>CANJKZ010000064.1:1087500-1412369 GCA_947471745.1 Closterium sp. Naga37s-1
CAGACCCGATGTCTTCAATTTCGAATTTCCAACAGTACCAGGTTACCAGTACTAAACCTTACAATACCAAACCAGACCACCTTCCTCCCCCCCCCCCCTAAATTGCCACCACCGGAGTGGTTCTTCCATCGCATCTCACAACCGCACAGCACAGAACATAAGTTCCATCCATGATCTTCCCCTCAACAAAGAAAATCATACCAAGGCTCCAACCCACTAGATTCCCTTCAGCAGGATTCCCTCCCATAACTCAACATTCCATTCCCTCCCTCTAATCACCTCACCTCACCTCACCTCCCATCCCACCCCTTACCCCACTTCCCTCTCCGCACTCACTTCTCTCCCTCGCTCTCCCCCTCCTCCCTAGCCATAGCCTCCACACACATATTAAACAGTCGCGCCTGTGAGTTAGCCTCAGCCACCTTCTGTTCCACCTCCGCCACTCGCACAGCGAGCTCCTTCGCCCTCCTCTCGGCCGCCTCCACGCGCCGCTGCCCCTCCTCCCTCTGAGTGCGCATCACCTCCAGCTGTCGCACTGCAAACTGCGCCCGCTCCTCTGCTGCCTGCACCCGCTGCTCCGCCTCTTCCAGCGCTGCTCGCGCATCCACAGAAATGGACTTCTGTTCACCATTCACCTCGCTACTGGTGGTGGTGGTGCTGCTGCTGCTGCTAATCTCAGACCCTGCCGGGACTGCAGACAAATCATCCCCCAAACCCTTTTCAGCCAGAGCTGCTGTTTCCTCTGCCACTGCTTCACCCCCTTCAGTCACTGACGCTGCACCCACTCCCGATTCCCCAACCACCCCAACCTCCCCACCCTCTCCACCCTCGGCGCCCTCCGCAGCCCCCATGCCCTGCAGCCGTGTCTTCAGCACCAGCATCTCCCTCTCAAGAGCCGCCACCCTCCTCTCTGCCACCTCCACTGCCACCCTCGCCTGCTCCTCCCTCCTCCTCGCGCCCGCAGCAGTAACCTGAGCAGCCTTCACCCTCGCCTCTCCAGCCTCCAGCCCCGCTCGCAACCTCCCCTCCGCCGCTGCTGCTGTTTCCTCGGCAGCACGAATCATCCTCTCCATCTGCACCTGCTCCTCAACCCTCGCCCTCACCTCCGCCTCTGCTGCCGCTGCTCGAGCTCGCGCTGCTGCCACATCCGCCTGCAGCAACTGCTCCCTTCTAACCGCACCTGCCGCCTCCGCCTTGGCTGCTGCCGCTTCCTCCCTGGCCGCCGCCGCTTCCGCCTGCGCCGCCCGCAGAGACCCTGCCAGCTCAGAAGTGGCTTCCAGCTGGCGGCGGGCGGCGGCCAGGCTGTCACGAGCCGAGGCCTCGCGCTGAGTGACAATATCGAGGCGGCGGAGGAGGAAGTCGGCTCTGCTGCGGGCGAGGAGAAGCGCTTCCTCACGCTCCTTCTCCTTGCCCTCCCGGCTCTCATCATCCTGCTGCTGCTCTGACTCTTGCTGCTCCACAATCGCTGCCTGCTGCTTCTGCTGCTGCTTCTGCTGCTCAGCTGTTCCCAGTGCTCCGCCAGTCACAGCTGCAACTGCTGCAGTCGCCGCTGCTGCTGCTCCTGCAGCAAGACCAGCTTGGGCCATGTCTGCCATAAGCCTGTCCCTCGCTCCCTGAGCATCGCCAACATCAACATCTGCACCAGCAGCAGCACCAGCGGGAGCGGGAGCAGAAACAGCAGCACTAGCCTCAGCCTCCACCTCCTCCGCAACTCCCAAAGCACCCTCCTCCTCCTCCCCACTCTGCTCCTCCCCTCCCTCCCCTTCCTCCCTCATCATTGCAGCCCCCGCGGCTTCCGCATACGCAGCCACTTCAGCCGCTTCAGCCAGAGCTGCACTCGCAGCAGCCTCTGCTGCTTCTGCCAGCAGTGCGGCTGCTGCTGCTTCTTCCACGATTGTCACGCGTGCCGACTCCAGCTGCTGCTGCATGCCCTGCAGCTGCTGCTGCAGCTCCTCCTCCCGCGTGCGGAACCGCTGCTGCAGCTGCTGCCTCTCTTGCTGCGCCTGGTGGACGCCGGGGTTATGCCGCAGGTGGAGCAGGAAGCACGCAGCAAGGAGCAAGGAAATGAGCAGGGAGAAAGGAAATGAGCAAGGAGCAAGGAAAAGAGCAAGGAGCAAGGAGCAGGGAGCAAGGAGCAAGGAGCAAGGAGAACAGAGGAGGGAGGGGACAGGATTTGGAAGTGGAGACATGAAGCACTGTGGAGACAGGATATGAGATCAGGTTGTCTCATCTATCTCATCAAGCTATGCATCGATGACAGCTTGTGCGAATGGGACACCTTGCACACACTAACCTTTCCCCTCGCATGTCTCTCTCGCTACCATGCACACATACACACGCACATTTCACACCCCCATGCACCCTTGCAGGCCCACCTGTGCCTGCAAGCCCACGGCCTGTCGGAGCTCCTCCTGCATGGCTGCCAGCGCCTCCCTCAACCCAAGCACCTCCCCGTTCTCCACCTCCTCACTCCCCTGCCACTCCTCCTCCTCCACCCCCTCCTCCACCCCCTCCTCCATTTCCTCCTCCCCATTCTCCCCCTCCTCCCTCTCGTCCCACTCCCCTTCTTCTTCCTCGTTCAGGTCCCTCTCTTGTTCAGCAGTGACAAACACTCCCTCCTCCTCCTCCTCCTCGCTCTCCCCAATCGCCACACCTCCCACAACAGAAAGCACTACCTCGTCATAATAACCGTCAGCATCATCAACAACCACATCATCATCAGCAGTATCAGCATAGTCGACTGCAGCAGCAGCGGCGGCGGCGGAAGCAGCAGCAGCAGCATCAGCGGTCCCTGCCCCAATTTCAGGTACTATCACTTCCGGATCAGCCCAGTCTCCAGCGCCTCCTCCCACCAACCCCACACCCTCCCCCACACCCTCCCCCACCCCACCCACTATCTCCAGCAGCCTCTCTCCAACCCTCGCTTCCACATCATCATAACCACCTTCCCCAAACACCCCCTCCCTGTTCTCCCCACCCTCTTCCCATTCCCCTCTCTCTCCCTCGTTAGCATCCCACCTTGCATTCTCATTCTCACTCTCCCGCGCCTCCTCCTCCTTACGCCACTCCTGGTACTGCTGCTCGTACTCATCCCCCCATGCCGCCCCCACAAAACCACCACCACCCGCACCACCCCATTCGCCGTCACTACCGCTCTCAACCCCTGCATCACCCCTCTTCCCCAACCACTCCCCACTTTCAACTCCTCCTCCCAGCTCTCCAGCCGCACCCACAGCCGCCGCCGCCGCCGCAGCAGCAACACCAGCATCGGCCGCAGCCGCAGCCGCCGTCAAATCACCATCATCCAGCTCCCTCTGTGCTTCCAAACGCTCACTCTCACCCACAACTCCTCCTCCCACACCGCCCTCAGCCTCCGACTCTTCCGAATCCTCCCACTCGCCCGTCGATCCCAGCCACTCCGCCGTGGCATGCCACTCCTCCTCTTCCCCTCCCTCTCGCTCCTCCTCCACCTCCTCTCCACCCTCCACAACCTCTCCCTCTCCCTCTCCCTCCCCCTCTCCCTCTACCTCACTCCAATCCCCTTCCAAGCCCACATCCTCCGCAAAAATCCCACCGCCCAACGTCCCATCAGAATCAGCACCAGCGGCAGCAGCGGCAGCAGCAGCAAAATCATCCTGCTCTCCCAGCATGTCTCCGCCGGCTGCCCCAGCCTCAGCCACTGCAGGATCACCGACCATCGCTGCTGCTGCCGCTACAGCTGCCGCACCTACCCCTGCCGCCGCGCCTGCGCCTGCCCATGCACCTGCTGTTTCAGCCTCCAAGGCTGCCGCGGCTGAGGCTGCAGCTCCCTGCGCTCGGCTCTCTGCCGCTGCTGGCGGGTCCTCAGGGGCTACCACGTCCTGGTGGGGTGATGGGTGGTGGGGGATGGGGTGATGGGGTGATGGGGGATGGGGTGATGGGGTGATGGGGTGATGGGGTGATGGGGGATGGGGTGATGGGGTGATGGAATGATGGGAGACGGGGTGATGGGGTGACGGAATGGGTGTGCGACGTGGGTGCGAGATGGTTGGTCTTAAACAGCAGGGATGGCTCTCTGCCGCTGCTGGCGGTCCTCAGGGGCAACCACGTCCTGGTGGGGTGATGGGTGGTGGGGGATGGGGTGATGGGGTGATGGGGTGATGGGGGATGGGGTGATGGGGTGATGGGGTGATGGGTGGTGGGGTGATGGGTGGTGGGGGATGGGGTGATGGGGTGATGGGGTGATGGGGGATGGGGTGATGGGGTAATGGGGTGATGGGTGGTGGGGTGATGGGTGGTGGGGGATGGGGTGATGGGGTGATGGGGTGATGGGTGGTGGGGTGATGGGTGGTGGGGGATGGGGTGATGGGGTGGTGGGGTGATGGGTGGTGGGGTGATGGGTGGTGGGGGATGGGGTGATGGGGGATGGGGTGATGGGGTGATGGAATGGGTTTGCAGAGGGGGTGCGACGAGGGTGTGAGGTGGTTGGTCTTAGACAGCAGTGTGGCTTGGACTCACTGTTTCATGCGCATTGCCCAGCGGGGAGAGCGGGGAAAAAAGGGCTTTCACAGCCAGCGAAGCTGCAGGGGGGAGTGGAAGAAGGAAGGATGGGAGGGCGAGGGAGGAGAGGGAACGGGGAGCGCACGCGGGAGCAGAGCAGAGAGAGCAGCGGTACCTTGTAGAGGGAGTTGGCAATAACGAGGTCGTTGTGCAGCTGCTGCTGAAAGTGATCCGCCACTAGCGACCGCTGTGCCGCCTGCCATGCACCCATGCACCCACCCACGCACATATGCACATATGCACGGAAGCAAAGATGCGCACAAACACAATGAAGGACACGCACGCATGTACACACGCACACATGAGCATGCAACATGCGCTCAGAAGGGTGCACCAATGACAGCTCGCGCGTTTGGCTACCTCCTTTCGACACACCGCCAAGCAAGAGCAGCTAACATCCATCTGCCAGACACCCCCATGCCATGCCACTCCCCTCACTGCAAACCCACTCTTCCCATCCCTAACTATTCCCACTTCCCTCAGCCCGCTCCCCTCGTCCCCAACCCAGAACCCCAAACCCGAACCCCTAAAGAAGCTGGCCAACCGCCAGGCATCCACCATTCAGCACCCATTCCCTTGCAGGCCATATCGTTAGCACCCATTCGCATGGGGTGCCATGCGAGAAACAGCAGCACTCACCAGCCAGTCGTCGACGGACTCGCCCGGAAGACCCTGCTGCACGCGGCGTGTACTTTATAGGCGCCTAAAAAAATTGACAGCACAGCAGCAGCACTCACCAGCCAGTCGTCGACGGACTCGCCCGGGAGGCCCTGCTGCACGCGGCGTGCCTTGATGTCTTCCGCTCGCATGGTCAGCCCCTTCATGTCCACCGCTGCTAGCTTGCTGCTCGCCTGGTGGTGTGCCACAGGCGCACGCACCCACACACACACACACACACACACAAAACACGGGCGCGCGCGCATGCACACACACACACACACACACGCACACACACACACACACGCACACACACACACACACACACACACACACACACACAGAGGCAGACAAACATACACACACACACACACACACACACAGAGGCAGACAAACATACACAGATGGAACGGGAGGCATGAAGGGAGTACGAAAAGGCACTGGTGAGGGATGAGGGACGGGGAAGGATGGGGAGTAATGAAGAGCCCCACCATGTGTTGAGTACCACTGCCAGACGACCGCTGCCAGACGACCACTGCCAGACGACCACTGCCAGATGACCACTGCCAGACGACCGCGCAGTGACAGCGCCGTGGGCTTCAGCGCACAGTACTTTCTTTCCATCCTTTCTGTTGCATCTACTCCTTTCCCTTCCATTCCCACTCCATTCCGTTCCATTTTGTTGCATCCCAAAAATCAATGCACGGTGCCTTGCTTCCTCTTACTCCATTCCCCCACATCGCGTGGAAAACACA
This sequence comes from Closterium sp. Naga37s-1, assembly GCA_947471745.1. NCBI lineage: Eukaryota > Viridiplantae > Streptophyta > Zygnematophyceae > Desmidiales > Closteriaceae > Closterium > Closterium sp. Naga37s-1. The sequence goes on from CANJKZ010000064.1 coordinate 1,093,452, forward strand.
GAACAGAGGCCGCAGAACAGACTGACATGCCATAAACGCACGGACATGGGGGAAGGCGAATGGGGCTCCTTGCCATGGGCCCGCCCGTTCTTCACGTACACGGGGATGCTACGAACAGAGACACTCACACCGCCCCAGGCCTGGAAGGAAACTTTTGAGTCGACTCAAAAGTCACCTCCTTGGCGCGGGCCCGCCCGTTATTCTCGTACACGGGGACGCTACAAACAGAGAGACTCACATCGTCCCAGGCCTGGAAGGAGGGCACGGCCTCTGGGCAGGAGTGGATGAGCAGCGTCTTGGCATCACGGTACTCCATGCCCCGCACGAATGTGAGGAAGCTGCATGGGGAGCGGAGGGGTGGAGTGGAGTGGTGGAGAGAGGGGCAAAGGGAAGGAAAGAGGGGAGAGACAGTGAGGGAGAATGACAGAGCGAAGGAGATACGGAAAGAGGGAGGGAGGGAGAGGGGCAGACGGGATGACAGAGAAAGGGATTGATAGAGAGAGAAAGTGGGATAGAGTGTGTGAGAGGGGCGCTGAAGGAGGAGGCGGAGAGATGTAGCAGCATGGGGCAAACCTGGTTATACAGAGAAAGGAAACTAGAACGAGGAGCGGTGAGCCACGTTGGAAACCATAGGAGCGTTTCAGGAGTGAATGGTTGTGGAAAGAGCGCAACAGGGGAGGGGTGTTTATTGGGTATGATGTACAACCGCAATTCCGTCACTTGATCAACCGCCCTCTCCTCCACCCACCCACCCACCCACCCACCCATTCACCCGTGGAGAGTTCCATTCGCTATTCTCACAGAATCACCACCACCACCACCATAACCACCCATCTCACCCGAGGGCCACCAGAGGGCTGCGATGGCATCCCGACGTGCAGCACACAAACACAGTGCGCTGGGGAGATGACACCGCTGCTGCCGCTGCTGATGCTGATGCTGCTGCTGCTGCTGCTGATGCCCCTGGCGCCACCCATCCTCCTTCACTGCTCGCCCATCCACTCTCCTCGTCCCACACTCCTACACCCTCTCCGCCCTCCCTCTCAGCCTCGGACCTGTATCCTCCTGCAATCCCCTCACCACCGCCGCCCTCCTCCCTCTGCGCCTGCTGCTGCGCCTGCGGCTGCGGGGGGTTCTGCCCCGCGTGCAGCAGCGCTGACAGCACGCGGATGGCCTCGGGGAGAAGCGCGCCCTGTGCGGGAGAGAGGGCCGGGCGGCCGGGGACAGGTACGCGGAGAGAGCAAGGGAGAAGGGCAGGGGAGACGGGTAGGGGGAGAAGGGCAGGGGGAGAAGGGCAGGGGGAATAGGGCAGGGGGAATAGGGCAGGGGGAGAAGGGCAGGGGGAGAAGGGCAGGGGGAGAAGGGCAGGGGGAGAAGGGCAGGGGGAGAAGGGCAGGGGGAGAAGGGCAGGTGGAGAACGGCAGGGGGTGAAGGGCAGGGGGGAGAAGCGCAGGGGGGAGCGCCAACCTCACGAGAGCAGCATGAACACAAGATCCAAGATCAGCAACTGTGACGCAGTGCCAGAGTAACCAAGAGCACCAAGCGGAGGCAGGCACTCACGAGCGCACCTGGCTGGCGCACCTAATTAGCACCTTCCTGGCGCACTACAATTAGCACGGTGGCGCCCACAGCCAGCGGCCACCGCGAAAGTGGAGTGGAGCTCCGTGTGGATAACGGCGCCCCCATGCACAGGCATCTCGTCGCCCTCACTTTCGCGTTTGCTTGTTTCTTCATTGCTTGCTTCATCACTTGCTGTGTGCTTCCTCACTCGCTTGTGCAAGGTTGCGCCAATCAACCATGCAAGGCGCAAAGAATATACTTTGCTCAAGTCCATTCCCCTGGTTGCTTCTGGGTTCTGACAGAAGTCTTTTTGCGTCCCGCACCTGGTTGGCGGAGCCCCTGGCGCACCTGGTTGGCGGTTGGCGGAACCCTGGCGCACCTGGTTGGCGGAGCCCCTGGCGCACCTGTTTTGCGGAGCCCCTGGCGCACCTGGTTGGCGGAGCCCCTGGCGCACCTGTTTTGCGGAGCCCCTGGCGCACCTGGTTGGCGGAGTCCATAGGGCGCATGGGCACTCTGAGCGCGACAATGCCCGCCCGCTGCGCCATGTCCTTCACCTCACTCCACGCCAGCCCCAAGGCGTCCCTGCAATCGTCCGTCTGAGGTAGGGAGGGAACGGGGGAATGGGGGAAGAATATGGGAGAAGGGGAAGGGGGAAGAGAGGGATCAGGGGAAGGGGGAAGAGAGGGAGAAAGGGGAGGGGAAGGGGGAGAGGGAGGGGGTGGTTACCACCCTGCATTGGAGACATTGGCGCAGGCACGGGAGCATGGTGTTAGTGAGTGTGTGGAGTGTGTGGAGTGTGTGGAGTGCGTGAGTGAGTGAACATTCACCCTGCATACAAGAAAACCACCATGCTCCCCTCTCCATCCCTGCTCCCCTCACTCGTGAGCGAATGGTTCTACGTTCACCCACGCCCCCATCACCACCCATGGCACCCCTCCCTCTCCCTCCCATTCCCACGCGCGCACCTCAAGGCACAGCATGGCATCCGCGCCAATGTTCCGCTTGTGAGGCGCCTCAAAAGTTCACCCACGCTCCCATCACCACCCATGCACCCGTCCCCTCCCTCCCATCCCCACGCGCGCGCACCTCAAGGCACAGCATGGCATCCGCGCCAATGTTCCGCTTGATCACATCCACGTCAGCAGCAGTGGCAGGGCTCGTACCCACCACCACCCCCTCACACACCGTCGACCATTGCATCCCCAGCACCTCCTCCCTCCTCTCCCCCTCCCCTTCCCCGTCCGTCACCACCCCGCCTTCCGTATCCTCCGCCGCGCTAGATCCACTCCACGAGCCGTACGCGCCATAAGCAGACTCGCCGCCGCTCAGCCCCGCCAAGCTTTGCCACTCCTCCTCCCCGTCCCCCTCGTCCGCCGACTCCCCCCACGTCCCCGCAGCTAGCGGGGAGCTGAAGTCCGCGGAAGGGTAGTCCGCGGAACGATAGTCCGCGGTAATAGAACCGGATGCGTCTGCTAAGGAGAATGGGGATGGGAGTGAGTTAGGAAGAGTTGGTTAGCGAGCAAGAGGCAGCATCCATGAAAACAGGCAAACAAGCAGAGAGAATGGTATAGAATGGTATAGAATGGTGATAAGATTGGCCTCTTGGAAGCGTGCTTCTTCTCCTGTCTTGTAGAAGCTCCAAACATGCAGGTGGATTGCATCGCAGCGACGGGTTTAGGAGATGTGAGCACCGCACCGCATTGCACCACATCATGACGACGCACCACACCGTACCGCCCCGCCCCGCACACGCACATGCATTTATGAGCCGAGAAGCTGAACTTTCCACCCCCTTCCCTCCCTTTCCTCATTCCCAATTCTCAGACCCACCCTTCTTCTCCCCCGTTGCCACCCCCCATACCCCTCCCATCCCCCTTATTTTTTTCCTCTCTCCTTCAACCCTGCAACGCTCCCAATCGTCATCAGCCCACCTTGCGACGGCGGCGCAGGCGTAGGCGCGGGCGTGCGGTGAAAGCGCGATCGGCGGAACGCCAGCTCCGACAGCGCGGGGCCTTGGGAACTGTGGATGCCCTTGCGCAGGAGCGCGATGCGCTCCTGCCAGCTCCCCACGTCCGTCGCGAGCAATATATCCGTTAAGCGCTTCCGATACTCGCCCAGCTCCGCGCTGCTTTCCAACAGGCTGTCGCTATCCGACAAATTCGCTTCGCCGTCACTCCCGGAGCTTGACCCGCCGTTGAACGCGCTGGTGCCACGATAACCGGATGACGAACTGCCGATTGTAGAGGAGCTCCTGGAGTAGAAGGAAGTGTTATAACCAGCGTAGCTGGAACCGCTGTAGCTGCTGTTTCCGCTGTTATAACCAGCGTTGGAAGCTCCGTAACCGTCTGAAAAGTCAGCCTCATCTCCGGAAAATCCCGCTGAATCTCCCGCGGTCGAGCCAGTAACATCTGCTGCGGCGGGGAGAACATCCTCGCCATAAGGTTCCTCGGATGATGATGATGGCGACGACGGCCGCGGCGACGGCGATGGCTGAGGGTCAGAGTCATACGGGCCGGCACGAGGAGAAACGGCTCGGAGCCGCAGCGACGAGTTGCGATTCCTGCATGTCGCTCCTCCTCGAGGGCTGCTTCCGATGCCATGTAGGCTGCGGAGGCCGTGAAAGGACCTTCCAGAACCGTGGACGCGGAGAAAGGCGGACCGGCGAGGGTATTGCACTCGCACGGGCGAGCCGCGAGGCAATGCTGCTGCGGTGGTTGACGTTATCACGCAAGGGCGACGCGAGCACTGGTCGTGGTGAGGGTACCGACCCGCTACAGGGGTTTGAATGAGCGACTTCGCAGAGGAAGTCGCTGAAGAGTGAATAGCGGACATGGCTGGCACGCGACGCGCTACCGTGGGGCTTTGGATCTAGCAGGAATGTGTCTGGTCGCAACTTACTCAGCAGCGCCTGGCATCAGCGGGTCAACAACCATTCACTCAGTACCAGGCTAGTGCGGGAATATATTATCCACCACACAACCGAAGCAGGAATGCGAGCAACCTAAACTGCGAGATCTGCGAGGATGTCTGCCCGTATTAGTTAGCTCAGTGGAAGAGCCGGGGAGGGGAGGGGGGGGTCGGTGTGTGGTAGGGTTGGGTTGGCTTGGTTTGATATTTGAATTCAAGCTCCTTGAAATGCGGAGCACAACGGAAACCTTGTTTGGCTCCTTTGTGGTACCCCGCGTCCTCGCCATACGAGTGACCCGTCCGTGTCATGAAATGAAACACGAAGCGGGGATGTGTCGGATGCAGGTCAGCTGGTACTGAACAAAGATCCGTACGCTCCATGTAGGTATTTTTAGGGAGCGAAGCAATTTTAGGGATTTTACTGACCGTGATATTCCGAAACTGACTGAGCCGGTACGCCCGTCACGTGCTACGATATCGACACGTACGGGCTCAACAGAATGCAGAATACGTCCTCAACCGGTTGACGACAGGTCAAGCAGATCGAAAGGATAAGACTGACACAAAGGGAGGGAAAGTTGCCATGTCAGTCACTTTTGCAGCAAAATATCTTGCTGATTTACAACACCTTTCCAAACCACGGAGACTACACCAGCATGGAAACCTTTATGCTGCTGATAACTGAATCTATAATCTGCCAAACATTTATGTCCTGGAATTGCTCAAGTTGAACCATGCCTATGTAAATATGACTGTAGAGAATGAAACAGACATTTGGATGCTAGCAACTAGCTAGCAGGCTAATCTATGTGCAAATAGTGAAGGTTGCCACTGATAAACAAAACAAAAGAAATGCACCAGGATCTTCATGAGACGTATACGCAGCTGTGGAAATGAACGTAGGAGGTTCATCTTCTTACAAAATCCCCACCCTTGCTCCATCCCTGTGGCACCTCAGCTTCAACTACATCAACCAGCTCCCTAGATACTGACCTTCCTCTGAATTTCCACCTCCTTTTGACCATCCCACCCTCATCCCCGATTCACTCCAACCACTGCTAGTAGTACCCTCCTTGCTGCTGCTGCCATGAAGCTTCACCTCTCCCCCCAGCACCTCCACCACCACCCCCCCCACCCTCCGAACCACTTCCTGGAGAACTCGGCGAAAGCCCCCCTCCTCCGCCCCCGCCCCTCCCGGACCCGCCTCCCCCACCATACACCGCCATGTCATCCAAATCCTGCAGCGCCTCCAGGATCTTCACCGCATCGCTCATAATCGGCCGCGCCTTGGGGTCTCTGTTCAGGCAGCTCTGCGCGAGAGCCATGGCGTGCTGTGCGCCTTTGACCGAGTACATGCCGTCCAGGCGCGAGTCGAGCAGGCGGAACACCTTGCGCCGGTCGGAGAGGAAGGGGCGTGACCAGTCCACCAGGCTGTGCTCCTCTGGCGGGAAGGATTTGTCCATGGATCGCCGCCCTGTGATCATCTCCAGTAGCACCACCCCGTAGCTGTACACGTCACTCTTCAGAGTCAGATGGCCTGGTGGTGATGGGGAGAGGACATGCAGGTGACAAGGAAAGTCAGGAGAGAGAGAGTCAGGAGTGATGGGAATGCGCCTCGGTGGATGAGGAGCGGAGAAAGAGTGAGTGGCTTTGAGAGAGTCACACCTTTCGCACCTTCCCATATTAAAAGCCTTCCCAAAATAATAACCGTCCCCAGCCAACACCTCCTGCTATGCCTTTTGCCATGTTACACTCCCAGTCCGCAAGAACCAAGCCATCATACCCACACGCCCCCAAGCCTCCTGCCCGCCCACCAGTCATGACGTATTCGGGAGCAGCGTAGCCGTATGTGCCCATGACGCGCGTGGACACGTGGGTCTTGCCACTCTCCGGCCCGTCCTTGGCCAGCCCAAAGTCTGATAGCTTGGCGGAGAAGTCCTGGAGAGACACCGGAGCCGGCGAGGGGCAGAACGGGGGGGAACGGTGGGAGGCGGGACGGCGACAGAGGGAGGGAATTAAGGGGAGATTGTGGGGTGTAGGGATGAGCGACGGGGGGTGAGCAGGACGTAAGTTTGAGTTGGAATAGGGAAGGGGGATAAGAGAAGGTTGAGTTGGAGAGGGTTGATTGGCTGGCGGCCTTGCTTGTGCCGTGAACGTAAGAACACACGCACGCACGCACGCACGCACGCATGCACGTACCTCTGCCAGTAGAATATTTGAGGTCTTGAAGTCGCGGTAGATGATGGGGCGAGTGGCCTCCTCATGTAGGTACGCCAGGCCCCTCGCTGCTCCCAGCGCTATCTTCATGCGCGTGCTCCATGGCAACACCGTCAGGTGCTCTGCAAGGGGATTCAGGAGGAGTTGGAGAGAAGGATTGGAGCAGAAAGGATGAGAGGCTGGTGGGGAGGGGCTGGGGAATGGGGTCGGAGACAGTAGATGCTGATGAGAAGAGAGAGACTCTGAGTGGGGGGGGGGAGGGGGGGATTATTGCAGAGGAGGGACTTTGGGATCAGATGAGAAAGTAATGATGCTGGGCTGTGGGAAGCTGAAAGAACGGGGATGGAAACGGGTGACCGAGCGACAGGAAACGTCTGGCATTCCGCCAAACAATCATGGAAACGTGGCAACACACGGTCGCAGTGCGCATGGCACGACACAACATGACAAGAGGAGACATGACACGACACGACCAGCGGAGACATGACACGACAATACACGACAAATCATGAGACGCACAGGCATGGCATGGTGCGGCAAGGCACAACACATAACAGAACACAGGCACGGCACAAACGACGGGGTGTTGTGTGGTGAGGCGTGGTGCGGCAAAGCGAGGCGTACGTCGGAAGAGGTGGACCTCGAGGCTGCCGTTGCACATGAACTCGTACACCAGCAGCCGCTGCTCCGCCTCCGCACAGTACCCTATAAGCCGCACCAGGTGCGGGTGGTACACCTGCCCCAGGAAATTCACCTCCGCCTGACGGACCAGAAGCAGGGGGTGAGGTGAGAGAGGGATGGGAGAGATGAGGGCGGACGTCAAGATAGAGCAATTGTGCCGTAGTGCGATAAAGACGCGTTTGAAGAGTCAGAGCGAACACAGGCGTAGGAGAAACTGACAAGGCAAGGGCTCAATCAGGGGATCAGACTAGGGCTCAATTAAGGGCTCAATCAACAACAAGGGTTCGCTTCCCCAAGAACCTCTCACGCACCAGCCATTCCTTGTGTCCCTGAAGGCCCTCGTGGTTCAGAACCTTCACCGCAACTTCCTCCGGCCGCACGCCAGGTCTCATGCACACCCACCCCTTGTACACTATACCGAACCCGCCCTCCCCCAGTCTATTATCGGAGCGAAACCCTTCCGTGGCTGCCCGCAGGTCGTTGTACGAAAACACGGCTAGCGCGGAATCGCCCGGCACGCCTAACGGGAGCACAGCCGTGGGGTAGCTGCTGGGTAATGGCGCCACGTCAGGCCGAGCTGGCGCCTTGTTGGAGCCGTACGGCCCAGCGTCCTTCTGCGGCCACGCTGGCACGGCTGTTTGAGATGCGTCTGAGCGCAGGAGTGGAGAACGGGAGGAAGAGGCGGGGTCGGGGGATGGGAGGGGGTTAGCTGGAAAGGGGTGGGGATGTGGGACCAACACAAGACGCAGGTGGAGAGAGAGAGCGGGGGAGTTTTTGAGAAAATTTGAAATACGCCCGCAAAAACAAGAAACACAACGCAGTTGCAGAGGGAGAGCGAGGGAGGGGTGAATGAGGGCAAACGCCGCGGGAACGTGACGCGCAACTCGTGAAAGGAAAAACGGAACGAGTCTCAAGCTTCGGGAGGATAAATATAAGCGGAGCACAAACGCGACGAAGGCGGTGCTGCTGCTAACGCGCGCTCTAATCCAAACAGCTCCAAGGCTTATCACGCGTTAAACTACAAGTCTGATGACAGTGCAACGGGGGGGGAGAGGGGAGAAGGGGGAAATCCACCCACCAACAGTTTGAGCGGTTCTCTTGCTCCGCCTCCGCGAGTTGCAGCAGAAGATACCTCCATCCCACGATTCACAGCTGCAGCAATTCCCCATGCACCTTCCTGCCTCCCACAGAACGCAAACCAACCAGCTTCAACTCCGAATAAAGCCTTCTCCCACTGTTCCCTCCCCAGCTCACTACTCCTGACCTCTCGCCTCCTCTTCCCTCTTCGCCCCTTATCTCCGCGCCTTTCCTCGCGGCTTCTTCCCTCCTCCTCTAAACCTCCCCTTCTCTTCTCCCTTTCCTCCCTAAACGAATTCTTGGAGGTAGAACGTTCAGTCGGATGCGTTTCTGTAAAGAATGGTAGGGTTTTGCAGTCAGCACGGCCGGCAAGCCGCAGCTGGAAGCAGTTACGAAACTTGATAACTTGGTATCCCTTTGCCTCAGGGACTTTGTTTATCGTCAATTAAACCTTGGAAACGCAGCAACTCGGTGACCTCGCCAGGCGCGGAGGGCTCTGATTGGGTGGCGGCCGCTTTCAAAAGATGTGTATATATATTCTTCAATTGTGCTCACTTGACGACGAAAATTCAGTTTCCGTTTGGAATGGTCTATTCGCGGTGAAACGACCGATGCGTGAGAGCAGGCGTGGTGAAGTTACGCTGTACGTAAGGTCCACCTGTTGGCCAGAAATAATCTGACTGCGAACTAGGTTTGCACATTCTGACAAGTAGGACCGGAAAATTATTAAGTGGTGGATCGATGGTGTGCAACTACTTTACGCTCGTCGGTAGAGCGAAGAACGGCACCTAACAAGGACAATTCAAGTGGGAGTAACGGCGATCATTGCTAGTGGTACAGCACGAAATACGAGCCCAACACTACGCGTGAAAGAGAGAGAGAGGGCAAAACACGCAGACGGCTTCTCTTTCTCAGCCGAGCAGAACTATCTTCTCCTGTGATAAGGCCCGTTTGCATTGCACACCTGCCGTGCTACATTCCACCTTGTGAATGGGATTCTTCAGCATGGGATCACCTCGTGGTGCGTCCTCCCTGTCCCACCCACGCTTCACACCACCATCCCCAAGAATCCCAAGGATTCTGCGAGCTAGCAAGCACTGCCTTGCAGGTTCGCCACAACACCACACCATACCATGCACCCTACCTGGCCACCGTCATAAAGTGTGCATCCGTACCTACGTTCTCAGTTCGGCTTCCGGGAGGCTCGGAAGCGGTCACGTGATGCCGGGCCACTTTGCCAAGAAGGTGGGAGCACGGCGGTGCGACGAAAAAGAGGCACCAGCGAGGAACGAACCGGCAAGTCTGGTTAGCATGCGGCGAGGCTCGTCGCCCCATCGAGCCGTTTGCGGACATTTGGAAACTGGGCCGCTTCGCCTGGCGGGGAAATGTTTCAGAGTGATTGGCGCGAAACGTTGGTTGTGTTCGCGCTTTGGACAGCTTGGACGACACGGAGGTATCAAGCATAAAGCGTGTACTAGTACTGAATAAAAACTATCTAATGGCATAGAGTGCAACAACCGAGTTATAACAGAGTTACAGCACTCTACCAAGAAAGCACCTCCAATACTCCTAAAAATAACTACAGATACACCCAGCAGTACGTCTGTCGTTCATTTTGAAAGATCAGACTTCCGACATTACACATGGTCAACAGGAGCTGCTAGGGGATCACAGGAGGCACTATAGACAGCAGAGCAGAAGGCTTGCACTGGGGGAAGAGAGAGCATGCGCTGAACAAAGGGATTGTCTGATGCCAATTCCAGCATTGACGCACTCACTGACGCCACTGGAGGCAAGAGTTTTGCCAGAGGGAGTGTTGCTGACAGTGAGGCAGCTGCTGCAGATGTTACAGCTGGTGCACCTGCGTTTTGATACGCCATTGTGCTGCGATCCGGGCTCGTTGAGGTCGATGTGAGGGGAGAAGTCGAGGAGGAAGCAAATGTGGAGTGGGAAGGGGTGGAGGACGGGGACGGGGATGTCTGTGGAGGGGCGGAGGGGAACGCAGCTGCAAGATGCTCGTGTGCTGCTTCTGTTAGCGCATCCAGCGATGCTGATAGGGCCTCCTGGAACTCATAGCTGCACACCACAGATGATGTAAAAAGTAAAGGGAAACAAACCAAACGAAAACAGAAGATTACAGGGTTAGCAAGCAAACATCAGCACATGATAACCAGGCAAAACTGCATTATCATAGTCATACTACTTTGCCCATTACTCAGAGACCCCCGCACACCCACCTGCTGAGCACATGCCGCAACTCATCCATCAGTTCCCCAAGCAGAGCCTGCTCCTCCTCATCCTCCATCCCGCCACCACCGCCCATCCTCGCTCCCCCCCCACCTTCCCCCATCCCCCCCAATCCCTGCCCTGATGCGCCTCTCCCTGCCGATGCATCAGCGGCAAGGGACGTAGCTGCCAGGTCAGCCGGGAGGTAATTGTCGAGTGGGAGGAGGTAGCGCTGCCACGTGGCACAATCTCGGGCCTCAAATTCCAGGCGGATGTCATGGATGAGAGAGAGGAGCTGGGGGAGAGAGATGTTGTCACGAAGGGAAAGCCTGATATGGGACAGAGGGGGGTTGTGAGGGAAGGGAAAAACGGAAGACAAATCAGAACTGAGTAAGAGGAAGGGAGGTGGAGGACAGGGGAGCGAGGAGGGAAAGCAATGCAGCAGAGTAATGGAAGAGCAGAATAGGTGGAAGACTAAGGGCATCGTGGTATGCCTTCGTCTGTTTTTTCTTCTTCTGCTTCTTCTTCTTCTTTCCTTTCAATACCTTTCCAGGATGGGAGCAATGAAGGCCTGGGCGTCTCTGGTGAGGGCGCGCAGGCCTATCTGGGGGAGGTAGTCTGCGAGAGCAATGAACTGGTGCTGGCACCGCATGGGCAGCTGCCGCTTCCTCCGCGCCTGCTGCTGTGGGTCCTGCTTGCCGCGGGTACCAGGAGAAGGGTCATGAGTGGAAGGAAGAGGGTGCATAGCAGAGGAGGGAGGAGATGAGAGCAGGTGGAGGAGAAAGGTTGGATGGAGAAGGAAAAGGGTTGGTAGGTACGAGAGTAAGGCAATGATGACAGAACAATGAAGGATTTGGGCAGGGGGAGAGCGGGGGGAGGGGGCGCGAGAGAGGTAAGGAGATAACGCAGGAGGCAATATGGCCGGATTTGCGGTCGCACCTGCAGCGAAGAGGAACTGGCGGAGCGCACAGCGGCGTCGAGGAAGACACGCCGGCCGAGCACATTGAGCTGTGCACGCACAAAGAGGGAGAGCAGTGCCAGCGACCACATGCCACACAACGTGCGACAGAAACCTGCAGGCGGACGCGCATGGGGAAAGGATCAGGCAAAGGGGTGAAGAATAGGGTAAATACAAAGGAGACAATGAAGGAAAGAACGATGATTGCTGCTGATGAGGTGCGACTGGGGGGGGGGGGGGGGGAAGGAGGAGGGAAAAGGAGAGGAGAACAGGATGCAGGCAGGAAAGGGATGGGTGGAGAGGTACAATACGTGGTGTGGTGGCAAGAGTGAAGAGAGCAAGGGGAGTATTGAAGAAAGGTGGAGATTGTCGAAGCAGCGAGCAAGCAAGCACCCACTTACTCAGCACTTTCAGATCCTCCCATATCCGAAGCTTCTCCTGAGCACTCAAGGGCGCACGAGGGGCTGCTGCTGCTGCCCCTTCTCCTCCACCTCCGCTACCAGCAGTAGCAGAAGCGGCGTGTTGCCTTGAGGAGAAGAGAGCGTCGGTGAGTGCAGTGAGGTTGATGGAGGAGAAGAGCTGCGTGCGCAGGTGTGGTAGCACTGATGGCAGCGTGGTGGCGTCCGCTATCCGCTGAATGCTCTCAAAGTGCGCTCGGATCCTGGTTCCAGGGCGGGGAGGGGATGTGGGGGGGAGGGAGGACGGGGGGGAAGAAGAATGGAGCAAGGGAGGAACGGGGAGGAAGGATGGTGACATTGCAATAGCACCGCCTCCCTCAACTCGCACGCAAATACCACCCGCCTCTCTCCTCCATTCAACCTTTTGCCTGTACCAGCACGTGTCTCACCAATCACTCCCATCATCCGCATCGCAACAATCAAACTATATCAAATCAGATCGAATCAGATTCACTTACTGCGCGTCCTCGCGTTCCTCCTCCGCCCGGCGCTTCTCCTCCGCCTCCCGAATCGCCTCCTCCAGGATCTGCTGCTGCTGCCGTTGGATGCGCTGCTGGTCCTCCAGCAGCCGCGCGTGCAGCCGTTGATACACCACGTACGACCCCACGCCCACGCCCACCACGCCCAGAGTTATCAGAATCGCGCGCCGACGGCGCTTCCAGAAGGACCTGGGGGAGGGACGGACGGGAGGGAATGGGGAGGGACGGACGGTGGATGGGGGGAACGGAGCGGAAGATGAGGGGAAGGCGTGCGTTTCGGCGAAACAGGGACAATGGTGGGTATGGAAGAGAGGGGAGGAAGGGGGAGGGGGAGGGTGGGTAGGGGTGGGGAGGGGTGGGGAGGGGTGGGAAGGGCGGGGTTTTGGTGCAGAGGGGGAGTCTAATGGCGAGGACGACGGGATAAAGATGTGAATAAGAAAGTAGGTGGGAGAAGTGCACGGATCAGTTCGGGAGGAAACGACGCACCATATGCTTGATAGGTACGACTCGGCGACGGCTGCAGCGGGTTTCGCAAGCTGCTGAGACTGCGACATTGACATTTCGGCGGCGGCGGCGCTGGTTGCTTGACAATGATTGGATCCCTCAGATCGATGCGATTAAAGAGGCGCTTTGCGAGTATACGGATGCGGATGCTAGCGGTAATTACGCCGCCTCCTCCGCTGAAAGCTCGGACTTTTCTTCGAACAGCAGCGAACGAGCTTATAAACGGCCCAAAGGCCGCGGAAGTTTCACACAACCGAACGACAGAAACTGGATTCAGTGACTGATAGCTGTTCGCTCGTTAGTGTTTCCAGTATGGATTTATGCCAAGTGGATATTGCTTATTGAATCCAGGCCTTGGAGCCAACCTTATCTACCCTAATCAGATCTGCACGCGATGGATCTACTGGGATTGTCGCGAGCTTGCTTACGACGAAAGTGGCCGGAGAAGCTGGTTACGTACACTGGTCCTCATTGCCACTAAACGGGGTCTAGTAGGCTCACGACGAACCGCGGCCATCACGGCCAGTCAGGGTCAACTGTGGTGTGGTCCCCCCCTCCAGACGCCAAAATCTGGGAGCTTTGTCGTCTTGTGGTTGCACTACACCACTCCCTTGTTGAAGGTTTTATACAAAGCAAGATAATGTGACTGGCAGCCTGGCACTTACTTACACTGACCACCAGCAGCTCCTTCATGTCAATCTCCTACAACTCAAGACCCCGGACCCGGATACCCTTACAAGCGCCTGTCAACTAGACAATGGGTCGATCATATACACCTTTTTCTCATAGCCAACGTTACCGTAGCAACTTCTTCAGATGGTTCATTTGAGCATAAATGAAACAAGCCCATGCCTGAGCATAGCAACCCTACAGTACACTAGAGGGAAAACCAGTGGTTATTTCATAAATGTTACTTCATAGGTGCCATACTCAGATCATAACCCAAGCTTTGCCTTCAGCATCTATTAGGACTGTCCTTGTACCAAGCCGACCCTAGAAGCTCATGTCCTGCCTGTCTGCCGGCGCCACACAGGCCCATAGTGACGCAAAGGGCGCAACAGTTGTCGGCTCCAGCCCAAACGTGCGGATGATGCGGCCATACTCCTGGAACGGACGAGGAGGTATGGGAGAACAGAGACAAGGAAGACCGGTGTTAGATAAAGTCCCACACTGAGGAGTTCAATGCAGTGACCAAATATGGGTGTTCAGTTCAGCATCACAGAACATGCACACATGCATGCATGCACCCACCCACACCCCAGATTTTCTGCATGCTTGCCTGCCTGCCTGCCTGCGTGGCACACGCACGCACCTGCACGTCCAGGAAGAGCTATCCGATGATCTTATCCGTGTCCGACATGCCCCCGTGCACACACATGTGCGCGTTCACGCGCGCGCACGCGCGCACAACACACACACATACACTGCCTATCCGCCTGGCACACGCACGCACCTGCACGTCCAGGAAGAGCTGTCCAATGATCTTATCCGTGTCTGACATGCCAGATGCCCCCCCTGCATCCGCTGCTCCCGGGGGCCGCTTCATGGACCGCTGCTGCAGCAGCTTCAGTGATGACTCCGTGCGCCGCGCCTGGTGGTGGAAATGGGAAGGAAATGGGAGGTGAGCTTTTGACTAAAGCATTTGCTGCTCCAATTGGGTGCTTCATGGACCGCTGCTGCAGCAGCTTCAGTGATGACTCCGTGCGCCGCGCCTGGTGGTGGCATGCAGAGATGGGGAAGAGACAACGGCAAGGAGGGGTTAGGAAGAATCATGGCATCCGCTATTTCCCGAGGGGGGCTTCATGGACCGCTGCTGCAACAGCAATAGTTTGGTGGAGCAAAGCACACAGAAAGGGAGGAGGGGCGTGTAGCGTGCGTACCGTGGCAACGACCTCCTTGGCCAGCTCGTCAAACTTGTGAGTGACATGGCAAGCTTGTCAGGTTTCTGAGTGACCCTCTCGTGAGGAGCCTATAAAATGATGTGTGTGTGTGTGTGTGTGTGTGTGTGTGTGTGTGTGTGTGTGTGTGTGTGTGTGTGTGTGTGTGTGTGTGTGTGTGTGTGCGCGTGTGTGTGTGTGTGCGTGCGTGTGTGCGTGCGTGCGTGCGTGCGTGCGTGTGTGCGTGCGTGCGTGCGTGCGTGCGTGCGTGTGTGCGTGCGTGCGTGTGTGCGTGTGTGCATGCGTACCGTGGCAACGACCTCCTTGGCGAGCTCGTCGAACTTTTGAGTGACCCGCTCCACCACCTGACCCACCACCACCGCCCTCATCTCCTCACTCCACACCTCCTCCGCCCCTCCTGCCCCTGCTGCTGCTGCTGCTGCGCGAGCTTTGTCACCCTCCAGCACAACCTGGTAAAAGATGGCCAAGAGTCAGTTCAGACAGGGCGAGCAAGGAGAGAGAGAGGGTTTGAGGAAAGGGAGGAGTTTAAGAGGGATAAGGTGTTAGTGTTAGCCCTCAATCTCACACTTTGTATTTTATACTTCATATATCCTAGCGTAATGTACATTACACTTTGTGTTTGGTTGGGTGTACACCTACATCCCAACCAAACCCAAATGTAATCTCCAAGCAATCTCCAACCCACCAATTGGAGATTGTCTTGGGATTACCCCCAATCCCTAGAGATTGTCCCCGATTCCCTTCCCATCCAATCCTTGCCCACCTTGGATGTACTTAAAGAGCTTCTAGTTCATTACTAATGTATCGGTTCTAAGCTTAAGTTGTGACATAAGGAGCAGGTCGAGAATGGATGAGAGGAGGCTATACATCTAGAGCAGCGCAGGGGCAGGGGAAGGGGCAGGGGCAGAGGCAGGAACAGGGGCAGGGAAAGAGGCAGGAACAGGGGCAGGGACAGGGTCAGGCGCAGGGGCAGAAACAGGGGAAGACTCAGGGGCAGACTCAGGGGCAGACTCAGGGGAAGACTCAGGGGCAGACTCAGGGGTAGACTCAGGGGCAGACTCAGGGGCAGGGTCAGAGTAGAAGCACAAATGAAAGAGAGATAGCAGGTGATTTGCAAGGAGAAGAACAAAGCTAGAACGCAACCAAGCACATGAGCATTCAAGGCGGCAGGCACAGCAGCAGGGAGAATCAGCTGGAGGAGGCAGTACCTTGAGTGGTTGAAGCACTCCCGGTACATAGTGTGAGTGGCGGGTGGGGGGCGGGCGGCTGGGCACACGATACATGGCTGCTATTGCACGCACAGGCCTCAGGACCTGTGAAAGAAGAAAACACGGGACGGGAGAGAGGAAGGCGAGACGGGGTGAGACCACGAGGGAGGAAGTATGAGGTCAAACGCCATAGAAGAAGCGAAGGCATGGGGGCAGTGGGAGCAAGCGAGAGTGAGCGAGAGCGACCCACAGGCAGTGGGAGAGTGCACGAGGAACCGTGAGAGTGGGAGTGAGTGAGCGAGTGGCAGTGGCAGCACCGCACCTTGATGCATCTATCGGCAATGAGCGAGATTTGAGATCTCGGGTCGGGTATTCGAGAGCAGGGAGTTTTGCAATGGGTCTCACCTCGATGCATCGATCGGCAGTGATATCCGAGAGAAGCGCCGCCACATGCGCCGTGAGAGCATGCAGTGCATAGTTTCGACAGCAGTGATGTCTCAATACCCACCTCGATGCATCGATCCGCAGTGATATCCGAGAGAAGCGCCGCCACATGCGCCGTGAGAGCATGAAGCGCATCCGCTGCACCCTCCACCTCGCCCCGCACTGCCGCCCGCACCTCCGCTGTCACCCCCTGCCCCATCTGCTGCACCAACTCGCCCACATATGCGGCTCTGATGTTGGACGAGAGCACTAGCAGGTCATGCCACATCTGCGGAAGTGGGGAGAGGGATGGGGAGAGGGATGGGGAAACGGATGGGGCGAGGGATGGGGAAAGGGATGGGGCGAGGGATGGGGAGAGGGATGGAGAGAGGTGGCATCGTCAGGTCCTCTGGAGTGGCAGCGAGTCGGTTCTTGCGAATCTCCAAAGCAGAAACCAAAGGCATTATTGAGGCAGTTCAAAAGCAGTGAACAGAACCCGTACCAGACCAGCACCACGCGACCTCCCATTGACAGTGAGCAGCCTTGTGCACATTCTCAGGAGAATCATGCTCGTAAGGAACGGAAAAGCGGTCAGGGAAGGGGTGTATCAGCGGCGCAGGCGGGGCCTCTGGTGTGTGTGGCAGGCAGGTAACCGACGCTTGGGAGTTAAAAAAAAAAAGAAACTCATAAGAGCGCCTCAACCTCACCTCAATAGCTAAGGTACAAAACGAGGCGTAGCGTACCAGTGCAAGGTCCTCTGGTGTGGCTGCTAGCCCCCACTCGCCTCCAGGGTTGTCTGCTGCTGACCCTGCTCTCCTCGCTGCCACTCCTGCCATCACCCACTTGCCAAACCTGGGGCGACGGGGAGCAAGGGAGACGGGGAGGAGGGGAGATGAGATGATGTGAAAGGTGTGAGGCGCAGCGCAGGAGCTTGACTTAGTACATCTCAAAGCTCGATTCTCAAACGCACAAAAACGCAACGGCAGGCAGCGAACCGATAAACTGCGGCGCGGCCGGCCCATCCAGGCACCCATGCACCCACGCCACCCACGCACCCAGGCACACCTACCGGGAGAGCAGCTGCAGGGTAAGTCGCAGGAACTTGTCGGCGATGCAGGGGATGAAGACGGCGGGGTGCCAGCAGCGCTGCAGCGCGTCCCACAGCACCACTGATGCATGCAGCCCCACTCCCATGCCCGGCGCTGCTGCCCTCTGCACCGCCATGCGCGCCGCTGCTGCCGCTGAGCTGGCGGGCGGCGGCACCAGCGCGTCGTCTAGAAGCCCGGCGATTTCTCGGAAGCTGAGGGCGTCGTGGGGGGCACAGGGGGAGAGAGGGAGGGAGGGAGAGATGGAGGGAGGGAGGGAGGGGAGGGAGGGAGGGGGTCGGGGGAAGGAGGCGGACGAAGGGAAACACTCAGAACGAAGAGGAGAGGAGAGGGAGAAGATACAGGAGGCAGAGAGTCGAGAGGAAGACAGGAATACTCTGAGACGTCTCATGATTCGCCTACAACAGGTAAGGGAAGGATGTGGAAGAGCATAAAATAAAATGTGGAAGGAAGGGTGCAGGACAGGAGGAAGTGGGCGTACCGAGATGCATAGTAGACAGCGAGGTTCCACCCCTTGAGGAAATCCGTGTAGCAGGGATGCGCGCGGAAGGAGGTGAGCGATTCACGGCTCGTGCAGAAGCCTGGGTACAGGGTCGAGCAGAGAGGGACAGATACGCGAAGTGAGAATGGCAGAAAAGAACAAGCGTGAAAAGCAGAGGGCGAGGAATTAAGGAGACGTTATGAGAGGGAGAATATCCTGATTGTTTTCGAAATGGAGTGCATGTATGTGAGCCTCCGAGGTTCGTTTCGACACTTGCTCATGCTCATGTTCTCAGAGCGCGAATTCAACTCACCTTCCAGGAAGGCGAGAAAGTCAAGCGACGCCTTGTAGTTGAGCAGGAACTGCGCCGGTCGGCCAGGTGAAAAGGCTGCAGCGTGCGAGCAGTGCAGCGCAGCAGCCACCTCTTTCAGCACACTGGCCGCCAGGAACTGAAACACATGCAGCCCTGCATCCGCCGACGCTACTATGCCCACCACAAACCGGCACGCCTCTGACACTCCCTCCTCTATGCGCTCGTACACGCCTTGCAGCAGATCGCCTGCTGCTCCAGCTGAGGTGGGTGAGGAGGGGGACTTGGGCGACGACGGCGCCAGATCCTGCTGCTGCTGCTTCCCTCCTCCTGCTCCTCCTCCCCCTCCTCCTCCCGCTGCTGCTGCTCCCAGCAGCGCCTGTGCCACAAGGGGAGCGACAACGGCCCTTCGGAAGAGCTCCTCGGCGTCAGCAGCGGCGTCGAGGGAGGCGAAGGCGCGCAGGCAGTGGTACACCACGCGGCGCCACCGCTGGTGCAGCCCGCGCTCCAGGCACCGCCGCAGGTGCGCTGCCAGCGTGCTGCTGGCCTGCCGGATGCGCCCCTCCACTGACCGCACGAATGGAAGATCCTGCAGTGCGGGTGAGGGTTGCAGGGGGCGGGGCGGGGGGGAGGGGGGGGGGGGTGGTGAGTCGACTCGAGTACAAAGTGAATGATGGCCTGCCGGATGCGCCCCTCCACTGACCGCACGAACGGCAGGTCCTGCTGCGCAGAGAAGGCGGGAGGTGGGGGGAAGCATGGGATGCGTTTTGAGTCGACTCGGAGCGCATGCTACTCTCTCACCTTCCCCTTGGCCACATAGAAGTTGAGCCGGTTCATCTCACTTGCAATCCGCTCTTGGAGTCGGTTCAAACATCAAACTTTTGAGGCGCCTCAAGGATCAACTCAACTCACACAGCGGGCTCTCTCTCACCTTCCCCTTGGCCACGTAGAAGTTGAGCCGGTTCATCTCACTTGCAATCCGCTCTAACAACCGACTCCGCGCCTCCTCCAACTCCCTCTCCGCATCCCTCCCCGCCCCCACCCCCGCCCCCGCATCCCCCCCCTCCTCCCCTGCACTCCCCTCCCCCTCCCCACCCTTAACAGGACCATTCCTCGCTGCTGCTGCAGAGAGAGAAACCGGAGGTCTTTTGGCTGGGGACGCAGATGCAGTGGGCGGGGCGGAGGCGGAAGCAGAGGCAGACGCGGAAGAGGAGGAGGTGGAGGAGGAGGCGGAGGCAGAGGAGGGTGGTGGGGGAGGAGCGTCAGGCATGGCGTGCAGTTCGAGCAGCAGCTTCTCGACCTTGGAGAGGACGTTGGAGGTGTCTAGCAGGAGTTCTAGTATTTGCCGCGCTGTCGCCGCCTCTGCCCTGCGCGCCAGCCCGTCTTCTAGTGCTGCTGGCGCCGCTGCCACGCTGCTGCGCACTGCTAGGAGTTGCGCCCTCAGCTCCGTGAGGGGTACCCTCATGCGCAGCACCGCCCCGTCCACGTCCACCTGCGAGGAAGGGGGGTGGGGGGGGGAGGGGGATTATTTATGAGGCGGCTCAAAGATCGGCCAAGCTGCTGTGCAGTGCTGGTAGCTGCAGCCCGAGCTCCTTGAGGGGTACTCTCATGCGCAGCACCGTCCCGTCCACGTCCACCTGAAGGTGGCGGGGGGGTGGAGGAGGGGGCGGGCGCAGAGAAGGGTGGGATGGGGAGGAAGTGGGGGAGAGAGGAGGACGAGATGGGAATGAGGGGCGGGAGTGCGAGGGAGAAGGAAGGGGAAAGGTTGAGGTGTGGCACACGAATGCGGGCTGGATCTGTGTTTGGGTGTTGGAAAACGAGGAATCTAGAGAGAGGGGAAGCTTGGAGAGGGCAACACTCACGAGCTTGGTGGAGAGGTTGACGAAGTCGTTGTAGTCGCGGTTGATGAGCTCCACCAGCTCGCTCTTGAGCGCCGCCAGGTGCTCCCGCAGCTCCGCGCGCACCGACTCCAACGGCGCTATGCGCCTCACCGTCGCTATGTACGCGTCGGGGTCGAACGACGGGTCCAGGAACGCTGACTTATCCAGCCACATGGGCTGGTGAGACGGGGACACGTGGGACAAGGGCAGTTGGAGGTGGGGCAGGGGAGGCCAGCACAGGGATAGGTCGGGAGGGGAGGCAGAAGCGGGGAAGACACGGAAGAAGGGGTGGAAACACGGGGTGGCGGAATTACGGGCGGAGAACTGGCGGAAAACAGTCCCAGTATCGGGAACGTGGAAGGCGCGAGTGAGACGTGGATTCACTAAACGGCGATTAAAGAAGGCCGGTCCAAGTGACCGGCTTTTGTTCAGGACCAGACCTGCCGGTCCTGGATCAGGCTTGCCAGGCTTTCACGCATTGCCTGGACATAGCCTGGCCGGCAGGATTTCAAGAGATTCTGAGTTACTATAGGAGATTCGACGGAATTCTAGAGGAATCTGGGAGATTATCGAGGATTCTATCATCCGTCTTGGCCGTGCTCTCCGCGAGCCACGCTCCGCGGAACCCTTGCGGACGTGTCCCCATTCGTGGTTAGGATTTCCCACAGCCGAACATTGCTGCCGTCGTCTCCCCCACATGATCGCATGGCACCGTAATCGCTATGCCGTCCTACCTCACGCACGCACGCCGCTCCAGGCTGGCACCAAACGCCACCTTGCTCCTTCTGCTCACCACACAACCCCGAACTCCTCTTCCTGAAGTCCCTTCAAAATCACGACGACGACGACGACGAAGCCGCTTCCTTGTTTCCCCTGATTCCTCCTTAGCGCCTTCTGGATCCTGCTATTTCGTCCTACCTGCGGGTCTTTATCGTCGCCGAATAAGGAGGCCAAGTTCGTGGGCCGAGCCGCGCCTGACGTCGGCGACATAACGGACCCCGATCCGTCTTCCCCGAGAGGCGGCTCGGCGCGGTCTTGCGCGAAGCCATTGGCTGAAATCTCCTCCGCCATTGCGGCTTCTCAAAGCGACTGACGAATTCGATCCGACCAATAATGGATGGGGGAGATGAACAGCGTAACGGATCACATCACAATGGCGAGCTAGGGAAGCGCTGTTAGAGATTAGTTCGATACGGAAGGTAGAGGGTGGCGAAACGAGGAACCACACAGAGCCACAGATTCGTCGGTAGGCATTAGTTGGTGTCAGTCAAGTCAGTAGGGAAGTGTCGGCGTGGAATGCGGAGGTGTGTGGTGAGCTCGGGTGCGGTGGAGCACAGATCTCATGATGAAATGCGTCCCAGTTGTGAGGAAAGGAGATGGTCAGAGATTGGTAACCAGCTGTAACAGACTCATTCAAACTGGAAATAACATTCAAATAGGCGAGATAAAAAGATGGTGCACCGTAAAGTTGTGGCTATAGCGAGTCACTCTATGACCACCACTTGTCATTGACCAGACGATACCCTGCTCCGTCAAATTCACCTCCACTTGCACGACCCCCTCATTCACCACCGCAGTCCCCGCCGCTGTTTCCGCCGCAGTTCCTGCAGCGACATTGGCCGCTATCGCCGCCATGCTCACCTTCGTACGTGCAGTCGCTCGGCAGCGGAGCGGCAAAGGCGCATGCCATGAAAGCATCGCCTCTGTGTCGCACAACGTCGCGACGCTCTTGTCAGATCCCTCGCAGCCGTCCTCCAATCAGACCAGCCGAACACACATCCCCCATGACACGTCATCTACATTCGGAGCCGCGTCTCCCGCCCCTGTTACATCTCCTGAAACGGCGGCGTTCGGAGCAGATCCAACGGTCGTGATCAGCCCAGACGCGCGATCCACAGTGCAGAGGCTTACTAGCGGCCACGCAGCGGCTGTTGCTCCGCGATCGGCGGCGGCGGAAGGCGGGTTGCTGCGGCAACAGCTGGCGGCGGGTCCGCTGAGCCGCGGCGGGCTGGCGCAAAGCGTGCGCCACGCGCGGGTGACGGGGTCAGAGGTGCGGCGGAGAGGGAAGAGGAGAGGGGGGCTTATTAGAGCAAGAGCGTGGAAGGAGAGGGGAAAAGGCGAGAGTATGTGCGCCTGAAAGGATAGGGTGTCGGTTAAGGGGTGTGAGGAAGAACGGAACGGAGCACTAGGGCCTAGAAGGGAGGGTGGGAGTGTGGGTGGTGGCACTTGTGAAGACGAGAAGAGATTAAGCGTGGGGGGAAGGGGGGAGGGTGCATGCATGGCAGTGGATTCCGGTTGTGCCATGCACCCTCCCCTGCAACCAGCCATGGTTCTTTAGTACATTGCCTGTGAACCATCTCGAAAGGATCTAGCTCTGTAAAGCAGCATCCGTTTCACCGCACCACGATGGTTGTGCCATGTGGCTGGCTTATTGTGGATGCTGAGACGCGTGCTTTGTATGCTATGCACGTTCTGTATGTGTACCTGTGCACATGCATATGTATGTATGTGTTGGTCCCCCTGTCCATGCGTGCATGTGCGGATGGGTGTTATGTGGGTGCAGGTGAAAGTGGGCAGCGTCATCGATCGAAAAGGTGGGCCATGCCAGACCTGCTGCTGCTGCTGCTGTGCATGCAATGCAATGCAATGCACCGCACCCACCCGCCCCACACATCATTCGCTCTCTCTCTCGTGCATCTACCCACTGCCTCAGGCCTCTGTTTCTTTCTCTGCCCATCTTACAACTTCCAATTCTCAGCTTTCCCTCGTCTCACACTGAGCCTTGTCCCGCACCATGCCATGCCTCACATGTCCCGTACCCTCCCGTGTTTCACCGCCCCCATCTGACTGCCCCCTCCTCCACCGCCTTCCCCTCCCCTTCCCATTCCCATGTGCTGCCCTGTTGTGTCTCCCCATTTCTCTATGCTCTCATCCCGTCATTGCTGTCATGCCGTACCATGCTGTGTGGATCCTTTGATGCAGGCAGATACTTCCAGGTGTGTGTATTGCTGCTGCTGCTGCTGCTGCTGCTGCTGAATGGCACGCTCACATGCGTTATTGGTGCATGCACATGGCCGATTGCTACTTGCATGTGCATGTGAATGTGCCCCGAACACGCGCACACTGAAATCCTTACCGATGTGCTGCATCCACATTAGCTTTCCTGGTTGTGTCTCAGCGCGTTTTTCTCACTCATTCGCTGCTCATGAAATGCACATATGCCCTTAGTGCAGCTCACACAAAGGCACACAGAACCTCATCTCTTTCCTCATTGCATCTCCCTCCGCTTCCTCCATCTCCTCCTCCTCATTATCTAGGTTGTGAAGACGCAGCACACACAGCAAGGCCGAGGCGGTGCCACCATTCAGGTACACACACACACCATGTACCGCATGCCGTCAAACCAGCATAGCACTGCCCCTATTCTCTCCCACTGCGTCGCATGCTGCCATTTCCCCACACCAGGCCCATCCTAAACGTGCTGTACCAAGGCACATCTTCTCTTCCCCATGTTCGCCGCCGTCTAATCTTCCTCATCTCTCCCCGTGCCGCTGTGCCCGATCTCTGCGGCCCCCCTTGACTCCCTCCCCTCCCCTCCCCCCGACTCTGGCGCCCCCCGCTGCTCCTTCCCGTGCGCGCCCTGCGTGTGCGTCTATGGCCTTGTGGGTTCTGCCTTTCTGCTGTTCCGCCACAGGTGGAGCTGAGGGACGTGCAGACGGGCCTCAAGAGCAACGAGAAGCTGCGCACCTCCGAGCACATTGAATGTCAGCTGCGCGGCTGCGCCCCTCGTGCCCTCTCTCCTCTCCTCGCTTCTTCTCTCCTCCAAGCTCACGAAAGGCTTCGCTCTTGCCCGTTGCTCCATTCTCTCCTCCGTTCCCTGCTTCTTGCCTTGGTTGGGGGGAGTTGTGCTTCTGATAGCGACAAAAGAACAAAGAAAGAAAGAGAAGAATCCTAGACTTTTCCATTGTCCTGCAGTCCCACCACTACAGGGATCTTGTTGCGTCTCTTGCCTGTCCTGTCACCCTCCTACTCCCTCCCCGGCCTTCGTCCCCATCCTCCCCTCCCCCTTCCCCCACCCGCTCCTCCCCACCTTCCCCTTTCTCCGCCCTCCATCCCACTCCCAAAATGCTCCATTCCCATGTGCGTCGCAGTGGTGTTCTCAAATGACAAGCTCTTTGTGAGGTAACCTTTGAGTCAACTCATAAGCCACCCGCCCGTCCCCGTACCGCTCTGATCCCCTACCCACCACCGCAGTGGTGTTCTCAGATGACAAGCCCTTTGTGTTCCTCTATGTGGACGAGGACAATGCTTGCCTCATGGAGTGAGTGATGTGAAGTGTCTCATGGCCTCATCCCACTCCCACACTTCCCTCGATTTTCAGATTAATAGACTCAGTACTACAGATCGTTACTCTTAGTAGGCTTGCTGCGTTTCGAATCCAACAAAATTCAACTGTGAAGTGTCTCATGGCCTCATCCCACTCCCACACTTCCCCGCTCCCACCGTTTTTTTGTTAAATCATTTGGCATCTGCTGTTGCCTCCTGTTCTCTCCCCGTGATCCTACTAACCCTGCCTTTTCTCCATCTTCTGCTCTCAGGAAGCAGACTTTCGAGCAGATCTCACTTCCCGTGTCAATGTTCGGCGACGCGGCACCCTTACTGCAAGGCAAGCACACCCTGAGATTTTTTATTTTCTCTTCTTCTTTCTGTCATGTATCGATTTTTTTTTTTTTTTTTTTTTTTTTTTTTTTTTTCTGTCGTTCAAGAACGGAAGATAACTGAAGCGAGAAGAAAGAGGAAGAGAATTAAACAGACAGCGGACTCTAGGCTAGATTTTGCCCACCCAGCATTGTCTTTCCTTATCAGATCACATTCCTGCAATCCATCATGCAATCTTTTCCTTCTCACCCTCCCTCGACTAGAAGGTACCCCTGCTCCCGCTCCACACTTCCCCAGCCCGCACCCCCCTCATCTCTCCACACTCCCTTGCCTCGCCTCGCCTTGCCATGCCCTGCGGTGCCCGCCCACCAACGGCAAGGAGGTGGTGGTGCATCTGTTCAACGGCAAGGCCCTTTCCGCATCGCTGCCTTTTGAGACGTCTCTAAAGTCCCCCTCGCTTTGCATTGCCCCGCCCTGCCCCCCATGTGCCCTCCGTGCATGCATGTATGCCCCTGGTGGGTGTGAGAGTGCAGACGGCATGGAGGTGGTGGTGCATCTGTTCAACGGCAAGGCCCTGTCTGCATCGCTGCCTGCCAGGGTGTCCGATGTCGTGGACGAGGCAGAGCCCTTCTTTAAAGGCCAGACTGCCGCTCCCTCGTATGATGCTTCCTCCCCGCTCCGTCCTTCCTTCTCCATCCCTTCTTACCTCCCTGCCTGCACGTCTCCTCACCCGTTGTTGCGCCTTTATCTTCCTCTTTGCCTCTCTCCTTCTGAGGTGCCGCGAACTCGTTCTTTGCACGTGTTTTCTATAACGTCCCCTGTGTTGAAAGGTACTTCCCTGTGTTGAAAGGTACTTCCCTGTGTTGAAAGGTACTTCCCTGTGTTGAAAGGTACTTCCCTGTGTATGGATCTTTTGAGTCGACTCAAAAGTCGACCCGTCCCCTGTGTTGAAAGGTACTTCCCTGTGTATGGATCTTTGTTCAGCTCTCACTTTCTCTCTCTTCCCCTCACCCTCCCTCCCTCCCTATATTTGTACACTTTCTCGGGTTATTGTGTGGGTTCGTGCATGCATGAGTGCGTGCGCGTGCGTGTGTGTGGTGGGGGTGGAGTGCGGCAGGTACAAGAAGGTCAAGTTGAGATCAGGGATCACAGTTCAGGTGGGCAGCATAGGTGATCCCACTTTTGATTCCACTTAAAAGCCAGATCTGTAGACGAAGACGACGGCCACATCTCACCTTTCTGTTGCCGACCATGATTGAGCATCTTTGACCTCCCGCGTACGTTGCCATCATATGCACTCGCTCAATGTCCCATGTCCGATGTTTACTTTTTAGGCGCCTCAAAACTGCACTCGCTCAATGTCCCATGCCGATGCCAACCCCCCTCCCTCTCATCTTCCACTTCTGTCCATGTCTTCACCATGCATGCGAGCAGGTGCCATCGTTTGTGGTGGCAGGGGACGAGATCATAGTGCAGACGTCAGACCTCACTTATGTCACCCGGTAAGCACACACGGGCAGGGGGGCTTCACTTCTTTTCTTTTAGGCGCCTAAAAAACCGTTTCTGGTGGCAAAAGACGAGATTTTAGAGCAGATGTCAGACCTCACTTATGTCACCCAGTGAGTATACAACACACTGGGACTTCACTACCACATCACAATAGCCCACGGGACACAAATCTCATCTCATGACACCTCACTACCGTAATTATCTCCCAAGCGACTCATGACATCCATGCCTCATTTCAGCAGAGTCCTGATTCTGCCTCTCTGTGCACGCACGCACACGTTCCACCCCACCCATCCACTCCTCAACCATTACTCATTTCCGTGTGGATCTCTTGTTGGTGCTTAGTCTGTTATTGCTTCCTGTAACCTGGACCTTTCACTCCCCACCTTTCCTTACACCAGGGTTAAAGGAGCTAAGGAATAGCAGCCTAGTAGCCGTTTACTGCATGAATTGGGCTGCCACGTGTGTTGCTAGTAGGGAGGTGCTGTAAGTTCTTCCCCAAGTCAGAGGCTCATTAGTAGAGAAGAGAGGGGGGAGGGAGGGGGTGGAGGGGACGAATCAATGCATGCACTCTAGCAACTAAGTGACATTAAACTCTTGCAGTTAAAAAAGGAAAATGCATTTTACTTCTGGTAAAAATCCGCTGTTTAACAATTTCATTCGCATTTCCTTTTGGCCAATACAAATTCGTTCTGTAACGTGGATGAGCACTGCAATCTTTCCTTATCCACATTGATCCCAATCGACACATTCCTTGAGCAAAACCACCCGCATTTTTCTCCCCACTCCTCCCACCTTCCTGCTCCCACCCCTCTCCTCCCTCTCGCCACTGTCTCCCCGCCGATCGCGCTCACCCAATAAACGGCCGGTCGCGCAGCGTCGCGCGTAATGCAGACTCTCAGCGCCGCGTGCCCCTCTGTGCGGCAGGTTCACTTAAAGCCGTCATTACGAACGGCTAATTTTTCGTCGGTCAAACTGTCGCCAGTGGTGCGGCTAGCCGTCAAGCCGCGATTGGTGGCCGTCCGTGCGCAAGCGGCTGGCGGTGAATCCGATGGAGGGAAGACGCAGGTTGAGGTACGTTAGATCGTATCGCGATGCTGTACGGGGCAATGCGGTGCGGTAGCAAAAGACGTTATACCGAGAATCCGAGATCAGCACAAGTAGACTGAGGGTTACGTTTTGCGGAGCCTGGAGCTCCAAGCATCCGAGACAGCTGTTGATCAGCTTCAAACGCGCCTGGGACACGTCGCTTGATTACTCACGAAAGGCTGACAAGTAGATTACAAGGAAAAAAGTAACTTCCTTGGTCAGTCACCCATTTTCAGCGCACATTCCGCAGCCTGCGCATTCTCCTCGCATCCCACTCTCGCTGACCAAGTTTGAATTCTCACGGCAATCCCCCCCACGCTCCCCACTCCCGACCCCCCTGTGTGCGGTGCGCGCAACCCCGCGTGGCGACTGAACGACGCACGCGCTGCGACTGCGACTGCGCCCTGCGACTGCGACTGCGACTGTTGACGGCGGCGGCGACGAGCGGCAGGTGTCGTACAGCCCGCAGCGGCGCATGGAGGAGTACGCGCAGGAGGCGGACCCCTCGCGCGAGAAGCGCGGGCCGGGCGCGCTCACGCTCTTCTCGCCCTCCAAGGTCAGTGCGCCACGTGTCAGCGTGTCAGCATGTCAGCATGTCACAATCCCCTTAACTGGCGGGGCTGCTGGGACTGGCGGGAGTGGCGGGACTGGCGGGAGCGGCGGGACTGGCAGGAGCGGCGGGGCTGGCTGGAATCAGAGAATGGGGAAACTCGGAGGGGGAACATCGTCGTTTTCCACATGCACCAAGCTATCCCTAATCCTCCAAACCCTGTTTCGAGCCCCTCGCCCCCTCACCCTTCCATCATCCCCACTCCTCTCCCTTCCCTGATCCCTCTCCTCCATGTGCCCCTCCCTCTG
Organism: Closterium sp. Naga37s-1; assembly: GCA_947471745.1. NCBI lineage: Eukaryota > Viridiplantae > Streptophyta > Zygnematophyceae > Desmidiales > Closteriaceae > Closterium > Closterium sp. Naga37s-1. The sequence goes on from CANJKZ010000064.1 coordinate 1,121,940, forward strand.
CGCATGCCACGGCCCACACCCACAACGACCCACCCACCCACCCACCCACCCATTCACCCGCCCACCCACCCACCCACCCACCACCCACCCCAGGTGAACGTGTTTCTGCGCATCACACGCAAGCGCCCCGACGGCTATCACGAGTTGGCCTCGCTCTTCCATGTGAGCTCCTTCTCCTTCTCTTTCTCCTTCTCCCGCACCTGCTCCTGCCACCTGTTCCTGCCACCTGCTCCTGCCACCTGCTCCTGCCACCTGCTCCTCCATGCTCCTCCTGCCTCCCGCTCGTCCACGCTCCTCCTGCCGGTGCAGAACGGGCTCCATTCTTTTCTGTCATGCGCAATCTACACACTCACCCACCCACTCACTCACTCACTCACTCAACCACACTCTCAACCACTCACGCTTGTTCCCTAACAAACCCGATACCTTCACCCCACCCTTGGCGACTGGCGCTACGCCCCCCCAGGCGAACAGTCTGGGAGACACTTTCAAGTTCTCCTTCCCCATTCCGGATTCTGCTTCCTTACCAACCCCACTCTGTCTCCAACCCAACCCCATCCCCCGCCTTTCCTTTGCTCCCATGACCACACCACGCCCCCCAGGCGATCAGTCTGGGAGACACTTTCAAGTTCTCCTTCCCCATTCCGGATTCTGCTTCCTTACCAACCCCACTCTGTCTCCAACCCAACCCCATCCCCCGCCTTTCCTTTGCTCCCATGACCACACCACGCCCCCCAGGCGATCAGTCTGGGAGACACTTTCAAGTTCTCCTTCCCCATTCCGGATTCTGCTTCCTTACCAACCCCACTCTGTCTCCAACCCAACCCCATCCCCCGCCTTTCCTTTGCTCCCATGACCACACCACGCCCCCCAGGCGATCAGTCTGGGAGACACTTTCAAGTTCTCCTTCCCCATTCCGAATTCTGCTTCCTTACCAACCCCACTCTGTCTCCAACCCAACCCCATCCCCCGCCTTTCCTTTGCTCCCATGACCACACCACGCCCCCCAGGCCATCAGTCTTGGAGACACGCTCAAGTTCTCCTTCTCGCCCTCCAACACTCGCGACGCCCTCACCACCAACGCACCGGGCGTGCCACTCGACTCCTCCAACCTCGTACGCCCCTCTGCCCGCCCGCCCGCCCCATGCCATGCTTGCCCTTGCCTGCCCTGCGTATCTGGTTACCCATTTGACTGTTTGCATGCCATGCCAGCACAAGCACACTCGCTCACGTGCCCTGCCCTGCCCGTGCATGTGCACTTCGTTTCCCTTGCCTTTCTCCCCTGGCCCGTGCAACCATTCCCTCTCTACCCTCATTCTTTCTCATCCTGCCCTCATCCTGCCCTCATCCTGTCCTCATCCTGCCCTCATCCTGCCCTCCCGTCCCTCCACCGTGGCAGGTCATCAAGGCGCTAGACCTCTTCCGTCGCAAAACGGGAATCCAAAAGTACTTCTGGGTGAGCCGCTTTACTCCAATCCCTCCCTCGCTCGCTCGCCCATGCTCTCCCATTCGCGCACCTCTATTCCCCTTTTTCTGCAAGCCTCATGTTGCCTTTTCTTCCCCCTTCTTCTATTCAATTCTCATCAGCCCCCCTTGCAACTCGTTCATCCTCTCTTGCCCTCTTTCCTACTGTCTGTCCTCATCCATCCTCCTTTCGATAACCCCCCGTTGGCCACAACCCCCCCTTTTTCTCATGTAAATCCCCTTCCCCACATGATTCCCCTTTCCCACAGAAACCCCCATTCCCCGCACAACCCTGCTTCGCCTGCATGGATACAGCTGGATACAGCCCCATCACACCTTTGTCATCCCCGGCAGGGATGCCATGACATGGTCTCATCTCATCCCCCTAACAGGCAACTGGACAAGAAGGGGGGTGCACCGGCAGATGCACGTGGAGGGGAAGGAAGCACATCAGATGCAACGCACCTGGGAGGAATGCCCGCGGGAGGAAGTTCTTTTTGGAATTCTCAGAAGCAACTCCGTGCCCGCCTCTTTTTGATGCGGCTCAAAAACTCCGTGCCCGCCTCACCTTTGACATCCTCATCCTCATCCTCATCCCCCCCCCCAGGTGCATCTGGACAAGAAGGTGCCCACCGGAGCAGGGCTGGGCGGCGGCAGCGGTAACGCAGCAACGGCGCTGTGGGCGGCGAACAGGATGTGCGGCAACGTGGCGAGCGAGGCGGATCTGCTGGAGTGGTCGGCGGACATCGGGTCTGATATCTCCTTCTTCTTCTCCCAGGGCGCTGCTTACTGCACTGGCCGCGGGGAGGTGCGTGCGTGCGTGGATAGGGAATCTAGAAGGGAGATGAGAAGCGGAGAGGTGGGGAGGGAGGGGGGGATGCAAGGGGTGAGGGATAAGGACGTGAGACAGGGCAGCAGTGATGAGGAAGGAAGAGGAGATGGAGTTGGGCTGATAAGAGCTGGTGTGTGAGATGGGAAAGACGTGCCACAAGCACATTCTGGATCTGCTGGAGTGGTCGGCGGACATCGGGTCCGATATCTCCTTCGTCTTCTCCCAGCGGCCAGTGCAGTAGGCGCCGCCGCCTACTGCGCTGGCCACGGGGAGGTGCGTGCGTAGGGGAACGAGGGGGGAGGTGCGCGCGTGGGGAAACGAGAGGGGCGAGGAGATGGCTCTACCCCTTGTTTCCTCCTCCATTGTCTCTCGTCTCGTCTCCTCCCCTACTGCACGGCACCCTCCTTCGCGTCAACCTTGGCCTTCCATGTTCTCCTTGTGAATTTCATTCCCCTGCGCTTATGATTGCTGCTGCCCCTGCCACTCCCACGCCCTCTCCCTCTCCTCTCCCTCTCCCTCTCCCTCTCCTTCTCCCTCTTCCTCTCCCTCGCCCCACGCGTCCCAGATAGTGGAGGACGTGACGCCCATTCTGCCGCTCGACCTGCCCTTGGTGCTCATGAAGCCTCCTGAAGCCTGCTCCACTGCTGACGTCTACAGGGTGCGTGCGTGTGTGCGTGCGTGCGTGCGTGCGTGCATGCGTGTCCCTGCCTGCGTGCGTGTCCCTGCCTGTCAACTGCTTGTCAGCATCATGCCATGCATGCTGTGCAGTTGGGCATGGCACGGCATGGTATGAAGTGGCACAAGATGCCGTGGTTTCGCAACGGCATGGGATGATAACAGTGCATGGTATGGTCTGCTATGCCATTCTATGGTAGGTGTTTTGAGTCGACTCAAAAGTCACCTCAAAATGTAATCCCAGCACTCCCTTGTCCTGACTCCCCTTATCCTGCTATCTACAAAATTATTTCCCACTTCAGCTCCTCTACCATCTCCACCTCTTTCTGTCTGGTTCCTCTTTATCACCATCCATCTAAAAATTGCCTCTCTCTGTGTGCGGCCGTGCCCGTGCCACGGAGCAGAAGTTTCGTCTGGACAGGGCGAGCAAGGAGGATCCGGCAGTGCTGCTGGAGCGGGTGCGGCAGGAGGGCATCACCCAGGCCACATGCGTCAACGACCTCGGTGTGTGCTGTGCTATCCCCTCTCCTCACATGCGTCACCGTGTATCACCCTGCATTGCAACCATGCATTCATGCAACCATGCAGCGATGCCTGCATCCATAAATCGATGCATGCGAGCATCGATCGATCCATCCATCCATGCGTTCTAGCGTGCCAGCAACAAGGCTTGTTGATCCGTGCCTTCCCGTCCTTCTTCATCTCTCCTTCTTCGTCCCTCCTCCCTCCATCCCGTCTCACCCCTCCTCCCCCCCTCTCTCCCCCACCTCTCTTCTCCCTCCATCCCGTCTCACCCCTCCTCCCCCCTCTCTCCCCCCTCTCTCCTCCCTCCATTCCCCCTCTCCCCTCCTTTGCTCCCCCATCCATCCTCCGTCCGCCCTCCTTCCTCGCAGAGCCACCGGCGTTTGAGGTGCTGCCGTCGCTCAAGTCGTTCAAGACCAGAGTGGCAGCAGCTGGTCGAGGCCGCTACTCTGCTGTCTTCATGTCCGGCAGGTGGGGATGCACTCACACCCCATTCCCCAGCTGGCTTATAGGGTGCACTCGCTGCTTCTGCCGTGCATACCGCGCTGAGCCATGAGTGATGTTCCATGCGGTACCATCCTCACTCCTGCACGGCTCCAATGCACGTCATGCCACGCCATGCCATGCCATGCCATGGGAGGAATGCCTTTTGTCCTTGCCATCCGCACTTCCCGTCTCTCCTCTCACTAGACCTCCCTCTCACTAGACCTCCCTCTCACTAGACCTCCCTCTCACTAGACCTCCCTCTCACTGTGTGCCTCCCCTCTCCTCACGGACCCTATCTTCTGAAATCTCCTTTCACCCGTACCCACCACACCATGCACATGTGGGAGAGCAGTGGGAGCACGATAGTGGGAGTGGGGCACCCAGACCCGCCTGAGTTCATCTATGACGATGATGCCTACGCCAATGTCTTCATATCAGGTGCTCCTTGCCTCACCTGCTCCTTGCCTCACCTGCTCCTTGACTGAGGTGCTCTTTGCCCCAGGTGCTCTTTGCCCCAGGTGCTCTTTGCCGCAGGTGTGCTCTTTGCCCCAGGTGTATGCTGCAATCAACTGGTATCATGTCCTTTCTCATGCCTCCAACCACAGTTGCATACACTCTCTTTATCACTCGTATACCTCATAGTGACCAAGCTCATCCTCCTCTCTCCTCCCCACCCCCCCCACCCCTTTCTCCTCCCCACCCCCCCACCCCTTTCTCCTCCCACCCTCCCTCTCCCAACACCTCACCCCTCCCAACCCCTCCTCACCCCTCTCTCTCCAACCAGAGGCACGCTTTATCCTGAGGCAACCTGGCGACTGGTACCACCCATACCCTGCAGGGGAGGGCAGTGCAGGAGCCACCTTGGATCGGCCCGATGCAGCAGCAGCCATGGGGTCATACGAGCCTGGCAAGCCCGCTTCCGGTGTCGCAAACCTAAACGAGCTCAAGCTCCCCTTCTCCTACGAAGCTTGAATCATGATATAAGTGCTGCTCATGTGTCTGACATAATTTCAAGATACGGTACCTAACAATTGTCACTAGTGTTGCCTGCTTAGACATGCCCCAGCTCCCGATTTGCTACAAAGCTCTAAGAATTATGAACATGGTGCACCAACACATTTGCTTTTCACCTCAGCATTGCCTTCAAACTAGGCTACTGTTTCATGCTAGAGTTCCCGGGTTACTCTTGACGATTGAGGACTCATGGCCATAATGATGCGAGAATGGTGCTGTACAGTGGGTGGATGGTTGTGAGGCATGACTTTCAATGTTGTAGCAAACTGGAAGGAGAGTGAATTCAAAGAAGCCACCAGGTAATCTGACAGACAGACCTCAAGCATACCACGTGTTTTTTCATAGTTTCAATAACATTTTCGTCTCTCCATCAGCAGCACCTGTTAATTTCAAGAAGTAGTTCTAGATTTTCAAATCAAAGAAGCTCCAAGAATCTAACGGGTGCATTGTATAGTAGTAGCTAAAAATTACTCCTTGCCCCCCCTAGGTTAGACCAACCTTCAGACACTGGGGTGAAAGCCCATCACAGGTGAAAGCATCAGGTGAAAGCCCATCACAGGTGAAAGAACCAACACCTGCACAAGATCTTCATAAGCATACGACTCTAAGCTTGGCGCCTGTGCCTAAAATTCTCACCAACCGCACAATACCACCCACATACCCTCTCACCGTAACAGCTTATGCCGTGACCGTTGCCGGAGCCGGAGCAGCAGTTGCGGAATCAGCAGGAGCATCAGAAGCAGCAGCAGCAGCAGCAGCAGCAGCAGCAGCAGCAGCAGCAGTTGCGTTCACGGCCGCAACCTGGCTGGGATGGATGCGGCTCAAATCTACCTTTTCCACCTTCATCTCCTCAACAGGCACGTACGACGACTTAGTACGCGCCGGCGCCGCGTCGGTAGACGTCTCCTCCTCCCACCAAGGGCCCTGATTCTTCGCCGGGTCGAGCGTCCGCAGCGCCTTCCACACCGCGCTCTGGCACTTAAACCCGGACCCGAACCCGACCTGCCACACGCGATCGCCACGCCGCACGCGCCCCTGCGCCTCGAGGTACGACAGCTCGTACCAGAGCGTCGACGAGGACGTGTTTCCGAAGCGGTACAGCGCCATGCGCGACGCCTCCACCAAGTACGGCGTGAGCCCGAGGCCCTTTTCCAGCTCGTCCAGAACCGCGCGGCCGCCCGCGTGGATGCAGAAGTGATCGAACGCGAGCTTGAGATCCGGGAGATAAGGCTTGATCTTCATGCGGAGCACCTTGCGCGCGATTAGGTTCGCCAGGAACAGCAGCTGCTCCGACAGCGGCAGCACGCGCGGCCCGAGCGTCGTGATGTTGGTCTTGAGCCCGGTGCTCGCGGTGTTCATCAGATCGCGCGACAGCGACACGCCCACGATCCCCCCGTCGTCCTCCTCCTGGTACACGCACCGGTACGCCGCGTCGTCCGCGCCCATGTGCGTGCGCACCACGTGCTGCAGCTGGTACTTGGCGCGCCAGCGCTCCGAGCTCTTATTGGTCAGCAGCATCACGGCGCCGCCCATGCGGAAGAGGCAGTTGGCCACCATCATGGATTTGCGCTGCCCGAGATACAGATTCTGCGTGATGTTCTCCGTCGAGACGACGATGGCGTACGTGTTCTTTTGCACCTGGAGCTGGTCGCGCGCGAGCTTGATGGCGATGAGACCCGCGCTGCAGCCCATGCCGCCCAGATTGAACGACTGAATGTCCGTACGAAACTTGAACTTATTCACGATCATGGAGGTGAGCGACGGCGTCGGGCAGAAGAGGCTGCAATTCACCACCAGCACGCCCACGTCCTTCGGGTTGACCTTGGTCTTGGCGAATAGATCTTCCAGAATGTCGAAGATCACGATCTGGAATTCCTTTCGAGCCTCCGCCAGGCTCGGCGTCGGCGGAATGGTGAGGAGGCATGCCGGCAGGCAGGTTCGGTCGCCGAGCCCGGATCGGTCGAACACCTTGGTTTGGAACGCGAGCGCGGTTTCGTCGAGGAAGCCGCAGGAGCGCGCGATGGTGAGCGCGTTGCGGATGGTGACGGTGAACGAGTCGGGGGGGCGGTAGCAGTTGAAGTCGACGAGGTACACGGGGGTGGGGCGCGTGAGGAAGTAGACAATGCCGACTATGAGCAGGAGGAATGCTCCCACCACCACCTCCACCAGATGCGTATCCACCAGATGCTGCGCCAGACGGATGATATCATCCGGCGTCACGTGCCGCTTCGCCTGCACTGCCAGGAACGCGAGCAGCGGGATCAGGAGAAGTGTGCCGCCGTGCGTCACGCAGTAGTGGTAACCGAGCTTGAGGTGCCCGAACCTCGAGGTCACGGGCTGCTTGCTATCGCTCTCGGAAGCAGGAGCGGAGTTTACGGCGCCCGAGGTCTTAGCCCGAGCCGGCTTACTCTCCGCCATCGCGTAATCCTAAACTAGAGCACGTGCCGAGCGGGCGGCCAAAGGCAGGAAGGCTTTCTTGAACAGGCTGAAGGGGGAGGAGCTACCTCCGTTGATGAATGCGAGTAGGCAAGTGTGGACTGAACAAACCTGCCAGAATAAAGACGTCGGTGGGACCTAGAGAATGGACGGGGTGGGGTGGGGTGGAGCTGGAGGGACGGGCACGTTGGGGGAGTGACTGACAAATCAAGCGGCGGGAAATGAGGTGGGGTGCGTGGGCTCTCCGATCAGCAGGGAGCAGGGCAACTGACGGACCAGATTCAACTGACACGAGACTTCGAGAGCCAGGCGCAGAAGATGAATTCGGCTTGGAGCTTGTGGCAGAACGACGAATTACGAGGCTGTCTGCAAGGCTCGGTGCTCTGGTTGAAACCCGAGGGCTGCAGAATCTAGAGGTGAGGGTTAGGTTTGGCGTGAAGACACATGTCGCTTCGCGACTGCCTGCCAAAACCATTTTCGTAGTTTGGTCCAGGCTAAGGTGGCCGTGAGGTTTTCTTGCCGATCTAGTGATAGGAAAACGGCTTGACCGAGGGTGCAGGCGAGGTATGGCGACACCAAACGCCTGACTGAGATCCGTGATGCTTGTTATGCGACTCGCAGTGATGTGGTGAACTCGACGCGAAGAAGTGCTAGGTTGGAGAATTTTGCTTAATTCCGCGGAAGCGCGGTTTTATTTATTTTTTCCACGTGGCGAGCCTATGATCGCGTGAACCGCGATCTGTTTTATTGTTATCACAAACTTCAAGAGAAATTTAGTTAAGTTCTCTACTGCATTGCCCGCGGGGAAAAATAAAACCCCTATGGGTAAGGCATGCGTTAGGGATGCATCAACCCGAAACACCTAGAGGCAAAATGTTTAGAGTTGATGCCTCCCTAACGCATGCCAGGCCTGAATGGGTTTTATTTTTGCCCGCGGGCAGTTCATACAGAACTTAAACTAAATTTCTCTAGAAGTCTGTGATAACAATAAAACAGATCGCGGTTCACGCGATCGAAGGCATGCCACGTCGCGATAATAAAACGAACCGCGACTCCGCGGAATTGAGCAAAACTCTCGCTAGGTTGGGAATGAACGTGTCGCACTCAGAGACACAAGGCGAAACGGCCATCCACCATCAGAATGGTTTCTGATTGGTTCTCTTGCGGATTGATGACAAATCAAGGTGAAGCACGTTCACAAAAGCCCGGGAGAGCCACGGATGCCAGCCAAGCATGCTGTCAGAACAAGCCTGAACACCAGATCTGGTGTTGCGACGCTTCGGACCGAGACCTTCGTTATGGAAAATCCTGCATTCTAGTCGATTGAAAGGCAATACGAGTGAAGCAAATAGTCAAGCTTATCAAGCGAACACTGCCCAAATTGCACATGACGTATTCAAGGTTCTTAAACGGTTTGAGGGGAATAAACCCATAAAAATAAAACGTATCTTTTTACTTCGTAGCAATCTCAACCCACCCTCTAATTTCATGAGTATTTTTGCGTATAATCTACTTGGCTCAATTTGTGAGCCTTCGCCTATCAACTGTATGGCTTGTACAGAGCATGCAATCTGAGTGTCTGAACCAGCATACGGCAGCAAAACTGGCTACTATTTCCGCGAGGCAACGGAAGCAGGCTGACGGATTTTAGTTGTTGGCCCTTCGCTGCGGTTTCTCACCACCCGGACCACCTTCCCTGTTGGTGTGCTCGAGGTTGTGGGTTGATCTGCTCCATTGTCAGCCGGTGACGATGCAGACCTGAAAACCAGAAGCAAGACACACCAGTTTCAAAACGCCGTCTAGAAGCCATACTGATTTGTTAGCAGCCAGGATCCGAGGGAGGGGGGGTGGGGTTGGAGGGGAGGAGGGCATGTTTGAGGGACGCAACATGTCATCATGGCAGGCCAACACTTACTGTTGAACGAGACGGCCTCTGGGCTTGGTGGCTCCAGTCACACTGCTTGCACCGGCCTCCTTGTGCTCTGCTGCGCCGCCAGCAGCTGCCTTGGCAGGAGCAGACGATGCATCACTGGATGATACCACCCTCCGTATCACCACCTTCCGGCCTGGACCATGGGCTTCAGATGCGTCCCTCACAATCTGCACCCAGGGAAGTAGCACCAGGTGTATGCATTGTGTTAGTGACTACAGAAGTCGAGAAGGCATTTATGCGTATGAGAGGGTTACATGCAAAGGAGCGAGGGGGAGAAGCGAGGGAAATCGTTTGGCGCCCTTCTGTTATCCCTCACCTTTCGCCGGGTGGCAACAACCCCAGCACTACTGCTACTGCCGTTGCTTGAAGCAGTGCTGGAGCTTCTGCTCATGCTGACCCCACCTCCACCTCCACCTCTCGCCGCAGCCCCAGTTGCCGCAGCGGCTGTTGAGATTTTACTCTCTGGCTTAGCACTTGGACTCTTTTCCGCCTCCTCATCAACAGCAGCTTGAGGTTGCTGCAGCCCACTGGCTGTTGCTGCTCCCCCTTCGCCTGCTGCATCACCACTGCTACTGTTGCTCACAGCAGCGGCTACGGCTCTCTGCCTCTCCTTATGCAGCTCTCCTTCCAGTTCCGCAATCCGCTTGCGCATCTCAGCGGCCTTGGCGTCAACAACCACCCCATCCACCATCACCTTTCCCACTGCCACCACCACCCCCACCTCACCACCACCAGCAGCGGTTGCTGTGCTCTCACTATCACCCGCGTGTGCTGCTGTGACTGCCCCCGACTCACCACCATCACATGTTTTTCCTTCTTCTGTGGTAACCTCGGCATCTGACTGGCCCATCACTGGTTCACCCACCGCTTGCTCCTCCTCTTGCCTCCCCTGCCCGGTCCCTGCCTTCTCTTCACCTTCGCTCTCCACCACAGCAGCAGCATCCCCGTCCTCCTGTACTTGCTGCTCTTGTTGCTGCTGCTCCTGCGGTGTCTCCTCCTGCTGTTGCCCTTGCAGCTGCTGCTCAACCGAGTCCTCACCCAATCTTCTCCCGTCAGCTGCTCCTGCATCTGACGGTCCTTGCGTTCCCACTTCTCCCTCCTCCCCCCCTCCTTGCTGTTTCTTTTCGTCCACATCACCACCACTCACCATACCACTTCCTTCTCCGCCCTCCCCACTGCTCTTCAACTCCTCTACAGGAGCCTCCTCTCTTCTCTCCCCTCGTTCCGCCTTTCCACTCCTCTCGCCATCTACCTCAGGAGCCTCACCATTGCTCTCTCTGCTCTCTCTGACATGAACCACCTCTTCTTCCACGCTCCCACACGTCGCCTTCTCACCACCACCCGTCGCTGCCAACACGGGCAGCCTAGTCTCCTGCTCTTTCATCCCCTCCATCCCACTCTCCTTCTCATTAACAACAGCCTTACCACCACTGCTCCCATTTCCACCACCACCACCGCCGCCGCCGCTACCGCCGCTACCGCCACCACCCGCAGCCACTTCCCTCTCCTCCGCCGCATCCCTTACCGCCTGCCGTCGCGACATGAGCGCCTGCAGCTCGCTCACCTGCCTCTCCAGACTCTCCTTCTCCGCCCTTAGCATCTCCATATCCCCCACGCGCGAGCTCATCACCTCCACCTCGCCCTTGAGCACCGCGTTCCTCACCCTCAGCTCCTGCACCTGCTCCATACCCTCCTCTATCCTCCCCAGCTTCGCCACCAGCGCAAGCCGCCTCTCCTCCACCCCCGCCTTCTCCGCCTTAACCTGAGCCAACTCCACCTTGAGCCCCTCACACTCCTTCACTTTCCCTCCCAGCAGCGCCGCCTGCGCCTGTGCAGCAGACCTCTCTGCCTCCAGAGCGACCTTTGCCCGCTCCAGGCCCTCAATCACGCACTGCAGCTGCCGCATCTGCGCCTCCACCTCCGCCTTCTCCCCGCTCACCCGCCGCACCTCCTGCACCAGCGCCTGCACGCGCACCGTCTCCTGCTTCGCCACCTCTAGCTCCGCTAGTAGCCCAATCTCCTTGGCCTTCCACGCGTTCCTCTCCGCCTGCAGCCCTGCAATCTTCCCGCCTAGCTCCTTCACCTCGGCCGCCCACCCGGCCTCCGCATGCCGTACCTTCACCTCCGCCTGCCGCAGCTTCTCCTGGAGCTCCCGCAGCCGCTGCTGCTCGTCCGCCTTCTGCTGCTCGTCCTGCTCCTGCTGCTGCAGCGCTGCTGGCGCCACCACCTCCAGCTGCTCCTTCAGCATCAGCAGATCCGCCTGTAGCCGCACCACTGCCGCCTCTTTCTCTGCTCGCTCGCTCTCCAGCATCTCTTCCGCTCGCACCGCCCTCGCCAGCGTCTCTTCTTTCTCCGAGAGCAGCAGCTCCAGCCGCTCAAACAGCCGGCTTTCCATCTCCTTCATCTCCTCCACCTCCCTGTCCGCTTCTTCCTTCACCTCTTCTAGTTCTGCTTCCAGCACTGCCACTTTCTCTTCTGTCTCCTGCACTTTCTGCTCCTTCTCCCTCACCAGCCCTTCCAATGCTGCTGCTCGCTCCTCCCCTTTTTCCTCCGCCTCTCTCGCTCTCTCTGCCGCCTCCCTCACTCTCTTCTCTGTCTCCTCCACTGCTTTCTCCTTCCTTCCCACCTCCTCTTGCAACCCAGCCACCCTCCGCTCCCTCTCATCACCCTCCTCCCTCAACTTCTTCACCTTCCCCTCCAGCTCCCTCACTGCCTCTTCCTTCACCCTCACCATCTCCTCCATCTCCCTCACCTTCCCCTGCATCTCCCTCACTCTCCCTTCCTTCACACTCACCGTCTCCTCCATTTCCCTCACTTGCTCCTCCATCTCCCTCACTTTCCCCTCCATCTCCCTCACTCTCCCTTCCATCTCCCTCACTCTCCCCTCCATCTCCTTCACCCTCCCCTCCATCTCCTCCCTCTCTCTCACAGCCTGCACCATCTCCGCCACAGCCTTACCCCTCTCCTCTTCCATGCGCCCCATCACCACCTCCAAATGCGCCACCCGCCCCACCACAGCCTCCGTAGCCGCCCTCTCCTCTTGCGCCTCCTTCTCCGCCTCCGCACACCGCCCCTCCGCCTCCGCCACTCTCCCCTCCGCCTCCCCCACTATCACCCGCGCCCGCCCCACCTCCTCCTCCGCGCCCTTCACTCTCATCCTCGCCTCCATAACCTCCCGTCCAAGCTCCGATATCTTCGCCTCCCGCCCGGCCTTCTCCTCCTCCAGGCCTTTGAGTTCCCGCTCGGCGCGCTCGGCTCGCTGCCGCAGCACCACCACCTCGGTCGTCAGCTGCTCCACCTCCTTGGCGCGTGCCGCTGCCTCCCTCGCTGCCCTCACCTTCACGCTCGTGGCTTCCTGCAGCAACTCCCGCAGAGATGCCAGCTGCATCTCCAGCTCCTCCACTCGGAAATCCGCCGCCCGTCTCCCACTAGCACCGCCACCGCCACCGCCACCACCGCCGCCTGCATGAGAACCAGCACCTCCCATACCCCTCCCTCCTCCTCCTCCACTGCCTCCTCCTCCCCGTCCCCGCCCGGCCCCTCCTCCCCGCCCCCCTCGTGGCGACGGCAATGCAGGCGCGGAAGCAGCAGCAGCAGCAGCAGCAGCAACGTTAGCAGAGGCACATGCAGCAGCAGCAGCCATGGCTTCCAGCCTCTTCTCCTCCGCCGCAGCCGCCTCTTCCGCAGCCACCGCAGCCGCCAACGACGCCGCAGCAGCCGCAGCCTCCGCTGCCCCTCTCGCCGCTTCCACCTGCTCCACCTTCTCCTCCAACTCCCTCACTCTCTCACTCAGTTTCACCACCATCTCCTCACTCCTCTCCCTCCTCCCAACAGCCTCCCTCAGCCTCTCCTCCGTCTCGCTCCGCCTCTCCTCGCCTTCCTCGCACCGCCTCTGCCACGCGTTCACCTGCCGCACGCTCATCGCCAGCTGCCTCTCCACCTCTGCTTTTTCAACTGTCAGCTGCTCTAGCTCCTTCCGCACTCCCGCCAGCAGCAAATCCACCTCCTCCTGCTGCCTCTTCCCCAGCCCACCTCCCGCCCCTCCCCCTCCCCCCTCTCCTCCTCCTCCTCCTCGCCCCTCGCTGTCACGATTACCTCCCACTGCTGCCGACACAGCAGCCCCTTCCGCAGCAGCCGCCGCTGCGGCCGCTGCAGCAGCAGCCATGGCTGCTGCGCGCCTTAGCTCCTCCGCCTCCTCCTCCAGTTCCCTCACCCGCGCATTCCGCGCCTGCAAATCCCCTCCCAGTATCCCCGCGCGCGCAGCCTCTGCAATCGCCTCCTCCGCCCTCCTCAGGCTCCCCTTCACCCTCGTCCCTTCCTCCTCCGCCGCCTCCAACTCCCCTCTCAACCTCTCCACCTCCCTCTCCAGCTCCTCAATCCTCTCCTTCGCTCCCTCCACTCCGCCCTCAACACCCTCCCCCTCTCGCTCGCCCTCTCCCTCCTTCCCGCCCTCCCTCCGCTTCACCCCAGCAGCAGCAGCCTCAGCTTCAGCCACCGCCGCCGCCGCCGCAGCAGCAGAAGCCTCAGCAGCAGCAATCGCCTCAGCAGCATCACTCCCAGCCATTTCTCCCCTAAGAGCCGCCAGCTTGGCTTCCAGCAGGCGCACTCTCGCGTCCTTAGCCTCGCCCTCTCTCTGTGACTGTGTCAGCGTCGCTGCCAGCTCCAAGCTCTCCGCTGTCAGCTCTTGTGCCTCCCTCTCCACCTCTGCTAGCTTCGCCTGGAGCGCGCTCACCTCCCCTTCTAGTGCCGCCCCTGCTGCTCCTCCTACTGCTCCTCCTGCCCCACCTCCTCCACTTGCTCCAGTTTCACCAGACATTGACCCCCCTTCACCTCCACCACCACCTCCGATACCATTACCGCCAATACGGCCCTCCACATCAACCCTCTCACCGCTCACCCCACCAGCAGCAGCAGCCCCACTACCAGCCACGCCCTCCCTCCGCCGCTCCTGCTCCACCTCCCGCATCAGCCGTTTCAGCTCGCGATCCCGCTGCTCGCTCACCTCGAACAGCTCCTCCGCGTCCCGCCGGTACTTCCCCACGTCCCCCTCCGCCTGCTGCAGCGCGCGCAACAAGTCCTCGTTCGCGCCCGACAGCTCCTCCACCTGCGCCTCCAGACTCTCCGTCAACCCCTTGTGATACGCCAGGTCGCTTAGAACACACGCCAGCGCCTCTCGCCCGTCCACCCCCACCACCCCCGCTGCGGCCGCAGCCACCGCGCCGAGTCCCCCGGGCCCCCCGACCATCCCGCCGCCCAACCCCGCCGCGCCTCTTCCGAACGCGCCTCCCCCCGCTCCCGCGGGGCCGTCGAGCGGAGCCATCCCCAGGCACCCGTTCTCCCCCGCGCCCCCCGCGACGACCAGCTGGCGGAGCAGTTTCACCTCCGCGACGAGCTTGTCGCGCTCCTCGCGCAGCGCCTCCATCGCGACCTCCACCGCGCGGTCCTGCGTCATCGTCTCCGCCAGCTGCGCGCGCAGCACCTCCACCTCGCGCATCAGGTTGCGCACCGCGTGCTGGTAGTGCGTGCAGTCGCGCTGCAGCTCCTCGATGGCGGCTTCCGCCGCCGCCAGGTCCGTCTCCGCGTCGCCGCTGCTCGTGTACGCGCCGCCCCCTCCGCCTCCCCCTGCCGCCAACCCCATCCCCATACCCATCCCCATGCCCATGCTACCCATGCCCATGCTACCCATGCCCATGCCAGCGCCCATACCCATGGCCCCTGCGCCCATGCCTCCCATCCCGGCGTAGTTCCCAAGGTTCCCGGACCCCGCGCGTCCGCCCAGCGCATCCCCCGCCGCGCCTGGCGGGTGCCCGGCTGGGAACGAGCCCGGGCCACCGGGGAAGCCGTCAGTCTCCGCGAACGCGCCAAACTGCCCCATGCCAGGGGGGGGATAGGGATACCCGGGGAACTCAGACCCATAACCGGCCGCAGAGTAAGCAGCAGCAGCAGCGCCACCAGCGGCAGCAGCAGCAGCGCCACCAGCGGCAGCAGCAGCAGCAGCAGCAGCAGCGTCCGCCCTTTCGTCCCGCTCCTCCCGCTCCTCCCGCTCCCCTGCCTCCTGCGCCCCCCCCTGCTTCATCTCCCCTGCCACTCCGCCGCCCCCTTGCTGCTCCGCCACCTGCCACGCGCCCGGCCTCTGGCCTGACTTCCCCGTACTCCAACCCGTCCGCCACACGCCCTCCCCCACTCCCTCCCCGCCGTTCTCTCCCCCGCCCTCTCCCCCGCTTCCCCCGGCTGCCCCTCCCGTGCCCCCTCCAGCCGCCCCTCCAGCCTCCCCTCCGCCGAACCCACCGGGTCCCTGCACCGCACCAGCGCCAGCGCCAGCGCCTGCGCCAGCGCCAGCGCCTGCGCCTGCGCCTGCGGCCTTCCCTGCGTCCGCTGCTGGCGGCAGCGGCAGTGGCGGGCCCACGTGGTACTGCCTGGGCGGGGGTGCCGCAGACGCTCCTTCTCCTAACTGTTTCGACGGGGCTGCTGCCGCCGTCCCCGTCCCCGTCCCCGCGTTCGTCGCGGCTGCCTTGTGCGGCGGCAGCACACAGCTAGGCGGCGGTGTGATATCCACAGTGTAATCAGCCGAGCTGTCGCTGCTGCTCGAACTCGCCGCAGACCAACCCCCGCCATACTGCACCGCAACCATCCCTGCCCCTGCCGCTCCTGCTCCCATCACGCCTCCTTGCTCGCCCGGATTCCCCGCATTCACACCCTCGTTAGAACCAGCAACACCTCCAGCAGCAGCAGCAGAAGCAGCAGCAACGTCAGCGGAGCCGTCACCACCGCGACCAGCAGCAGCCGTGGAACCAGCGTCTGCAGCGCCAGCAGTGCTGCCGGCACTGCTCAGATCGTCAGAAGACGTGTCCACGTCGCCACTAGACGGCTGCAGCAGGCTGGGCAGACCAGACGCTTCCCCCTTTCCCCTGCTTGCAGCAGCAGCAGCAGAGGAAGGAGCAGCAGCAGCAGGTGCAGGTGCGAGGGGTTTAACATTCTCAGCTGCAGCAACAGCTGGTGGTGCAGGAGGAGAGGCTGCGTTGGTGGGCAGAGGAGACGGGATCAGCGCAGGGGGGACGTCAGGAGGTGCAGGTATCACCACCGCCGCCACTGCTTTCTCACTTCCTTTGGATTCCACTCCGCTGCTTCCTGCTCTCCGTTTCGATCTGCTGCTGCTCCTCCTCTTCTCTCTGCTGCTGCTGCTGCTGCTGCCGCCGCCACCGCCTGTGCTGCTTGCAGCAGTCGACACGCTCGACAGGCTTGCAGACCGAGGCAGAGAGACGCTTGGCTGCTGCTGCTGCTGCTGCTGTTGTTTTCCAGAGGCCAAATCATTAGAAACGGTAATACCAGCAGCTGCGGCACCACCATCACCAGCGGCAACGGCAACAGAGCCTGCAGTTGCAGTCGTCGGTTCCCCCTGTCCTCCCTCCCCACCTGCGCCTGTCCCCACGCACACGCGTGCCTGTGGCTCCGTGATAGCATGCGGCTGCTTGCGCACCTGTTGCTCCTTCTCCTGCCCACCTTGCTCACTCCCTTCCTTCTCCTTTTCCTTCTCCTGCAGCTGCTGCTCCTGTTGCTTCTGCTGCTGCTGCTGGAGAGGCGGCAGCTGCTGCTGCTGCTGCGACAGCGGGGGCACCTGCGGCTCCCTGTGCTTGTCCTTGCCATCACCGCCTGCTTTAGGCCACAGCCACCCCGCGCCGGGAATGAACCGCCCACCTCCGCCCACCTCCATGGGTCCGCTCGCCACGTCCCTGCGCCAGTCCTGCGCGCCCTGCTTCCGGAACGCCTCCTCCTGCCGCAGAATCTCCCCCGAGTAGGTCAGCAGCGCCGCCGCCGCCGCACCACCTCCCCCTCCTCCCCCTCCTGCCCCTCCAGCCGCTCCTGCAGCTCCAGCCGCTGCTCCAGCATGAGTGGCGGGGGACGCAAGGCCACGGGACCTTCCAGGCGACACGGCAGCACGCCGTCCCGACAACGACCCAGCGCCGCCATGGTGGGCGTGACTGGCGGAGGCGGAGGCGGAGGAGGAGGAGCGGCGGAAGAGCATAGCGGCCATGAGCATGGACGTGGGGCCTGAGCCTCCCCCGCCCGTGGTGCACGTCACATTCGCCTGATCCTCCTCAAATTCCCCTGCCGCCGGCAGCACTGACGCTAGCCCTGCCCGCTCGCTTCCCGCTACTGCTGCCGCTGCTGCTGTCGCCGGTGCCCTGAAGCTCTTAGACTCCCCCTGGAGAGGAGGGGGGAGGTGGGGAGGGAGAGGGAGTGGGGGTGGTGGGAGAGGATTATAGGAGGGGCTTGGGGAATATGGGTGGGAGAGGGGAGAAAGACGAGAGACGTGGGAGGGTGCGAGTAGGATCGGGAGGTTGCCTGGCTGAGACCGTTACGCTTATTCCAGTGTGACACACACTCCCGTGGTGATCCTATTCAGGGAAGTACAGGCTACAGCTCTCGCGGGGATTTAGACAGTCGGTCACTTACTCTTGCGCCCGCCGCGTTGCCAAAGCGGTACATGAAGCTCGACGGCGTCTTGCTGCCGCCGCTGTGATTACCATCCCCTCGCTGCCCCTGCTGCTGCTGGCCCTGCTGCCCCTGCTGCTCCTGTTGCTGCTGCTTCGCGTGCTCCTTGCTCGTCTGCTCCTGCCCCGCGCGTTTATGCTCCTGGCTCCTCTCCCTGCCCCACCCCAGCAGCTCCCTCCGCTTCTCCCCGCTGTCCTCCCTGCGTTGCTCCCCGTGCAGCTGCGATTGCGGCTGCCGAGGCGACGGCGGCGGCTGCATTGACTCGACCCTCTGGATGGGTAAAGGGGGGTGAGGAATGGGCGAGGAATGGGCGCCGTGTGACGAATGGCGGCGTGTGAGACCTGACAGCCTGCAAAGAGTGGCGGCTTATGAGGGTTGCAAAGCGTCCTACCAGCAACTCAAGAGACCCGACTACCACAAAGTGCTTCATTCACTAATATGACCTTCGTCATGTACTCTTTTCTCTACCTCACCTCACTAAGTTTTAAAATCTCTGATGTCCAACAACTAGAGCTGTCAGCGCAAATCCCCAAGAATCTTACCGTGCTTCTCAGCATCACAACGCCGCCACCATTACTACCATCTGCTCCTCCTCCGCCGCCAATCGCGGACGCCACCGCCACCGCTGACACAGCGCCATCCCTTCCTACCGAGACTGCCGCAGCATCGTCCGCAATGGGCTTATTAACTGCTGCGGGGGCTTCACCGCTTGTCCCCTTCTCCGTTCCGCCTCTGCCCCCGCCGCTTCCGCCAGCAGCGTTTGCGCTCGTCGCTGCCGCAGCGGCACTGGCGGAAGAAGCAACCGGCGCGTTGCCTTCTTTCTCCCCCGAGCGCTTCTTCCTCCCCTCCCCCCCTACTCCCCCTGCTGCGGTGGCGCCAGCGGCCGCTGACGACGCTGTCGCAGGCGTCGCATGGGTGTCGGCGACGCTGTCGGCGGAGTCGTCGCCGTCTCTGGGATCCATGGGAAAGCACTGCACCGTGACCTGCGGAGGAACAGCGCCCGAGGAGCAGGTGTGTGTGTGAGGGGCGGCGTATGAGAGCAGGCAAGGCAACGAACGAGAGAAGAGCACACAGATTAGCCCGCGAGGGAGATTGGCAGTCCTGCTAGCCCTGTATTCATTCAAGTCAGATTTAATTGGCATTGGATATGGTTGCCGTGAGTTCCGTTGTGTAACGACGAGGGGGTGAGCATAATAAACGACTGCGACAAGAGAGCAAGGAGTAGGAAGCGCGAGCTTCTTAAAACCAACGGGGCGGGGTGTGCGGGGTGTGCGGGGTGTGCGGGGTGGGACAGGAGGGAGGGGGAGAAGGGGAGAGGAGAGAGGGGTTGGTGCTGATACAACGCAGCACTGGCGAGATGTGGAGGAGGGTAGCGATGCTCTATAGTTGAGAATTACTGACGAAAGGGGGGGGCGGAAGGGGGGGGGGGGGGGGGGGGGGGGGGGGAGGTTCTGGCTGTCTTACATGGAGCACGGAGCCGGAGGGGCACGATCGCAGCGGCAGCGCGCGCTGGTCGAGCTGCGAGTACCCGATGAACTCCGTCAGGTTCAGCGACGCCTCTCCCAGCACCGCGCCTGCCGCCTGCACCCGCGCACCGCCACCCGGGGGACAAGCGCGGACAGCATGGGCGGACAGGGGGGAGGAACGGGGTGGGATGAGGGGAAAGCGAAGAGGGAAAGGGGAGAGGAAGGGTGAACCGGGCTGGAAGGGACAGAGCATAGCGCGAGGGGGCAAAGGCGGAGAGGCTTTATCCGGAGAGACGGTTGCAATGGCACGTGCACACGAACAGCAAAGTTCCCGGGTTAAGGTTTCCCCTACCATACTTCCGGCAAAAGCGGAATAGTTTCCATACGCATCCCTTCCCTCCCCCCTTCCCTCCCCTCCTCTCCGCAGCGCCGGGCTCGGACTTACCGATGACACCGCGAACCGATACGCCTTGGCCTCGAATGTCCTCGTTTTGGGGTTGCGCGTGAACTTGACGACTTCCGTCACCGTTTCCGTCCACCGACAGATTCCGTTACGCACGGTAGCAGAGTCCGTGCGCACGTCGGAGCGGTTGGTGTCGGTGGGAACGAGCGACACAACCAGCTGCTCGAACCCCGTGAGAGGCACCTGCCGGAGGGATACCATGTGGGACAGGTGGAGGAGATGGAGCGGGTAATGGAGGAATTAGGGTTCATCTTAATCAGACGAGGAGGGATTCAAGGGTCCAGGAAGGGCAGGGAGTGGTGATGAAGAGGCGTGGCAGGATTGGTGGAAGGAGAGGGGGGGAAAATGCAGAGCGTAGAAAGAGATTGGGCACGATGCTACGCGAGAATGGAATCCTGCGAGAACAAGGCTGCACGACGAGTGCTATGGAGGAAGCGGAGGAGAAGGTGAGGGTGGGGGGTTACGCACCCTGGTGGCATGGAAGCGGAACCGAAACTCGAACTTCTCTTTGGTTCTCTGCGTTCTTAGACCTTTAAACATGGCTGCTCCTGGTTGCTCTTGTCAGTACTCGTTCTCGTCCTTGAGCGAAAACACTATAAGCAGCCGCCGTGTAGTGACGTTAAGAACCCAAAATTCACGATGCAAACAGCCACCCGATAAGTCCCCGCTCGTGCGCTACGGTGGCCCTCCTTTCTTTTCAATTCCCGTATTCTATTCCTATTGATACGATATGTGCCCCGGCCGAACTTAGCAGGCCTCGCGCTGCCGTCTTCTTGCTGTGCAACCTTGTCCACTAAGTGAGCGACAGCCTGCTTGGTATAGGGTAACGAAACCCATTGCCGCACTACCAGTAACCTGATTCGCGACTTCGCAAACCGCGTTAGAATTCTAAGGCAACACAAACTGGCGCCATGATCTTTTGGTTCCTTTCGGGCCAGGAGAAAGTTTAGGCTTAGAAGTCGTGGTTGCTTGAGGTAGAGTTCCGGCTAAGAATCTACACAGTACAGCTTCCTTCTGCGGCAGCAATATTGGATTATGGCGTAGTGTTTCCCAGGCCCACCACCATCACCAGCGCCAGCAGCAGCTCGGCTCATCAGTCACTCCCAGGCAACACCCGAATTCCTGTGCTGCTTCTCCTGCAGATGAGCGCACAATCGCAGGTCCATGGAATCGAAGCGCACAAACCACAGATGAGCTCGAGGCGCGCGTCCGCTCAAAGTCCAGGGCTTACATCCGCGAACCAAGGGTGATGGTTTGGAGAAGAGATATTGGACCAGTTGAAGAAGAGACGCAATCTGGGCCGTTGAATAAGTGTCGGAGCCCCAACGTTTGGAGCAAATGCCTTGGGAGGGAGATCCTTCCGCGAGAAGGACATCAGCTTTCGCACACGTTACAGTTCTCGTCAAACACCTGTCAGTCAGGTCCTGCATTCATGTCAACTGGCACTGTCTGGGCTGGAACGTGAATGTGAGAGGTTCGTGCAAATTCGGGAACACCGGGGCGCAAACGACCTTACGTGAAGTAGCGGCTCGTTCTTGAAGCGAATTTTCTCCTTAACTCGCATCATGCTGGAATAACATATCAGATGTTCGCAGAGAATGAAAATGAAATCAGTTCTACTGAGCATACATGTTCTTGCATAGTCTAAACAAATTACATGTTGAAGTCTTGTTACGAGTGCAATTGAGCGAGCGAGCGAGAATTTCACTATCGAAGCAAAACAATACAGTTGAGCGAAAATCATGAGCGATGTTATATAGCGAAGCTAGCGTGGTAATGTCAAAACACATTGTTCTATTCATTTCACTCTAGGTTGTGTAGGGTTCTTTCCTTAGAGGGTACAACACTTCACTATCGATAGTCTTGTATCCCCCCCCCTTACCTAATCGACATCCTCACCTAGCTCCTAGATTCTAACATGGTATTAAGAGCGAAATGCTCCTAAGGATCGAATTTTTAACGGCCCACCATTACGATTTCGACCTGCTGCCCGAGTCGCGCCCCTAGGAGAAATGCGAAACGCGAAACGCGCCCTAGGCGAGTTGTTTTTTCTGCCATAGGCGCGTCCCGTCCCCTAGGCTACCTAGTCACGCGCGACCCCTTCTGACCGCGGCCTAGCTGCCCCATGCGCCACTCGCGCGGCCAGTCAGCCCCTACGCCCGGTCCCCCCTCGTTCCTGCTGCTGCACGCGCCACTCACGCTGCCCGCCAGCCCCTAGCGCGCACCTGCTGTGCGCCCCTTGTAGAGCTGCTCCGCGCGCACCTGTTGCGCGCCCCTGGTTTGCACGCCCACAGCCCACGCGCGCCCACTGCTACTACGCGCCGCCCAGCCCGAGCTGTCACTGCTGCTGCTACTGACGCTACTGCTGCTACAGCTAGTGCTACTCACTGCTGCTGCTATTGAAGCTAGTGCTGCTACAGCTAGTGCTACTGCTGCTGCTGCTACTACAGCACTTGCTACAGCTGCTACTGACTGAAGCTACTGCTGCTACAGCTAGTGCTACTGCTGCTGCTACTGAAGCTCCTGCTGCTACAGCCCGTGCTACTTCCTGCAGCTGCTCCTCCTTGCTGCTGCTGCTGCTACTTGCTGCAGCTGCTCCTCTTTGCTGCTGCTGCTGCTACTTGCTGCAGCTGCTCCTCCTTGATGCTGCTGCTGCTGCTACTTGCTGCAGCTGCTCCTCCTTGCTGCTGCTGCTGCTGCTACTTGCTGCAGCTGCTCCTCCTTGCTGCTGCTGCTGCTGCTACTTGCTGCAGCTGCTCCTCCTTGCTGCTGCTGCTGCTGCTACTTGCTGCAGCTGCTCCTCCTTGCTGCTGCTGCTGCTACTGAGCGCCGGCTGCTGCTGCTGCTTGCCGCTGCTGCTCCGCCACTGAGCCCGAGCCGCGCCGCCCTGTCCGAGCCGCGCCGCCCGACCTGAGCTGCAACCACTGCTGCTACAGCTAGTGCTACTCGGTCTACTGCTGCTGCTGCTGCTGCTGCTCGGTCTGCTGCTGCTGCCCGAGCCGCCCTGCTACTGCTGCTGCTAGAGGGAGTACTGCTGGGAGTGGTGGAGGTGCGGCCTCCCAGCCCCACCGAACCGCCCTGCTGCTGTTACTACTGCTGCTGCTGCTACTCGTGCTACTGGGAGTGGAGGAGGTGCTGCTGGGAGTGCAGGAGGTGCTGCTGGCGCTGTAGGAGCTGGAGGTGCTGGACCTACTCCTGGCAGTCACTGTCTGTCATGGCCACTTCCGCGGCAGTTGCTGCGGCCAGGGGTGGACAGCAGCGGGCACTGCTTCTCCCGGACGACCCCACCCCTCGGCAGCTTCGTGAGTGGGTTATTCAGCGAGGTCGTCCTGGTGGTGGAGGTTATCGTTCTGTTAGGACCGCTGCTCTTGGTGTTAGTGAGTCTGCTGCCACTCCAGGTGTTAGTGAGTCTGCTGCCACTCCAGGTGCTAGTAAGTCTGCTGCCGCTCCAGGTGCTAGTGAGTCTGCTGCAGCTCTAGGTGCCCGTGAGTCTACCGACGCTCTAGGTGCTAGTGCGTCTACTACCACAGGTCCTGCCTCAGCTGAGGTCTTGCACACTTTCACGCTTGACTTAGGCGCGTCACGTTGCTTCTTCCGTGATTGCACCACAGTCACACCACTCACAGCACCTATCCCAGTCTCACTGGCTGACCCCTCTGGGGGCCCAGTGGTTGCGAGAGCCTCCACGGTCCTCCCTTGTCCAGCAGTCCCCTCCGGCTCTTTGTCAGGTGTCCACCTCCCCACGTTCTCGACGAACTTGGTGAGCAACGCTGCCATTCAGGATGTCTGGGTTGATACCTTTATTCCTGGAGGGCAGCGTGTGGCGATCTGTACGTGCTCTCGGACTGGCCGTCACCTGGCTACGTTCACTCGACAGCCTGGGTCTAGTCTGTACACACTGACCACTGCGTCTGCACACGTGGCTGAGTCAGGTCAGGTAGCTGCGTCGAGTCGAGCGTCTGCTTCAGGGCAGTTAGCTGCGTCTTGCTCGTGCAGAGTACTCACGCACGAGACTCAGCGCTGGCACCACCGTCTTGGTCACCCCTCCCTGCACCGTCTGCGCGGCATGCACTCCCGGCTCCTGGTCTCTGGCCTCCCTGAGACCCTGCCCCCCCTCCCGCGCTCACTTGCGCCGCCATGCCTTCCTTGCGTCGAGGGGCGGCAGCGCGCCGCTCCTCACTCCTCCGAGTTTCCTCCGACCACTGCTCCTCTACAGACTCTCCTCCTAGACGTGTGGGGCCCGGCCCCCGTCGGTGGGACGGACCAGGAGCGCTACTTCCTGCTGGTTGTTGACGACTACACACGCTACACCACAGTCTTCCCCTTGCGTCGCAAGGCGGACGTCAGCGGTGTTTTGATCCCCTGGATCCGTGCTACTCGTCTCCAGCTACACGAGCGCTTTCACCAGGACTTCCCAGTCCTGCGTCTGCACTCTGACAGGGGTGGTGAGTTCTCTTCTGGCGTCCTTGAGACGTTCTGCCAGGATGAGGGCATCGCCCAGTCGTTCACGCTTCCGGCCTCTCCGCAGCAAAATGGGATCGCTGAGCGTCGCATTGGCCTGATCATGGAGGTTGCTCGTACCTCCATGATCCATGCGGCAGCTCCCCATTTCCTGTGGCCGTTTGCGGTCCGATACGCCGCGCATCAGCTCAACATCTGGCCCCGTGTCTCTGCTCCAGAGACCTCGCCCACACTTCGTTGGACGGGACAGCCTGGTGATGTGTCGTCGTTTCGGGTCTGGGGCGCGCTCTCCCTTGTTCGCGATACCAAAGCGAGCAAGCTCTCTCCTCGCACTCTCCGCTGTGTCTTCCTGGGCTTCCCCACCGACGCTCCACCCTGGCAGTTCTACCACCCTGCCTCGCGTCGTGTTCTGTCCTCTCAGGACGTCACCTTCGACGAGTCGGTCTGTTACTACCGACTTCACCCGCACGCGTCCCACCTGGTCCCCCTTGCACCCCTCTTCCTGGTACCAGTCCCCCCCCCGGTAGACCCCCTCCCCCCACAGGGTCCTGCTCCCTCAGGTGTGTCCCAGGTAGACCCACCCCCCTTGGATGAGCCAGTTGAGATCTCTTCTGACTCCTCTGACTCACCTGAGGGGGGTGACGCCGTCGCCGACGACACGGCGACCACTCGCCACACTCCTCGCTTGGCGACCCCCCCGGGTTTCCCGCCACGGCCGTCTTCGCCGCCTCAGCAGCCTGCTGCTGTGGACTCTGGAGCTGAGACTACTGGAGCTGGGGCTGGGGGTGGTGAGTCTGGGGGTGCCCGCTCTCCTCGTCTGGCTACCCCCCCCGGGTTCCCACCTCTGCCGTCTTCGCCGCCTCTGCAGCCTGCTGCTGTGGACACTGGAGCAGAGACTGAGGGTGCTGGGACTGAGGGTGCTGGGACTGAGGGTACTGAGCCTGAGGGTGCTGAGACTGAGGGTGCTGGGACTGAGGGTGCTGAGCCTGAGGGTCCTGGGACTGAGGGTACTAAGACTTTGGGTGCTGACTCTGGGGGTGCTGAGACTTCGGGTGCTGACTCTGGGGGTGCTGCGAGTCCTTCTGGAGGTCCTGGAGCTGGAGGTACTGGAGCTACTAGGCCTGGAGGTCCTACTGGAGGTACTAGAGGTACTACTGGTGCTGGAGGTACTAGAGTTGCTGCTGGTGCTGGAGGTGCTGGAGCTGGAGGTACTAGAGGTGCTTCTAGAGCTGAAGGTGCTAGAGCTACCACTACTGGAGGTACTGGAGCTGGACAGCCACCACAGCCTGCTCTACTTGAGACGCTCTCGCCGCAGGCGATTCGTGCGTGGGTCGTTCTGCGAGGCAGTCCTGGTGGTGGAGGGTACGGTCCTTCTGGTGCTGGAGCTACTAGTCCAGGAGGTGCTGCTGGTGCTGGAGGTGCTGGAGGTACTACTAGAGGTACTAGAGGTGCTGCTGGTGCTGGAGGTACTGGAGCTGCTAGGCCTGGAGGTGCTGGAGGTGCTGCTGGTGCTGGAGGTTCTGGAGCTGCTGCTGGTGCTGGAGGTACAGGAGCTGCTGACCCTGGAGGTGCTGGAGGTGCTGACCCTCGAGGTGCCGGTGCTGGAAGTACTGGAGGTGCTGGAGCTACTGGTCCCGGAGGTGCTCGTACTGGAGGTGCTGGAGCTGCCGGAGCAGGTGTAGCTGCTGGTGCTGGAGGTGCTGGAGGTGCTACTTGAGCTACTGGCACGGGAGGCACTGGAGGTACTACTGGTGCTGGAGGCGCTGGAGCTGGAGCTGGAGGCACTGGAGGTGCTGGAGGTACTACTGGTGCTCGAGGTGCTGGCGCTGTCGGAGCTCGTGGTGCTGGAGGTGCTGGTGCTACTGGTGCTGGAGGTGTTGCCGGGGGTACTGGAGGAGCTGCTCGTGCTAGACGTACGGGAGCTACTGGTGCTCTTCGCCACCTTCTTAGTCTTCCGCCAGGTGCTACTGGCTTCCCTGTGGCAGGTACTACTCCTCCGTTGCTGTGTCCGCCAGCGGACCATTCACAGCCACCGCTGCCCACTGCCCACTCCCCACTGCTTGCTCCTGCTCCTTACACTGTGGTGTCAGAGTCCCTGACTGAGCGTCGAGAGCCTGAGACTCGTGCGTCCACCCCTGAGCGTCGAGAGCCTGTGTCTAGCTTTGACCTTGAGCCTGAGCCTAGAGCTGCTGTCCGTGCTCATGTTCCTCGTGTTCGTCGTCAGCATGCTCCAGCTGTCCCCGGCACTCACGATATGACACTCCGTCCTTCCTCGGTTCCTCAGCGTGTTGCCCTACCGTTACCTCCTGCGTCCTCTCTGCCTGACGTTGCTGACCCTCCGTCTGACCTTGCTCGTGCGTCCAGTCCGACTGTTACTCGCCTTCTTGCTACGGTTGTGACGGACCCTACGTTCTCGTCTCCTGCTGCGTCTGCCCTCGTAGCTGAGCTCGTTGACTTTGCTGCTGTGTACCGCCTAGACTACCTTGCGAGTCTTGTCTCTGACCCTGTCCCTGCCTGTCCTCCGTCCGTTGGGGGTGAGACTGCTCTTCGCTGTACTGCCCTTGGCTGTGACGTTCTTGAGGACAGACAGGAGGAGCTGGAGTGCCTTGCTGTCGCTTCACCCCATCACGCGACCATGCTGCTTGCCCCTGAGGGAGACCCGGATGCACTTGACATCCCCACCCCGCGCTCCTACAGGGAGGCGATTTCGGGTGAGTACTCCTCTCAGTGGCAGACAGCCATGGACGCAGAGATGGCTTCCTGGAAGTCCACAGGAACCTACGTCGACGAGGTTCCCCCACCTGGGGCGAACATCGTCAGTGGCATGTGGATTTTCAGGGTGAAGCGGCCGCCGGGTTCTCCGCCTGCCTTTAAGGCACGTTACGTTGCTCGAGGCTTCTCTCAGCGTGAGGGGGTCGACTTCTTTCAGACCTTCTCCCCCACCCCGAAGATGACCACTCTTCGGGTGTTGCTACACGTTGCAGCTCAGCGTGACTACGAGCTGCACTCCCTCGACTTCTTGACAGCTTTCTTGCAGGGGAGCCTTCACGAGGCCATCTGGTTGCGCCGTCCACAGGGCTTCACTGGGTCGTTTCCTGAGGGTACCCAGTGGAGCCTACGGCGACCAGTGTACGGCCTGCGTCAGGCGCCCCGTGAGTGGCACGACACACTGAGGACGACACTTGCGGCTCTTGGGTTTGCTCCTTCGACTGCTGACCCGTCGCTGTTTCTACGCATTGACACTACTCTGCCGCCGTTCTACATCCTCGTGTACGTCGACGACTTGGTTTTTGCTACTGCTGACACTGAGGCACTGGCCCTAGTGAAGGCGGAGCTGCAGGAGAGACACACTTGCACTGACCTGGGTGAGCTGCGGAGCTATCTTGGCTTGCAGATCACCCGGGACAGAGCACGGCGCACCATCACCCTGACTCAGTCACACATGGTGCACCAGGTCCTTCAGCGCTTCCGCTTCACGTACTCCTCGCCACAGCCCACTCCTCTGGCTACCGGCCACTCGCTCTCAGCTCCACCTTCGGACAAGTCCGTAGAGCCGAGTGGTCCGTACCCAGAGCTTGTGGGCTGCCTCATGTACCGGATGACGTGCACACGACCTGACCTCGCGTACCCTCTCATTCTTCTGGCTCGCTACGTGGCACCCGGTAGACACTGAAAGGTGTACTTTGATGCTGCGAAGAGGGTACTGCGTTACTTGTGCAGCACATCGGGCATGGGGCTCGTGCTTGGAGGACGGGGTTCGGTGGTCCTCACAGGACACTCTGACGCTTCTTGGGCCGACGACCAGGCGACTCAGCGTTCGTCACAGGGTTACACCTTCACTCTTGGCTCTGGTTCTGTCTCGTGGAGGTCCACTCGTTCTTCTTCTGTGCTTGGTTCCAGTTGTGAGGCCGAGATCTACGCTGGGGCCATGGCTGCACAGGAGCTCCGCTGGCTGACCTACCTGCTGACCGACTTGGGGGAGCGGCCTCGTTCTCCTCCAGTTGTGTATGTCGACAACAAGGCAATGATTGCCTTGTGTCGTGAGCAGAGACTGGAGCACAGAACGAAGCACATTGCTCTGCGCTACTTCCTTGCGCGCGAGCTGCAGCAGCGTGGTCAGCTGCGCCTTGCTTTCGTGGCCTCTCGGGCCAACACTGCTGATGTCTTCACCAAGGCCCTTGGGGCTGGTGATCATCAGCGTTTCTGCACTGCTCTTGGGCTTGTGCCCACTCTGCCTCACCTGCTGGTTGCTTGACTTGCTCTTGTTGTACACTGCTATATATCCTTATACCTGCATGTTTACTCTTGCTAGGTTGTGATCTGTGTACTGCCTTGCTATTATAAATTTGCATGTGAACTGGCCTTGTGGCCGCCTGCTTGTGCTCAGATTGTGTGGTGTCCTTGAGATCCACCCTGGGCTTTGCCTTGCTTGTTCTCTTGCTTGACTGGTCTTGTGATCACTGTTAGGTTTGGCTATCCCCTACTTCACCTATGGGGGTGTGTCAAAACACATTGTTCTGTTCATTTCACTCTTTTCACTCTAGGTTGTGTAGGGTTCTTTCCTTAGAGGGTACAACACTTCACTCTCGATAGTCTTGTATCCCCCCCCCCTTACCTAGTCGACATCCTCACCTAGCTCCTAGATTCTAACAAGTAACGGTAATGCGGGAAATTGGGGTGCGCTACGGGCCTAGCGCCGAGGTTTGGGAATTGTCGAGGCGGAGGTCCGGAGCGCGGGTTACCAACCGAACCGTTAGGTTGGGTCGCATCGCGAACAGTGGCGGGAGTCGTGGCCGATGCGATTGCTGCGAGTGGGTAACGTTTCACTGTGGGTGCCGATGGCAGGAATGGTCATGTATGCGGTAAGCAGGGGTGCGAAGTAAGGAAAAGGAATTTTCCTTACACTACCCCCCTCCCCAAGGAGGCCCTCCTTACGAGAGTGCGTGTACATCTCGAAAGTTTCGGCTGCGCAGATACTCAGTGAGGACAGGGTGATTCTCAATTCTATCCAGGGGGATCCAGTTGTCTTCGGTGGGCGTGCGGTCTTTCCAGCGGATCAGGAATTCGATCCTGCGGGCTCCCCGTGGGTCACGTACTCGGTGGCTCATAATTTTTTCGGGCGTGATGATTGGCTCTGTCGGCGGTCGTGTCATGCTGGCGGGGCGGTTGCGAGGCAGTTGGCTGGTGGATGGGATATATGGGCGAAGCAGGCTGACGTGGAATGACGGGCGAACGTACCAGTCAGCAGGGAGGAGGAGGTGGGCGGTGACGGGTGTGATCAAGTGGCTGATGCGAAATGGCCCGCAATTTCAGGGGCGGAGCTTTGGGGTGATGGGCAGGCGGAGGTTTTGAGTGTCGAGTAGTACGAGGTCGTCTGGTTGGTAAGTGACGGGGCGGCGATGGCGATCGGCGTTGCGCTTAGCGATGACGTTTGATTTTTTTATTGCTTCTGCTGCTCGGGTCCGTGCTGCCTGTAATATTTCTGCGAACTGTTGTGCACGTGGTACTGGGTTGTCGGGATTCGGGGTCATGGGTACTGTGGGGTCTTGTCCGTAATTCAGGTAAAACGGTGACTTTTGGGTCGTGGCGGATGGCGAGTTGTTGTACACGAACTCGATGAGTGGCAGCTGCTGTTCTCATGTGGTCGGGTCGTCGCACGTGGCTCGAATCAACTGCTCCATGGTTTGGTTTGTCCGTTCTGTCTGTCCGTCTGTTTCGGGGTGGTACGAGGAACTGAATTGTAGTCGCGTCCTGAACTGCTGCCACAGGTTCCGCCACAATTTGCTGGTGAAATTCGTATCGCGGTCGCTGATGATCGATGCTGGTATCCCGTGCAGCCGAATGACGGTGGAGATGAAGAGACGGGCTGTTTCTTCGGCTGTGATTATTTTTTTGCAGGCTGCGAAATGTGCCATTTTCGTCAGTCGATCGACGATGACCAGGATCGCGTCGTTCCCACTCGCTCCAGCCGGTAACCCCGTGACGAAGTCCATCGTCACCTGCTGCCAAGCACGCTCTGGGGGTGGTATCGGCTGCAACTGCCCTGCCGGCCGTTTCCGTGATGACTTCATGATTTGGTAGGTGGGACACGATGCCACGTGTCGTTGCACGTCGGTCAGCATTTTGGGCCAGTAGTAATACCGCTGCAGCTGCTGCCGTGTTTTCTCTACTCCGAAATGTCCTGAGGTAACCCCGTCGTGTGCCTCCTATAGTAGCAGCTCCATTCGTAAAGTGTAGCCCGGTACCGGGCTTTTACGTAATAAACCCCCTTTGCTGCTGCGAACTGCTGCGAATTTCCACCTGTGAAGAACGGGTCGGTTTGATAGCCGTGAGTAAATAGTCCTGTTAGTAGCGGGCTGGTCTGGGCGAGTAGTATGGCGTGGATGTGGGCAGTGGGGCGGGTCAGTGCGTCGGCAATATTCGATGCCCCTTTTTTGTAGGTGACCGTGTATTGGAAGTTTGACTCGATGAAATCGAGCCAGCGGATCTGTCGTGGGTTGAGGTGGGGCTGTGCGCGTAGGTACTGTAGTGATCCGTGGTCTGTCCGTACTGTCACGTCTGCGCCGGTCAATTAACAGCGCCACACTTTGAAGGCATGCACGATCGCGAGCATTTCGCGGTCGTGTATCGGGTAATTCTTCTCGAGCGGATGCAGTTTTCGTGACTCGTATGCGATGGGCTGTAAACCGTTGCCGAAATCCTGTAGCAGTACGGTTCCAATGGCGATGTTGCTTGCGTCTGTAACTACTTCGAATGGGCGGTGTGGGCGGCGATGCGCAGTACGGGCGGTGAACATATAACATTTTTCAGGGCAAAGAAGGCAGCATGCTCTTTCTCCCCCCACGTAAAAACGACCCCCTTTCGCAGCAAATCCGTCAGCGGGGCAGTTAACCGTGCCATGTCGGGGACGAACCGACGCACATAATTAACGAACCCTAAAAAATTCTGCACTTCCGTGATGTTCGTCGGGGGGTGCCACGCTTTTACTATGTCCATCTTTTTTGGGTCGATCTCAACTCCAGCCATCGAAATAACGTGCCCCAAGGATTCTATCCTATCCTGGAAGAACTCACACTTGGAACCCTTGGTCAGTAGTCTGTGCTCGTCTAAAACTTGAAACACTGCTTCCAGATCTGCTAAGTGCTGTTGCTTATCACGGCTGTAGACTAGGATGTCGTCGAGGTAAACTATCATGCATTTATCTAAGAGCGGCCTAAACGCCTCGTTCATGTTCATCTGAAATGTCGCCAATGCGTTGGTCAGCCCGAATGGCATCACGGTGTACTCGAATGACCCGTACCTAGTTCTAAATGCCGTCTTTACGCAGTCCGATGGTTCGACCCGAATCTGGTGGTAACCTCATCGTAAGTCAATTTTTGAAAATACCCGTGCTGTTTGCAGTTGATCTATCAGTTCGTCCGCGCGGGGAATGGGGTATCGTGACTTGACTGTTACCCTGTTCAGTGCTCTGTAGTCGATACACATGCGAAACCCGCCGTCTTTCTTCGGTGTGAATAGTATCGGTGCGGCGAACGGTGACGAGCTCGGTCGGATGAACGTTTTCTCTAACACGTAATCTAACTGCTTCCTCAATTCGTCGAGCTCGGGCCGTGTCACTCGACTGTCGCGCTATACGGTTGGCGGTGCCCCCGGTTCTAATACTATTCGGTGGTCATGTGCGCGCTAAGGTGGCATTCCCTCCGGTAAGTCATCAGGAAAATCCCCGGGTACCGTTTCAACAGTTCCTGTAGTTCGGGTGGTACCGCTGCCAGCAGTTTCTGAGAATCACTCGGTTGCTTCGCTTTTCCTACCAATGCGATATCCACCGCGTACACGTCAGCTCCAGCGGCGACAGCCCGTTTCATTGTGATGGCGTTGACGTGGACCGTTGAAGACTCGGGCGACTGCCAGCGAGGTAGCACGACCCAGTTACCGCTACTTCGCACAGTGCAGCTACCCGTCGTCCGTCGATTCGCGGGTTGTAGCGTCGCAGCCAATCACGTCCCAGTAAAATGTCGTGCCCATCCAGTGTCGTCGCGAGCATTTCCTGTGTAAACCCGAAGTTCCCCCCAGCAGCGGACTTTTACTCTCTCCACCTTCTCCCGTATGGCCAGCGGCGTGCCGTCGACTAAGCGTGCATCTATCTCCGGTAAACACCGACTAAGTGTCAGTTGCAGCTTCCGTGCGGTTGCGGTATTAACTAAGCTGTGACTTGCTCCTCCGTCTATAAAAATCTTCACTACTGCTCCCTGTATTTTCCCGTGAATCAGTACTGGGCAATCCGTCGCTGTACCCTCCTTATTCCTCCAGTTCTGTACGTCGACAACAAGGCAATGCTTGCCTTGTGTCGTGAGCAAAGACTTGAGCACAGAACGAAGCACATTGCTCTGCGCTACTTCCTTGCGCGCGAGCTGCAGCAGCGTGGTCAGCTGCGCCTTGCTTTCGTGGCCTCTCGGGCCAACACTGCTGATGTCTTCACCAAGGCCCTTGGGGCTGGTGATCATCAGCGTTTCTGCACTGCTCTTGGGCTTGTGCCCACTCTGCCTCACCTGCTGGTTGCTTGACTTGCTCTTGTTGTACACTGCTATATATCTTTATACCTGCATGTTTACTCTTGCTAGGTTGTGATCTGTGTACTGCCTTGCTATTATAAATCTGCATGTGAACTGGCCTTGTGGCCGCCTGCTTGTGCTCAGATTGTGTGGTGTCCTTGAGATCCACCCTGGGCTTTGCCTTGCTTGTTCTCTTGCTTGACTGGTCTTGTGATCACTGTTAGGTTTGGCTATCCCCTACTTCACCTATGGGGGTGTGTCAAAACACATTGTTCTGTTCATTTCACTCTAGGTTGTGTAGGGTTCTTTCCTTAGAGGGTACAACACTTCACTCTCGATAGTCTTGTATCCCCCCCCCTTACCTAATCGACATCCTCACCTAGCTCCTAGATTCTAACAGGTAACGGTAATGCGGGAAATTGGGGTGCGCTACGGGCCTAGCGCCGAGGTCTGGGAATTGTCGAGGCGGAGGTTCGGAGCGCGGGTTACCAACCGAACCGTTAAGTTGGGTCGCATCGCGAACAGTGGCGGGAGTCGTGGCCGAGGCGAGTGCTGCGAGCGGGTAACGTTTCACTGTGGGTGCCGATGGCGGGAATGGTCATGTACGCGGTAAGCAGGGGTGCGAAGTAAGGAAAAGGGCTTTTGCTTACAATTCTTCATCATGGCATCTAATCCATCATAGATCGGTGTGTAACTCATACAAGCATTGAAACAATTGAATCCACTGTTGCGAATATGATTGTACGGATTTTATTGTAATCTACACTATTAGAAGTGTAGTATCGAGCCTCTCCATATCGAGTGTGTTGACTGGGGAATCGAACTACAGGGGCGCAACCGCGCACAGCAGTTGCGACCCTCGTGGCAGCTGAGGATTCGAATCGACAGTGGGGCAGGTGCACTGTACACGAAAAGCCCTGTAGGGGCGCAACAGAATACCGCGCCCTTGCCGAAGGTGAACAGTCGCGCCAGCGCGACTGTAACTGGGCAACAGAAACGTTACAACGCAACTGTTATACAGTTGCGCCTTTGTAACTGCATGCCTGCTATGTTTCCTATTTAACTGGATGTATTGCATTGTTCTTATTACACAATTCTCCACCTTGTGTCCGGCCTACCCTCGGCCGCTGCCCAGGCACCACGTTACAAGCCACGAGAGCTACCTCTGAGTGACCATTGCCCCGCCGTAGGGACGTCGTTAATTCCTAGAGTATTTCCGCTACTCTAGCGACCTCTTCATTTCAACATGGAATCGGAGCAAGAGTTCAAACCCTTGGAACCTGTGGGAGCAGATTTTTTCAATTTGGCTCACCACCTATATCATCACCAGGAGCATCTCCTGGAGCAGGTCCGAACCTGCCGCAGCCCACGAAGCATTACGGTGAGGAAATTTCAACGTGTCGACGCAACATTTTGAGCGAATCGGCAACTCGTCGTTCAAGGCATTTCGGCAAAGTCCCTAGCAAGGACTTCACATCTTCAACCTGGCATAACTTCATCTCTCATCGTTTCTACACTTCTAATAGTGGAGGGGAGTGTTGCGAATATGATTGTACGGATTTTATTGTAATCTACACTATTAGAAGTGTAGTATCGAGCCTTTCCATATCGAGTATGTTGACTAGGGAATCGAACTACAGGGGCGCAACCGCGCACAGCAGTTGCGACCCTCGTGGCAGCTTAGGAGTCGAATCGACAGTGGGGCAGGTGCACTGTACACGAAACGCTCTGTAGGGGCACAGCAGGATACCGCGCCCTTGACGAAGCTGAACAGTCGCGCCAGCGCGACTGTAACTGGGCAACAGTTGCGCCTTCGTAATTGCCTGCCTGCTATGTTTCCTATTTAACTTGATGTATTGCATCGTTCTTATTACACAATTCTCCACCTTGTGTCCGGCCTACCCTCGGCCGCCGCTCTGGCACCACGTTACAAGCCACGAGAGCTACCTCTGAGTGACCATTGCCCCGCCGTAGGGACGTCGCTAATTCCTAGAGTATTTCCGCTACTCTAGCGACCTCTTCATTTCAATATCCACCATACATACCCATTGAATAGATTGTATACATACTCCAAAGAAAATGTACCCGAAAATTTGCACGAGTTTCTAGCATGTGTTCGGCATGACCGAGCTTGGTACCATATCTCACGTGAACTACAAAACTTTGTACGAAATTTAATTCTAAAACCTTGCGGGCTAGGCATAAGATGCGGAGAAAACATGTGTGGCTGAACATCAGACGATCAAACCAATTTTGTCCGATAACGATAGCTTTAGCCTTGGTTTATGGATGGATGATCAATGTAGTTGTTGTGTGGCTTGATGACGTGAACAAAAAAAGGATGGGAAAATCCTGCAAAGCGATGACAGAAAGGGTAAGGAAATGAGCTTTCTTGTTACAAACTGGTGTGAATGTTATGACATGATCTGAAGGGAATGAGCTTCCGTGTAAGGTAGTTTGAGGAAATACATGAGCTAAAACGAATACAGTGGTGAGGACGCGTCACAATTGCAACACCGGGGAGGAACGGGACCGAACACCGAAAATGTGTGCATCGCGTATGAAAAACGGGTTTCAACCTGCATGAGCAGGTGTTAGGGCGCGTGTCCTTTGGTGTATACGTTCGGAATTTGGGTTGAACTTTTTCTGGTAACCCGCTTCGTATATTTCGCCATTTGTTTCGCTTGGACATCGTGTGTCCTACCCCAACCTGCTTCTCCGCGCCAAGTGGGACACGACCGGTTTTGCAAGTGGGGGATCTCCATGCGAAGTGTACACCCAGCTTCTAGCGCAGGAGCCATGCTTCGCTGGTGCGTCGTACAATTTCGCCTGGCTTGTGACGATGTCGTCCTGTTACCACATCGAAAGTGGCCGACGGTATGCGACGGCGATCGATCGTGGCTGGCACTGGTGGCACGATTTCGTTTCCCGCGCTGCCAATCGCACGATCGATGTGGCATTTCGAACCATACGATCTCGTCAATCTGCAAGTTCACGATCTTCGCGTCATGATATGCGAAACCAGGTAATATAGTTTTCGCCAGTTGGCGAAAAGACTGTACATTGTGAACACCGACCCTGAGATTGCACCGTTGGTTTGGGTACATGCATGTGCACCAGCCATGGATGACACATGCAGCTCCCACATCAATCAGCAGCTGATTGGTTTCCCTTTACTGTTCTAGAGGAAGGAAACTGTGCCAAACCACAGCACAGCAGCCACCCTGGTCAGCCACCCTATTCAGCCACCCTGGTCAGCCACCCTATTCAGCCACCCTGCTCAGTTCAGCCACAGCAGTTACCGAACCACACAAACCAAACCAGGCCACGACCACCACCAAAGCAGGCCAAAAAAGCTCTCGCCTCGGTGTGCTGTGTGCCGCTTGTTCCGTTGTCTGGCACAGGCTCGTTCTT
This sequence comes from Closterium sp. Naga37s-1, assembly GCA_947471745.1. NCBI lineage: Eukaryota > Viridiplantae > Streptophyta > Zygnematophyceae > Desmidiales > Closteriaceae > Closterium > Closterium sp. Naga37s-1. The sequence continues at coordinate 1,158,151 of CANJKZ010000064.1, forward strand.
GTCGTGTGTTGGTCAGATCCATAAAGAAACTCGATTTGATTCGGCAGGAACCTTTTTGCCACTTTTAGGGATTGGTTGGTGCAGTTGCCCGTTCATCTACCCTTCTGACGTGCCTCCTTTCATGAGGCTTTGCTTGTTGACCCTCCCAGACTACATCCGGAATATGTTCAGAGGGAGGCGATAAATATTACAAAAATCACAAAACAGTCCAACCCGAGAATTGCATATACACACGTGATTCGTTTTGGGCTGCCCAAGAATAACTTTCCAGAAACAGCTCCCTCTCTCCGCGTCCATCCGCGTCCAAACCAACCCCACCCCTCCCTCCCTCCCTCCCTCCCTCCCTCCCTCCCTCCCTCCCTCCCTACCTCCCCTCCCTCCCCCACCCCCCTCGCCTCGTTTCCTCCCGCTGTACAGCGTGTGTTCACAACACAACGCATCAAAGGTTTTGTATAAAAAACCCAAGAAGCAGGTGAATGGATGGATGTTTGTTGCGGGGCGGATGTTATCTTCCCGCAGTACCCTACCCGACCGGTTCAGATACGATTTTGACAGCTGTAGAACGCAAAGCATCTCATTGAGCCGCATTTTAGCCAATATTTGGCAGAGAATATTCGTCAGCACCGCCATTCCGAGCAGAGATGCTCAGCAGCAATCAGTGGGCTTGCGTTGCGGTGCTCGCGAGTTCCTGCAGCGCTGCAGCAGCTGTCTTCAAGTCGAGCCAAGTCTTTTTGTGTTGCAGGAAGTCACGCCATCGTCGATGGGAGTCACGAATAATGCTCCGCTGAATGATGCCGCGCACCACCAACTGCTGTCGCATCACATCGCATCGCATCATAAATAAACGATCCAGCCTTTTCCAACCGCTTTCTCGGTTCTCGCACCAACCGCTCTCCTTCCTCTCGGTGCGCCGCCACCGCATCTCATGACTAAGCGATCCACGTCGACAGCATGCATTCAAACGCCAATTAGAATCTCGAAATCCTTCGTCCGCTATCCATGGTGATCTAAGCTACCAATTTCGTTTCTTAGAATCGACCCTGCCAGATGCGTGACAGGCGGAGTGAGCCCGAGCCCGACATGTCTTGGTCGCGGAAAGCTTGTGCATGGTGCCAATTCGGGATTTCATTGAGTACAATTCGTCCTCCGCGCGGCACGGTCCGTTGGCTGCTGCTGCTGGTGCTCGCCGTTCACATAGCCTCTCGCCTCTCCTCTGCCGATGCTCGCGACGATGCCGCGGCGGTAGCGGGAGGGGCAGTGGCGGAGGGCGCTACACGAGGTAGTGGGTGTGAAGTTGGGGAGGCTTCTATGGACGATGCCGCCGCGGGATATCCCGGTGCGCGCACGTGCAAAGCCGCTGCGACGGACTCGAGCGCGCATCCAGCGGACACTGTTAGAGATGTTGATCCAACGGCGGCAGCCTCCTCCCCGGCTGCACACAAGCACACCGCTTCCGCCGGTACCTGCGCCGGGGAATGCGGCAGCACCGCTGCTGCCAACGACGGTACTGAAGAAGCAGCAGGCGACAGCAACGCCTGCGTGTCCTCTTCAACCCTTACTGTGGCGGCATTGAACTCGTCCCTAACCTCGACTGCGTCGCCCGAGGGTTCGAGCGCGGCGGAGTTGGTGCTTTCCGCCGTCAATGCCGTGCGCGCAGCAGTGGAGGCGGAACGCATTGCGCTCGCGCGCCTGCAGGAAACCGTGGCGGAGCAGAGCGCGCGCCTGGAGCGCATGGAGCGGCTTCTGGCGGAGCTTGCGGGGAGACGGGCGGAAGGCGCACGGCCAGGGGACTGGGGTTTGGGTGCGATTGGGGGGGGAATTGGTGGACTAAGGCAAGGGGGGGGGGACAGTGGCAGAGGTGATGCCGGAATAGGCGGAGTGGGCGGAGTGGGCGGAATCGACGGAATGGGCGGAGTGAAAGACGCTGTGCCCTTGGGAAGCATGGGGGGAAGCGCGGAGGGAGAGCGCATGTGGAAGTCCGCGGAAGGAGCCGGTGGCGCGGAATCGCGAGGAAGGGAAGTGGTGGAGGAGCGAGCGGGCGTGCGGACGGGGAGGTGGAGTGAGCCGCTGACGTGGACTGGTAGCTTGGAGCTGGTGGGAACGGCGGCCATGGGCGCACGTGTCACCGCCCTGCTGGTGAGGGGGGATGTTGCTGGAGACTGCTGATTTGGCCCAAGTTGGGGTGGGAAGGGTTGTAGCAAGTTGGCTGTGGCGAAGTTAGGGTTTGGCGCAGGTGAGTTTGGTGAGGTGGTGTGCGTGGTGTAGGTGGTGGGGTGAGAAGGTCTGGCCTAATGTGAGTTATTTGTTCAGAATTCTTAAGCACTATTTTCTGTCCCGTCAACCCTACTCCCACGTCCCCACCCCATGTCCACGCCCCCATTCCCACCCACCCCTCAGCTTCTCCCGTTGGACCTGTCGTCCCCTACGGGCGGGCGGCTGGTGGCAGTGGGGGACATGGCGGGCCACGTGCGCGTGTTCTCTTCCCAGGGCCACCTGCTGCTGCACCTGCACCCGCCCTCGCTGCACTCCCACGAGCACGCACACGCGCATGACCATGGGGGGCGAGGAGGCGGAGGAGGAGCACCCGGAGGAGGGGGAGGGGGAGGGGGGAGGGGAGGGGAGTGGGCGGTGACGGCGCTGGTGGCGGCAGCAGTGAAGCGCAACGAGACGTGGCTGGCAACAGGGCATGCGGACGGGTCCGTGTACCTTGTGCGCGTGCCCGAGCTGCAGGCTCGCGGCCGCTCTGCTGCCGCCCCTGCCACCACCACCACCACCATCACCGCTGCTTCTGCTGCTGCTGCGGCGGCGGCAGCAGTGGGGGAGCACGGGGAGGTGTTGGTGGGCGGTATGCTGGCGTCGTACGCGGTGCCGGTGGTGGAGCTGCTTCCCGCTGGCGCCCTTCACTCCCTGCCTGCTGCTGCTGCTGCTGCCGGACAGACGGCAGGTGCAGCAGGCGATGCACAAACCGAGCAGCAGCAGCAGCAGCAGCAGGCGGGGTGGCGGGTGCCATGGAGAGCAGTGACGTGTCTGGAGGTGCACAAGTCAGGGTCGTCGCGGTACATCCTGGTGGGCAGTGCGGGGGGCGTCATTGCAGTGCTGCGATCCAATGGCTCCATCTACGGCCACGCCACTATGCCGCCCGTGCAGCAGGGAGTGCAGGGACTGCAAGGAATGCAGCATGAAGGCAGCACAGGCGAGGCCCGGTCGAAGCAGAGAGGCGGAGAGGCCGCCGCTGCTGCTGCTGCTGCTGCTGCCGCTGACGCTGCAGGCGCGGGTGTGAAAGCACGAGAGAAGGGACCAGGCAAGGGTAGTCTGGACTCTGCTGAAGCCACTGCTCCTTTTGCTGCTGCTGCTGCTGCCGCTGTCGGTCGGCCCAGCGTCCCCTTGGCGTTCATCCGCACGCCCTCCTCCCAGCGAGTGCTCTTCCTGACGTCAGCAGGAGCAGCGTCCGTGGACCTGCTCTCGCTCACCATGCACCCCGCCACGTGCCACGGGCTCAACGGCTCCACGCTCGCCGCCTTCTCCTTTGACCCGGCCAGCCGCTCGCGCGCGTATGCGGTGACGACGGAGGGCGAGCTGGTGCTGGTGACGATCACAGGGGATACCAACTGGTTTGACTGCCGCGTGCGCTGGAGAGTACCTGCGCTGCACTCCATCAAGCCTGCTGCTGCTGCTGCTGATGTTGGTGTTGATGTGGATCCTAATGCTGATGCTAATGATGGTGCTGTTGACGGTGTTGGTGGCCGTGACAGTGCTGAAAGTGCTGGTGGGAGGGGAGTGGTGGGGGATGTGGTGGGTGTGGGGCAGGGCAAGGTGGCAGCAGTGCATGGGTATGTGTTTGTGGCAGGGGCTGGCTCACTGCTCATCTTCAATGTCTCCGGACAGGTGGGTCATACATGCACAACAGAATCATTCATGCATGACAAATCATTTAGAAATGCATTGTGTCGTATGCAGTCGATTCGTCTGTCGATTACCTCCATTCACTGGGACACTGTCCCCCCGCCCGCCGTACACCAGTAAGACGTGCAGCGTTCTGTGTTTTCTCTGTCTCTGTTTTGAGTTTCACTGCAACGATGTGAACACCAATCATTCTTTCCAACACTCTTTCATGCCATTCCGCCCCATCCCTGCCTCCCACTCATCCATTCTCACTGTCTCCCACCCTCCTTCCTCCTGCCCACTGCTGCAGCCATTCCGCTTCGTCTCCCCTCGCTCCAAGCCATGGGCACCAACCCTCCTCCTCACCATCCCTCTCTCCTCCGCGCTGGCTGCACTTCCCCCGCACCTCCCCTCCATCCCACCATCCCTCCTCTCCGCCCTCGCCTCCTCCGCCCTCCCTCCACCCCTAATCGCCTCAAACAAAGAGTCCCTGCTCGCAGTGGCCTTCTCAGCCCACAATGTCGCCATCTACCGCTCCCGCCTGCCCGTCTCCTCCGCCCGCTCGCGCCGCTCCTCCTCCTTCCTCTCCACGCCCATCCTACTCATCTTCATCTTCCTCTGTGCCGCCTGGCAGTTTGGCCGCAGAGCCCACGCGGGTTCCTCTGCTGGTGGTGAAGCACTGGGTAATTCGGTTCCAGGCGATTCAGAACCTCTTGGTGTTGCTCCGCATGCTCTTGGGACGGGGCTGGGGATACGGGGGCTGGAAATGGACGAGTCGGGTTTTGCCGGTGGGGGTTCTGGTGCGGGTGGGAGTGGGAGCGGTGGTGGTGGGAGTGGGAGTGCAGGGAGATTGTCGGCTGGTTCAGGATTGTTCACGGGCAGGCGAACAGGTGGGGGTGGGGATGGGGAGGAGATGTGGGGAATGCAGATGGGCGGAAGAGGAGGAGGAGCAGGTGGAGGAGGAGCAGGGGCAGGTGGGGATGGGGAGGTTGCGAGGGCAAACGTGGGAGGAAGAAGGCCCGAAGAAGGATCAGCAGGGCTGAGGATTCATGGGATGAGACCAAGTGGTGGGGATGGATTCAGGGGCCTGTCAGATGGGGGAGGGAGTGGAGGGGTGGCGGAGGGTGTTGCTGGGTTGCAGAGGGGGGGTGGGGACAGAGGGGGGGGAGGGATGGGGGAGAGTGGAGGGGACACGATGCGAGAGAATAGGTTGGGTTTTGATCGCATGGGTCAGGCGAGAGGCATGGCAGCAGCAGGAGTGAGGGGTGCGAGCAGGCTGGGGCTGGGGATGGAGGAAGGAGGAGAGGACACCCGTTCTGCTGCAGGCACTGCTGGAGCAGCAACAGCAGCAGCAGCAGCAGCAGGTGTTGGTGCCAGTGGTGTTGGTGGTGGCGCTGCCGGCCTGTCTGCTGCGGGTGGCGGTGGTCTAGAGGGGGCGAGCAGGCAGGCATGGCTGGATGCGAGTGATGGCGGCGGTGGGCTGGTGAGCAGCCGCAATAGTGACTGGGCTCCCATTGGCAGGATGAGAGCATCGGAAATGAGAGCAGCAGAGCGCTACCCCGCATCGCACCTCATGGGCGGGAGGCCGGCTCCTATGTCGGGCCGTGTGGTGGGGCACCCAGGCCCGCGGCCAGAGTACCGTGGCAGGGAGACGTATCCCCCATCTGGTCGCAGGGATCCGTTCTATGCCCGCCGCGCGTTCCAGCCTGGTTGAAGCTCTTCTGTGGGTGGCGCTGCCAGCGCTGTGCGGCACAGGTATGTCTGCTTGATAAGATTGTGGTTGGGACTAGGTAGGAGAGAGGATCTTGGACCATTGTAGAAGCAGCTGATAGAGATGTTCTAGGGGTTGGTGGTGGAGAGTATACTGCAGTGTGCATACACTGAGATCTGATGTAGATCATGCAATCGGAATTATCCAATTGGTTGGTTTTGTTGTTTTTTTGTAGTGAATGGTGGTGGTGAGTCATGTGCGGACATGGCTAAGTGCCGTTGATCCTCCATTCTCCTTTGCCAAATGCAAGTGTACGGTATAGGGATCTAGCCATCTCCATCTTGTTGTAGTAGTGCGTAAATATCAATACCGTACATAAGGAAGGCTTCAAACAATACCAGGAGCCAAAATTGTACTGATCGCCACCACTGAAACTAGCAGCACCCATCATCCCAAAGAGACATTTACCAGCAACTAACCACTGCATGTGTGTTACTCAGCACCCCGTACCAACCTCACAGTTGAGAGCACTGCAGATGAAAGCTGGAGCGAGAAAGAGAGGCAACAGGGATGGGGGGGAACAGGAAGAGCAGAAGGCGACCAGACTAGGGAGTGGAGCGGACCAGGCAGAGTGAGGGTGTACGTGTAGTCAAGCCATCCATTGAGTCGACTTAAAGCCAGGATCTCAAGTAGTTCAATTGTTTTGCAGTTGGTGAGGGGAGCTGGGCTGCGATTGGTTAGCGAGGTGAACAATCTGACGAGGTGTGAAGCGAGGGGTGCGAAGTAAAGACAAATCGCAAATTCAGTCCGAACCAAGCAAGGCTCGGAAACTGGTTCGGTGACGAAGCTCCAATGCCTGCAATTTCTCGTCACACACAACAATCTCATGTACCAGCAAAATGTTTTGCATTTGCTCTAGGGGCAAAATCGTGGGTGTGCCACACGCTCACTTTCCTAACCAGCCAGTCAATTCGCCTACAAAAATAGGGTAACAAGCGCTGCAAGTGTTTTGCAATTGAAGGCCAATTCTCTTACTTGAGATCCTGGCTTTAAATAACACCAGGCAAGCCCAAGTGGGAGTGGACAGAATCAGGCCGAATCAGGGTGCCACATGCGCGTGCACACGTAGTCAAGCCAGCCCCTGGCTGCATCAAAGTCGGCAGGCACAGAGCCAAGCCCCTCCTTTATCATGTACTGTGCAATGTCTGCTATCAGCTGTGGCGACACCACCTGCAGTCATGCATGGTTGCAGGGCGGAGGAGGCAACGGGAGGAGTCAAGGCATTGGAGGAGACAATCAGGGGAGGGCCACCATTCTGATAAACGACGCGGCTCAGGAATTTATCTGCGAAGGGCTGGAGTGCACGTGTGCCCATGCATCCCACAAATCCCATGCAATCCATGCAATCCATGCATCGCACCTTCATGTCAGAGAAGGCAGGGAAGAGCATGCCCGACGCCAGTCGGCTCTCCGGCACCTTGCTCGCAAGAACCTCCGCAGCTTCCAGGAACACACCATCCGTGATGGCACTGCAGTTGGTGAGCACAGCCGCCATGCCAATGGGCGGGAACACATACGCGTTGTTGGCCTGCGCGGGCACCAGCGTGCGCTTGTCGTGCGTGGTGAAGGCGGGGAAGGGGCTGCCGCTGGCAAAGACGACGGTGCCGTGCGTGTGGTGGTAGGCGTCCTGGAAGGTGCACTCGGACTTGGAGGTGGGGTTGGAGAGCGGGAAGATGACCGGGTGCTCGTTCAGATCCGCCATCGTTTCCAGGATCTCGGATGTGAAGGCGCCTGCTATGGTCGACACTCCGATCAGCATGGTCGGCCTGCACATGACGGCCAAGAGGTGGCAGTAGAACAAGGCGAATTAGCATGCATATTTGAGGAGGGTCAAGCGCCTACTTGGGGACATGTTGTGGAGGGCTTAGAGAGCGAGAGAGAAAGAGGAGCGATGGAGGAGAAGGGAGAGGGTGGAAGGACGAAAGCAGGCATCTGGGGTAACAGAGAGACCCGTCGCATGAGAAGGATACGAGACAGCGAAGGAGAGAACAGCGAACGAGCTTACTTGTGTGTCTTGACCACGGAGAGAAGGTCCGACAGGAACGGGATGTCATGCGCAAATGGCAGCTTGTGGTGCTGCAGGTCCTTCCTCGACTTGCACACAAGGCCCTTGGAGTCCACGAACAGGCAGTGCTGCAGCGCCTCTTCCAAAGGCACGCCACACCGCTTGTGCATGGCCTGCGCGATCAGATGCCCAATTCCCGTGCCGGCCTCGCCCGCACCGAGGAAGAGAATCTTCTGCTGGTTCAGCTCGCCCTTGGTCACACGCAGGGCGGAGAGAATCGCAGCGAGGGTGATGCAGGCGGTGCCCTGGATGTCGTCGTTGAAGCAGCACTGCAGCCCGCGGTAGCGGTCCAGCAGGCGGAAGGCGTTGGTGTTGCCGAAGTCTTCAAACTGCAGCAGGATGTGCGGCTGCCACGCGCGCACGGCCGTCATGAGCTCGTCCACCAGCGCGTCGTACTCCTCGCCGCGCAGCCGGTGCTGCTTCAAGCCCTTGTACTGCGGGTCCGCCAGCAGCGACTCGTTGTTGGTGCCGACGTCGAGGCAGATGGGCAGGCACTGGTGCGGATCCACGCCCGCAATCACCGTGTACAGAAGGATCTTGCCCTCGCTGATGCCCATGCCGCCGTACCCCAAATCGCCCAGACCCAGGATGCGCTCGCCATCCGTCACCACAATCACGCGGATCTTCTGGTCGGGCCAGGCTTTGAGCTGGTCCAAGATTGTGCCCTTGTCCTTGGGGGAGAGGAAGAGGCCGCGGGTGTTGACAGGCAGGCGGGAGTACTTTTGGCAGGCCTCGCCCACAGTGGGTGTGTACACGAACGGGAGGATCTCCTGCGCGTTGTTCATCGTCAGCTGCCAGAACGCCTGCACGTTCTTCTCCTGTGATGCACGACAGCAAGGGGGAGGGGGACCGAATCGAGGGTGGCCGCGTGGGTTACTGATATTTGACATTCTTAATCGTTGGGAATTCATAAATTTCAGATAAATTACGTGCTGTACTTGTTCACAAGCTTCTTGAGCCAGTGTCTCAGATCCAAAGCAGAGATGCAATTGTCATGGTACAACGAGTGATTGTGTTCCTTGCATCAGTGCATCTGTGAATCTGTGCATCCAACGCAGCCCTCACTCTCGTCCCCCCTGCCTGCCGCATGTGCCATGGTGCAAAGAGTACTTGTGTTTGTTCCGTGCATTGCATCCGCGGGCAACACCCATACCTGCAGGTTGCGGAGGAAGAGGTAGCGCTGCAGATCCGTGTACATCTCGCGCAGCTGCACCAGCTCCTCCATGTCCTCCCAGTGCACCTGCTCACACCGCACACCACACCACACATGACATACACCACACACAGCACACACAGCACATCCAGCAGCACGCCACACAGCACAGCACACACGGCACACCATACATAGCACAGAGCACACGCATAATCCCCGTTAGACCACAGGACCAACCACCACAACGATTTCATGATTTCTCTCCGTTGCTCTTTCCATCCGTTCGCAGCCAGTTTCGCCCTCCTCCTCCTCCCACTGCCGTCCCTATAAATCGTTCCCTCTTTCCCCAACGTGCAAGTCATGAGCCATGGGGGGTGCAAATGCGAGCGGCGGGTGCACACGCGATGCGCAGTGAATGAGGCCAAGAGTGGGAGAAGTGGATGTGGGAGGCGTGTTCGACCAGTGGACGGAGAACGTGGTGGAAAAAGTTGGGGCTATGGCAATTAAAGTCGATTGTGGTGGGAGGAAGTGGTAAAATTTTCGGATGGAGGTGGAAAATGCTTGGGCTTCTTATTATTGCTTAACAACGTCGCCTACATATGTTAACTCACAGGGGAAATAGACAAGCGAATGTGCCACGTGCCATTACCTATGCATGCCATGCTCTCTTGCCCCGCTCCATCTATGCTCTAAGCCACGCAGGCACCAATCACAACCGGCTGCGCGTATCCGGCGCTCTTAATCGGCTAGGCACCTCGGAGGCTGGGTGGTTGGGGACTTTGATGGCGGTGGCGGCGCGCGGCGTGTTGGAGCGCACGCCCGACGGGTGGTACATGGCCGCGCGCACCGCCTCCTCCCAGTTCTTCACGCCCTTGGGCGCCACGCCCAGCCCCTCCCGCACGATGAACTCCGCCGTGCGCGCCACCAGCGGCACCACAAGCGACTGCACCGGGGGATTGAGAGGTGCGAGAGCGGGGGTAGATGTTGGAAGGCGGGGTTGGAGAGAAGGGATCTGAGTTGAGCGATGCGTTGAAGATGCGGAAGGGAGAACGTTGAAGACTGAATGAAAAAGAGGCACTTTCGAGGCTCGATTGGGTGAAGAGCCAGAGGCGAGGGAGGGAATATCCGGATTGTCTTACCTTGAAGGCAGAAAAGCTGGGGAAGAGCATTCCCACGTCGAGATTATCTTGAGGGGTGAGATCCGCCAGGTACTCCGCGGCAGCCAAGAAAAGATCGTCCGTGATCTGCCGGCAGTTGGTGAGCAGCGCCGCCATGCCCACAGGCCCGAAAATGTACGCGTTGTTAGCTTGAGCCGGGTACATCGTAACGCCAGAGGGGGTCTTCAAGTGCGGGTACGGGCTGCCTGACGCGTACACCACGCGGCCGCCGGTCCAGTTGTAGGCGTCTCGGTACGTGCACTCGCATTTGGAGGTCGGATTGGAAAGCGGGAATATGATCGGGCGATCGTTGATCTCGGACATGGCTTCGACGATTTCGCGCGTGAACGCACCCGCAATGGTTGACACGCCAATCAGAATCGTTGGCCTGTGGGATATCAGACATATTAAACAGCAAACCCGATGGAAAAACAAATTAAAGACATGGCTCAACCTGGACCGAGCGGGAGGAGACAAAAACCAAGGGACATGAACTGATCAGCTGGAGGGATTATGCTTCTCACCTGTACACCTTAACAACGGAGTAGAGGTCAGGCTGGAACGGAATGTCATGAGCGAACGGTATCTTGTGGTGCTGCAGGTCCGTCCGCGACTTGCACACAAGGCCCTTGGAGTCCACGAACAGGCAGTTACGCATGGCCTCCTCAAGCGGCACGCCGCACCGCTTGTGCATGGCCAGCGCGATCAGATGCCCGATTCCCGTGCCGGCCTCGCCCGCACCCAGGAAGACGATGCGTTGCCATTGAAGCTTTCCTCGAGTCACGCGGAGGCCGGAGAGGACGCCGGCGAGGGTGATGCAGGCGGTGCCCTGGATGTCGTCGTTGAAGCAGCACTGCAGCCCGCGGTAGCGGTCCAGAAGGCGGAAGGCGTTGATGTTGCCAAAGTCTTCAAACTGCAGCAGGATGTGCGGCTGCCACGCGCGCACGGCCGTCATCAGCTCGTCCACCAGCGCGTCGTACTCCTCGCCGCGCAGCCGGTGCTGCTTCAAGCCCTTGTACTGCGGGTCCGCCAGCAGCGACTCGTTGTTGGTGCCGACGTCGAGGCAGATGGGCAGGCATTGGTGCGGATCCACGCCCGCAATCACCGTGTACAGAAGGATCTTGCCCTCGCTGATGCCCATGCCGCCGTACCCCAGATCGCCCAGACCCAGGATGCGCTCGCCGTCCGTCACCACAATCACGCGGATCTTCTTCTCAGGCCACGTCTTCAGCTTCTCAAGCACTTGTCCGCGATCCGCGGGAGTGATGTAGAGGCCGCGAGTGACGATCGGAAGGTGGCTGTACTTTTGACAGGCCTCGCCGACAGTGGGAGTGTAAACAAATGGAAGGATCTCTTGAGCGTTGTTAATTAGGAGGCTGTAAAACAGCTGTTCATCCTTCTCTCTCAAGCTGCGGAGATATGTGTATCGATCGAGATCTGAGTGGCACTGGCGGAGACTTTCAAGCGCCGCATGTTCAGCTCGTATGGCGGATCGGAGTTGCACTGGCATGTCCTTCGTCTTGAGCAGACCTTCCAGCGTTAGGTTCTGCACAAGCTTGCCATGCGGTCCTTGCGGCATCGTCGGTGAGTTCAGAGCTTCAACGTAGTTCAGTCAGTATGGTGGAAAACTACCTGGCAAAGGACCCAAGCACTGGTGTAACTGAATCAAATGAAAGGTAGAAAGCGTAACCCGAATTCACATGCAACAAATATTTTGGGGAAAAGTGCCTAGATATGCGGGTTCAACAGACCACGTGGTGTGCTTGTCAAGGATGGCGGGAAGGCGAATCTGTTCCTCCAGCGATGCATGGAGCGCATCACCCGATGTTCCCGTGACTGTTTTGAATCTGCCCATCAGGATTCCCAGCCTGACCACTCACACCACACCTGCTTCCATCATCCTTGCAGTGAGGATGAATGTGGAGGCTCGCGTCGGATGTCCGAACGGATAGGATGGAATGGAATCTGACGACGAACCAGAGGCTGTCATAATCACCGACTTTGCCATCTGCGCTGTCGACATCTACGGCTGGTATCTGTCGTCTTCTGAATCTTTACCGTCAACAAATGCGGATTCCATATCAGGTGAAGCACCCAGCGTTACACCTGTTTGGCGGAAAGATATCTAGCCATTCACTGTGGCTTTGAGGTCGTTGGGGTTGGGATTGCGGTTGACACGTGGATGGCAGGAAGTCAACCGTGGAGGCTGTCAGCGTTCTGGCGGAAAGCAGGGTAGGTGGGGCTTTGCACAACGCGCTCTGCCAGTGGTGCGGTCCACTGACACGTGCCATACCGAGCTATTAGTTGGCATGGACCACCGAAGCTGTTGCCGTCAAACATACACCACAAATTAGGCTTGGGGGAGGAGGGGGTGATTGGTGTGGGAACATTTCACCTGCCTCAAAACCTTTTGATCAAGTTGGTTTCCTATGTGAGGTACAGCCACACCAGTTTCTCATTTGTGGCATGCAAATTCACATGGGCACAAAAAGAGCCCTAAAGGGTGTTCAATGCACCCCTGAAGTATAAAACCTTCATCCCATCTACACAGCCATGCTCCTCTGCCCATACATGACCTCCCCTATATTTGGAGCAGACAACTCTATCAGCCTCTTACCATCACTCTACACATTGGTGTTTCTCCTGTACAGTGACGATGACCTTGCCACATAACACCGTACTTCCAATGACGAACGCTGGCAAGATGGCAAAGGCCGCCATGTGCTGCTTGTGAAGCGCTCCATGTACAACCCACTCTCGGTTCACAGCCCTCATGAAAGAAGAGCTGAAGGGCGAAAACGGCTGAACGCGATAAATACGAGCGGGCTCTGGAAAAACCCAAGCCAGGGCATGAAGCGCCCATACTGCTCGAGCAAGAGCCACAAACTTCTCTGAGATGCCACTGCCACAGACGATTGTGTCCACCCCACCATCACCATCATTATTTCCACTGTCGCACCTGTTGGCAACATGGGAAGCGTCATAACTACCCGTGGTGTCCGTTGCCCATGTGGTTCCACTTAGTGGAGAGTCTCTGTCACTGCTGTCCTCCATACTGCAACAGTCATTGCTGCTGCTCCCACTATTGCTGGTCGAATTGCTGCCAGCACTGTCGCTCCTGGATAGACCGGCATCGTGCTTGCCAGCCAACGGCGAGACGGCAAGCATCGCTCCCACCAGCACATCAGCAACCCTCTCAGCCTTCCTCTCACAGAAACTCACAAAATTTGGCTCCCTCAGAGGATTCATGGGTCCTCGCCTCCAGCGCTGCACCAGGAACTTGTCATAGTTGCGAGCACACCTCTCACTGTCAGATGTGAACTCGCAGTACGCTGCTCTCTGGAACCTGTCGCACTCGAAATCCTCAAACATGACTTCACTCACACAAGCTGCCACCACGTCTAGCGCCTGAGGGACAAAGCCAGACCCCGTACAAGACTCATCACAGCTCCCAACCGCAGCCGCTGCACTGTCTGCACCCGATACAGTAGCACAAGGAGGTTTGCCTTGTGTTTGCACGGGATCAACAGCCAAGCTCTTCTTCGGCTTCCTCTTCTCCTTCCAGCCTTGCCAGCTCACCATCCCATTGAGAAGCTGTTGTGCCAGAGCCTGCACGTCCACCTTCATTTGCCCTGCAATGTCGGAGCAGTAATCCCCCAGCCGTTCCTCCACACACTGCACTTGAGCTTCCATCTGCTGCAGCAGCATCTCCCTCCCCTTCCACTGCTGACTGTTGCGTTGTTCCCCCAACATCTCTTCAGCACCATAGATGGTTTCCCACTCGTACCCATGTGTCTGTGAGTCCTGCCAGGCGTTGTTGTGGTCGGAGCATGTCAGCTTCCGTTGCTCCCTCACGCTCTGCCCTGTGGGCCACCACTCCTTCTGCCTGTCTCTTGCCCGTGCCATTTCCTGCCAGTCGCAGCCCTTCTCGTCTGAAAGAAGCATGCGTTCCGTGCAGTCGAGAGATTCTACCTCACTCCCAAACACCTCCACACACTCTCTGAACCGAACCTTCCGATCAGTATGAGCGCTGGCAGCCTCTTCACACACCGGCTGCACGTCACGACCATTGTCAACTCCCTCCTCCGGTGAGTCACAGGACCCTAACGAAGCGCTGCTGCCATGCGCATCAGCAGCCAGGCTCACCGAGGCATCAGCACTGATACCATCACCATGGTCATCATCCTTGCAGCCCTTATCCTCCACCTTATCCACTTGACCGCTAGCTGAATCTAGAGAGCAACAGGCGTCAGATGGTGCAGTTGCTGCAGCGCATGTAGCAGAGACGACTTCTTCAACACACAGAACATCAGCACCACCACCATCGCAGCTGCTATCGTCGTCACAATCATCATCACATTCAGGCGCTTCCACAGCATGCGCATCAAAACGAGGCACAGCTTGTACTCTGGCCATTCCGCTGCTGAGACTCATCATCTCCATCTGCACCATCCCTGCAGTCACTCGCTTCCTGGCGTCCAGAAGACGCTCTCCCAGCACCATCACCTCTCTCTCTAACTCCACCACTCGTGCTTGGCTCTCCTGCAATTTCTGCTGCAACCACTCCACGTTCCCCTGACCTTCCGTCCACTCCTCGTCTTTGTATGTGCCAGCATCGGCGCCAGTCCATCCATTATCCTTCTCTCGATCCACCACCCTGCCCCCCTCCATATGTAAATCCTTTTCCCCTGCATACCCTTCACATCCTCCCGCATCAGCCTCATCCCCATGCCATCCCGCCACATCCCTGCCCTCATCAGCAGTATCCGCGCGGCCCTGCTCGAAGTCAGGCTTGTCACCCTCCACGCTTGATGCCTCGTTGGCCAGGGAGGCCTTGGCACCAGATGCCTCTTCCAGCAAAGCTCGCAGCTGCTGTAGCTCCTCTGAGTGCTCTCGCATCAGCCGAGCAAGCGAAGCCTTAAGGGCGTCAATGGCAGCCTCGTACTCCTCCCTCTCCATTCGCATCTCCTCCCGTGATGCTGCCATCTCCGCCTTCAGCGCAGAAACTTCAAGCTCCAATCGCTCTGCTCTATCCCGTTCGCTTGCCCACCTAATTTTGACCGCTGCAAGAGAACTTGCAGAACTAGGGTCAGTACTGTCCCCGCAGGCGGTTTCAAGAGCAAAGGGATCGGTGGCGGGGAGTGATGTACGACGAGATGGTGAGAGAGGTGGTGATGCTGATTCCGTTGCGGAAACTGGGGATAGTAGGGATGAAGGTGAGTAGGAAGATGGCGAAAAGGATGATGACAACGGTGCAGACGCCACAGACAGAGTGTACGCTTGCCAGGACCCACTTATTGATGATGTTGATGTCACTATCTCACTCCCCTCGTCCAAACGGTACTCTTCACCGGAGCTCTCGGCATGTGGATCAGTTGACGGGTCAGTCAATAACAGCCCCGAGATGTCAACTCCTGGCTCTGCGGTCGGACATGTGATGGTAGCAGGTAAGGGCGAGAACTGCGACGACCAGAACGATGAGAAGGACGCCCGAGGAGGTACTGAGACCTGCAGGTCGCTACGCCTCTTGCTGCTTGCTGCTGTTCCCTCGGACAGCACGGCATGTGGTGGAGTCACAGAGGACGCCTTCAGCGCTGGAGCTGCCAGCAGGGATATGTCTGGAAGCACCTGCTTCCGTGCATGGCCGCCTCGTACGGGCTTAAAGGGTGACATGGTGTGAACGGCCTAACACCAATTTTCCGTTCTACGGCAGCAGACTGTCCCGCGATTGACGCTCGCGCCGTAGCTGACGCTGAATGCACGGCGGGTGCGGATTCATAACTGATGCTTACTGGAGATGCCTGCCTGACAACCAATTACGCTTAGTAAGTAAGCTGCACATAATTTCACCGTTGTGGAGCTGTCTACTAGCCCTGGGAACGAAGAGAGAGACTACGAAAAGGATGGCCAATATTAGGAATCTTGTTGAATCGGGCATTCTCCGCTTAATTTTCGCCCCAGGAAATATTGCCAGCCTGGAGTGGGGTTTTCGTCGTCCCTGGAAAAGTGAGTCCGAGATTGGCAAGTTCTTCAAGTGAATTGATCAAAGGCATGAATAGACTTTGGAATGCCCGAAGCGATGGCCTCGTGTGAGGCTAAGGGGGCTGTGGATGATCATTGCAAGGTTGGCGATTCGAACCACCTGAGCTGCTTCCAGCAGACGGCTCGTGCAACCTCCCGTGTCCCCTCCCGTTACCTCAACCTCCCCGGTTTTCAGCAGCACGCCGTAGCGCGTGGTGCGACAGCTGTTGATGTGCACGCGTGCCGCCATATTATCCCGCTAGAACCGTTATACTTGCGTGTGCGGAGCGGCAGTGGGAGCAGAGCAGAATCTGCGGGAAAGGAGGGGGGTGCTCCAATCGTATTTCCGCTGCATAGATACCCAGAAAAAAACCTAAATGATGTACACAAACACGGAGAAGTTGCGTTTTCTTCAAAGCAATAAAAATATCTCGCCGTTCCTAAGGAACAGAGATGTGCCGCTTGCCTCGCTGATCAGTTCCGCAAAGAAAAGCCGTGCCTGGCTTCGTCCACACAACCATAACCTCAACAGCTTGCAAGTGTCGTCTTCTTCGAGATACACCAGTGGAGGTTGTTCTGTGTGACCTGCAAGGATTGTAATTACCACCTCGTAGTGATCACACTCGCGTTCATCGGTCAACCCAAGTGAACTGTGACCAAATTTTACGCTTCATAGACAAACAGTACAAGCTTGTTAATAATTACTCAAGTGCTAAAATCAGATAACGAATACAGAAATCAAGATAGCTACCAGGGCATAATAATTCAAAATCGTAAAATTTTGGTTAGCTCATGATTACAGATCATTATGGTATGGAAATATCACTATATAGCATTATGATAGTCTTCTACATTGCATGACGTATGGTATAGCATGGTATATCATATGAGATATTAGAAAAAACATTATTAGTTTTTTTTTTTGGATGCAATACACTTATATAAGCGGTTACATCCACAGTCGTAACTGGAAAAAAAAACTAAAAAACATTATTAGTATCATCACTCTGTTTCTGGGTGTTTGGCATCTAAACTAAGCGTTTGCTTGTTGACGACATTCTGAAGCATAGTGTATTATTGAGGATACCGAACGAGGTTTGCGCGGGAACATATCGAACCTCCTCGTCAGGCATGGCAATCTTCTGGGGCACATCATGTCATGTGATGGCACCACAGATGTCAGTTTTCTGTCAGAGACCGCGAATTTGAAATTCTCGCACCCCAACTTCCTTGTCGGGCCCCATGCTTGGCATGTACTGAAATTGTGACCTCATCCTTTCCTGTCCATCCTTCTGACTTTCCTGTCTAATCTCTAGTTTTGCCTTTCTTCCATCCTGACTTACCGTTTGCCTTTCCCCTGTCCGTGTTATCATCGTCGGTTGAGAGCAAGCCAATGGACACTAATCCTGTTGGTCGCAGAATGCCGTTATCCAAGACCGACGGTAATGCTAGAAAGGCTGCCTTGTTGGAACTCGTCAACAAAAGGAGGGAGAAAGCGGGAAAGCAACTTGCTGAGAATGTGGCCTACAGCAGGTCAAAAGATACGTATGAGGCTGATTCTGACGAGGAAGGCCCAGAAGAGTCATCTCAAGGCTCACAGTCTTCTGGAGACTCAAGGGAAGACGTTACTGAAGACACAGGAGATTCGAATCTCCTGGTTGAAGGGCTGACATCATTGAAATTAGGCAAGGACAAAGCTCGTCCGCCTAGCTCATCGGGGAGTGCTGCAGCTGTATCGGCAGCTTCAAAGAGAGCAGTATCAAGAGGCGAGAGTGAAAACACCAGTGGATTCAAAAGTGCATCGCAGTCTTTTGATGCTTCAAAAGGACACGACGAAGATGAAGTGGAATCTGACTATTCTGAGATTGCCTCTGTACCTGTTGAACAGCAAACAAGCTCGGCTGATCTAATCCTTGGTGACGGAAAGTGTGTTGTTCCTGGAAGAATCGCGCGAGGATTGTACGAACACCAGCGGGAAGGCATAGAGTGGATGTGGGGTCTGCATGAGATGAAGCGAGGAGGAATTCTTGGTGACGACATGGGCTTGGGAAAGACCCGACAGGTACATCGTGGTTGTAATGAGTTTTTAACTGGTTGTTTTTTTTGCTGATTCTCTTGTATTAACGGTTGTTTTCAACCCTCGTGCAGATTGCCACCTTTATTGCTGGACTGTTGGAGGCCAAGCTTGCTACGCAGTTTCTACTCGTGGTCCCCGGTACACTGTTGCCTCAATGGAAACTGGAATTTTCGTCCGTCGGCATCAGCAACTGCAAAGAGTAGGTCACCTCATGCATTCTGCTTTGTAGCAGTAAATCTTCAGTGATTGAACGACCTCCCTGCTGCAGGTTCACGTCATCTATTTCCGTGCGGGAGAGGCCATTTTTCTTGGAAGCGTTTTTGGAGGTGAGGGACTTCGCAGGTTTTTCATTAGAATGTTTGTTGACGTCGGTGCTGACGATCAACTCGTGCGTTGCAGAAGGGAGGCGTTATGCTCACAACCTACGAGATGGTCCAAAATATTTCGCCACAAAGTGTGACTTGGGACTACTTGATCCTTGACGAGGTAAGTTTCCTATTTTCGCTCGCTCTTGCACTCGATTCAGGATAAATATTGAGAGCAATATTTCTATATATATTGTTCAGGGTCATCTTGCCAAGAACCCAAGCACGAAGCGTTTCCAAGTGCTTAAAACCGGGGTGCACATTCAGCTGAATGTGCATCAAAGGTTATCCCTTGACTGAGTGGGTTACGAGGTGTGCTTTCAACCCCTTCAAGTCGAAATTCGTTTCCCCCCTCCCCCGCAATTTCGTTTCCCCACGCCCCCGCAATTTCATTTCCCCCTCCCCGTCGAAATTCGTTTCCCCCCTCCCCCGCAATTTTGTTTCCCCCCTCCCCTGCAATTTCGTTTCCCCCCCCTCCCGCCAATCTGTTTCATCCCTCCCGCCATTCGGTTTCACCCACTCCCGCCATTTCACCCCCTCCCGCCACCTACGAAATGCCCGAAGCTCTAGCGGAATCATTTTTTTGTCGCCCCTCGTGAGCCAATCACTGTTTTTCTCCAAACCCCCTTCCCAACATCTCAAGCCGAACCGCGTTGAATGTGCACCCTGGTTTTAAAGCATTGAGATTTCACCATTGCATCATTATGACGGGAACTCCCATCCAAAATGAGCTCAAGGTCAGCTTTAAGTTTTGTCAAACACATTTGCTTGTTCCAGTTTGCTGCGTAAAACTGAAAATCGGGCATGTGCTGCAGGAATTGTGGGCTCTCTTTGATTTGTGCTGCTGTGGCTTACTGGGAGATTACAAGGAGTAAGTATTATTTTAATTTATTTCTTGCTGGTGTTTCACTGAGGTTTGAGTCTTCAGTAAATGAGATATCCGTGTTCTTGGTGTGTCTTAAGGTTTCGAGCCCAGTACGAAAAGCGCATTTTGGATGGTAGCCAGTCCAACTCATCAGGACACCAGAAGCGATGTGCAAATGAAGCCAGTGCTGTAAGTTTTGAATTGAGCATTTGGCTCCGTTACCTGATGTGATTAGTCTGATCTCGTGCACTCGCGTTTTCAGGCTCTTCGTGAGAAGATCAGACCACATTTTATGAGACGCATGAAGAAGGAAATCTTTCCAAGCCTTCTTGCAGGAGACAACTCATCCGTTAGCCGTCATGGTTCTGCTCTTCCCAGGTTGCCACAGAAGCATGACCTGATCGTCTGGTTGAAGCTCACAAACCGTCAGGTAAGACAGTCTTATCTGGCATATCTACATCAATTTTCACATCTGGCAAGGTGTTTACCCAACTTGCTTTCTGCATGGCAGATTCATATGTACGAGACCTTTCTAATGTCAGACGCTGTCCGGAACGTTCTGAACAAGACCTCGTCGCCATTGAATGCGATCACTGTAAGGACAGCATCCATATTTGACATCTTTTACCCAGTCTGCAGCATGCTGATGGCTTTTGGTGGTTTTTTGTTCCAGGTGCTGAAGAAAATATGTGATCATCCTTGCCTTCTCTCGGAGGCTGCTCTGGAAGAAGTAAAGGAAAGCATCGAGCGGGAGACCACTCAGAACGGAGAGGCTATTTCCGCCGCTGTGCAACAATTCCTTGACGATCCAAGCATCATGGCTGACCCTGGTGCCTCGTGCAAGATTAGGATGTTCAAAGAGCTTGTTGTGAGTCCTCTACCCTCCACCTCTGCAGTGATCACTGGCCATGTTTTTCTCTCTTTAACGCTTTCTTCAAATCTTTCAGGTCTCGCTGGTCAATGACGGACATCGAGTTCTAGTCTTCTCGCAGACAAAGATATTGCTGAACATGGCGGAGGTAAATATGCATGTTATGTATTTCTTGCTTAACCGCTGTGATGTTTCCATGGTCCATATGGCTTCAATTCGCTGTCCCACTTGGTCACATTCCTTGCCAGAGTACCATGCGTAAGCTGCGCATTGGTTATGTCCGGATTGATGGAGATACCAAGCCTGACATGCGAGAACGTCGGGTTCAGGTATATGTGAAGCCAGAATCAGTTTATTGGTGCTCTTTTGCAGTCTTCTTTACTTTTTTTTTTCCTTTCTTGGCAGGAGTTTCAACTTGGAGAAATTCCTGTCTTCATGCTGACCACGAAGGTTGGTGGCCTGGGACTCACACTTCATGCTGCAGACTGTGTCATCATCATGGACCCCGCTTGGAATCCGAGGTTAGTGTCTATGCGCTGTGTTCGGTGAGTTTATGGAAGAACGACTAATTGATGATTTTTCTCCTTGCAGCGTGGACAATCAAAGTGTTGACCGAGCCTATCGTCTTGGCCAAGCAAGGGATGTGGTGGTGTGTCGTCTGATTACTGCAGGAACCGTGGAGGAGAAAATTTACCGAAAGCAGGTATGGACGTGTGTGTGCTGCTTCTTCTGCACAGCTACCTGCATGCATTTAATGAGCTTGCCAACTTGATGCAAGATTCCTCAGTTTGTGCTGTTTTGGCCCCAGTTACTCTTCTTTTTTCATACCAATGCTTCATTATGTGTGCCACCAGCAATGCAGGTGTTTAAGGATAGTCTTATGCGGTCAGCAACATCTGACAAAAACAATCTTCGGTACTTCACCAACTCTGTAAGTTTCTTGGAATCTTGTTATTGTGTATGTCGTCGTGTATGTGTCAACTGACGAGTGTATGTTCTGTTACGTTCCTCCAGGAACTGGCAGACATGTTTAAAATGCCAGATAACGGATTTGGCTTTTCAGAAACCCAACAAAGGATGGAGGATCTTCACAAGGATCAGATAAAATTTTAAGCATGAATGAATGACAAGGTGATTTCTCTGTTCTCCAAAAATACCCTAATTAACATTGATTTTTCCGCATTTCAGGAAAAAGGACATGGTTCATCATTTGGACTTCATAAAGAAGCAGAAAGTTGTTGTTGGTATTTCTCACCATGACCTCTTGTTCTCGACGGAGGAGCCAGAACTGCTGGCAGGGAGCCCCACTCTCCCAGATGCAACGGCTATCCAGAGGCAAGTGACTGATACATAACTTGTGAATCTGGCAATCTCTGCATTTTGTGGCATCTGTGCCTACATCTTATATTTTTCTTTGTCATTTTGCACAGGCGTCCTTCAGGGGCCAACTCTTCCACTCGTTCCAGACAGCATGTCGCACCTGGTGGAGGTCAATGGAGGGGCGGAACAGGACATGCGTAAGAATTTCTCATTCTTGTTTTTTTCCGTTTTGACAAAAGAAAACAACTCGGGCATTTTCTAACTCTGGCATCCCCTTGTTACATCGCTGTTCACTGGATGTCCCTATCCCCTGCAGCCCTGGGGGGATTCTGGCTGCAGCAGGTGTGGTTGTTCCGGACAGTTACCAGGTGAACCGAGAGGCTGAGCAGCATCGCATGGCCCAAGCTCATGTGGCTAACCTGTCTGAGAAGCTTACAAGGCTGACGAAGATGGTCGACAACCCGGTAAGCTTTGCTCAGTTTTTTGCTCGACATCCATTTCTGCTTTGCCAGTATGGCCCTTTTTCCTGACCTCTGTTTTTTGCAGAATCTTACCCTGAGGGATGGTGGCGAGAACCTGAGGAAGCACGTTGAAGAACTGACTGAAGAGCTGGAGAGAGCCAAGGCACATGCGGACAAGTTGAAGATGAAGCAATCGAGCCTGCTCGATGAGAGCCAAGCTGGATTAGCTGTTGGTGCTGCTGAAGGTGGCAAGGATCTGTTGGCGTCAAAGCTTTCAAGTATGGGTTTGTGATTTCCAGCCTTCGTACAGTGACCGGTCCTGGTGCAGAGTCTTGCACTAGGGGATTCGACTCGTGGTAGTGACCTTTTTTGGTTCGCTGTGAAGGATGTAGTTAGGCTTTTCAACATACAAGACATCTACTTCAGCTGTTGGTACTTGCAGTTGTAGCATGGCATGCTGTTAAATCGATGTTCACTGGCTGCTCCTGTCCCCTGCAGCCCTAAAAGAAACTGCCCTGGCCACCAACAGACGCCATGACATCACCAAGCTATGCAGAAGAACCCAAATAACGGTTTATCGCTTTCAAATTTGTGAATTGTGAAAGCGAAGCAGGCTGTAACGCAATTTTGTGTCAAAGTATATGCATGTTATATGTGTGTAGGCTGTAGTGGGGTAGCCAATATGGGGTACAGCCCCTTTTAGGGTTTCATACTTGTACCCAACTCTTTCATAGTTCATCCATTCCTGCTGCTTGATTTTAACATGGTTTCAGAGCACTAGGTCCGTAGGACCGTTTATTTTTTTCGGGCCCACCTACCGTTGCGGTTACCGTGTTACCCCACGTGTTGTCCTGCCTGCCTGCCTTGCCTTGTGACATGCTGCGCTGCGCGCGCCGTCCTGCAGCCCTCGTACTGCCCACTGCTGCCCTAGGCCAGAGCGCCGCCCCTGCAGGCCCGTAAGGCTCACGCGCCGCGCCTGCAGACACGTCAGGCCTGCGCGCCGCCCCTGCAGGCCCGTTAGGCCAGGGCGCCGCCCCGCCAGTTCGCTGCCCCGCGCGTCGCGCCCGCAGCCCGCGCGCCGCGCTGCAGCCCCGCGCGTCGCGCCCACAGCCCGCGCGTCGCGCTGCTGCCCGCGCGTCGCGCTGCAGCGCCGCGCGTCGCGTTCGCTGCCCGCGCGTCGCGCTGCAGCGCCGTGCGTCGCGCTGCAGCCCTGCGCGCCGCGGCTGCCGTCCTCGCGCAGCCCGCGGCGACTTCGCGCGCCGCGTTTGCAGCTCGCGTGGCGCGCTGCAGCCCCGCGCGCCGCGGCTGCCCCTGGACGCCGCCGTCGCTCCTGCAGCAGCTGCCACGGAGCGCCCTGCCGCAGTCGCGGCCCCGCCCTGCAGCACCTGCCGCGGAGCCTCATGCAGCCGTCGCGACCCTGCCCTGCAGCAGCTGCCGTGGAGCCTTCTGCCGCCGTCACGTCCGCGCCCTGCAGCAGCTGTCGCAGACCTGCCCTTCCTCCGACGCGGTCCTGCTCTGCCGCAGCTGTCGCTGCCCCGCCGTCGCCGCCGTTGTGAGCCTGCCCTTCTCGCCACTGGTGAGCACTTACCTGCCTGCCTGCCTGCCTGCCGCGCCTGCCCTGCCTGCGCTACTACTACTGCTAGACTGCTGCTGCTGCTGCTGCTGCTGCTGCTGCTGCTGCTGCTGCTGCTGCTGCTGCTGCTACTGCTGCTACTACTGCTACTGGCGGTGGCCAGATGCAGCTCCAGCGACGTTCACGCGAGTCTCTCACGCCCCAGCAGCTTAGTGAGTGGTACGCTAGTTGGGGTTGTGGCGGTCGCCGTCGTAGCTGTCGCCCTGGAGCTGGTCAGTTGGGAGCGTCTGGCAGTGGCCAGCTGCAGCTGCAGCGGCGTCCACGCGAGATACTTACGTCCCAGCAGCTTCACGAGTGGTACGCTCAGAGTAGAGGGTCTTTGAGTACCGTTCGCTGCCCGTACGTCATTCGCACAGGTGATCGGGTCGGTCAGCCTTGCGGGACGCTTGGTCACACACAGTCCCGCTGCTTCGCCCGTCTGAGCGACGCCTGGCGTACCGAGATTGGCGACGAGGCTGAGCTCCCCTCCTGGCTGGAGCTGCTTGGACAGAGGGTAGATATCTTTGCTCTTGACTATGATGCTATTCTCACTGCCATGTATGCATTGCCTACTAGTGCTGACCGTGCCTGTTCCCTGTGCGTACCGCCTGACCCAGGTATAGAGCCTGCTGCTCTAGGTGCTAGTACGTCTCCTGCGCTAGGTGCTGGTGAGGCTGCTGCTCTAGGTGCTAGTGCGTCTCCTGCTCTAGGTACTGGTGAGGCTGCTGCTCCAGGTGCTGGTGAGTCTGCTCTCTCTGGTACTGCGCCTGCTGAGGCCGTGTACACCTTCACACTTGACTCAGGTGCTTCCCGCTCCTTCTTCCGCGACAGCACCACACTCACGCCGCTCCGTCGGCCGGTTGCAGTCTCCCTGGCAGACCCCTCTGGGGGTCCAGTCCTTGCGCACTCCTCCACGGTCCTGCCGTGTCCGGCGGTCCCGTCTGGCTCCCTGTCAGGTCTTCACCTCCCCTCGTTCTCTACGAACTTGGTGAGTGGAGCTGACCTACAGGATGTGTGGGTTGACCAATTCACCCCTGGAGGTCAGCGTGTGACACACTGTACGTGTTCCCGGACTGGTCGGCACCTGGCCACGTTCACCCGAGAGCCTGGCTCGAGTCTGTACACACTCACCACTGTGTCCCCTCAGGTAGCTGCGTCTGCGTCTGCGTTTGCGTCAGGTCAGCTAGCGGCCCCCTGCTCGTGTCGCGCTCTGTCGCACCAGACCCTCCTTTGGCACCACCGCCTTGGTCACCCCTCGGTGCAGCGCCTTCGTAGCATGCACAGCCGTTTCCTTGTCTCTGGACTTCCAGAGACTCTGCCTCCTCTACCACCCTCGCCTGCTCCTCCCTGTCTTCCCTGTGTCGAGGGGCGGCAGCGCGCCGCTCCTCACTCCTCCTCGTTCCCTCCCACAGAGGCTCCCCTGCAGACTCTCCACCTGGACGTGTGGGGCCCAGCCCGCGTCCGTGGACAGGGCCACGAGCGGTACTTCCTGCTGGACGTCGACGACTACACGCGTTACACCACGGTCTTCCCCTTGCGCAGCAAGGGGGAGGTTCCTGATGTTTTGATCCCCTGGATCCGCGCTACTCGTCTCTAGCTCCACGAGCGGTTCCAGTCGGACTTTCCTGTCCTGCGTCTGCACTCTGACAGAGGTGGTGAGTTCTCCTCAGACCTCTTGGCAGCCTACTGTGCGGAGCACGGCATTCGCCAGACGTTCACGCTTCCGGCCTCTCCGCAGCAGAATGGGGTTGCTGAGCGCCGCATTGGCTTAGTCATGGAGGTCGCTCGTACCTCCATGATCCATGCGGCTGCCCCCCATTTTCTGTGGCCGTTTGCGGTCCGGTACGCCGCGCATCAGCTCAACCTCTGGCCCCGTGTCTCCTTGCCGGAGACCTCGCCCACACTGCTGTGGACGGGGAAGGTTGGCGATGCGTCGCGTTTCCGGGCCTGGGGTGCTCGTGCCTTTGTCCGCGATACCACCGCGGACAAGCTCTCCGCCCGCGCTGTTCCCTGTGTCTTCCTTGGCTTTGTCCCTGACGCGCCTGGTTGGCAGTTTTACCACCCCACCTCGCGTCGTGTCTTCCCCTCTCAGGACGTCACGTTCGACGAGTCGGTTCCCTTTTACCGTCTCTTCCCCTACCGCACTGCCCCTCTCCCCCCCCGGCCGCTCTTCCTCGCTCCAGGTGCTCCCCAGGTAGACCCCCTCCCCGCTCCCGGTCCTGCTCCTTCAGGTGTGTCTCAGGTAGCCCTCCTCCCTTGACTGAGCCGGTTGAGGTCACTGGTGACTCAGGTCCTGCTGAGGGTGGTCCTACTCGGGTTGCTGCTTCTGGGGGTGCTGAGCCTGGGGGTGCGGAGCCTGGGGGTGCTGAGCCTGGGGGTGCGGAGCCTGGGGGTGCTGATCCTGGGGGTGCGGAGCCTGGAGGTGCGGAGCCTGGGGGTGCGGAGACTGGAGGTGCTGAGCCTGGGTGTGAGGAGTCTGGGGGTGCTGAGCCTAGGGGCGCTGAGGCGTCAGGTGAGCAGTCTCCCTGGGGCGACCGTCTCCGTAGTCGCTCCGCTGGTGCCTCGCCGCTGCACTCTCGTCGTCGACTCCCTCTCTCCCCACAGCAGCTGCTTGAGTGGTACGCTTTGCTCAGTTTTTTGCTCGACATCCATTTCTGCTTTGCCAGTATGGCCCTTTTTCCTGACCTCTGTTTTTTGCAGAATCTTACCCTGAGGGATGGTGGCGAGAACCTGAGGAAGCACGTTGAAGAACTGACTGAAGAGCTGGAGAGAGCCAAGGCACATGCGGACAAGTTGAAGATGAAGCAATCGAGCCTGCTCGATGAGAGCCAAGCTGGATTAGCTGTTGGTGCTGCTGAAGGTGGCAAGGATCTGTTGGCGTCAAAGCTTTCAAGTATGGGTTTGTGATTTCCAGCCTTCGTACAGTGACCGGTCCTGGTGCAGAGTCTTGCACTAGGGGATTCGACTCGTGGTAGTGACCTTTTTTGGTTCGCTGTGAAGGATGTAGTTAGGCTTTTCAACATACAAGACATCTACTTCAGCTGTTGGTACTTGCAGTTGTAGCATGGCATGCTGTTAAATCGATGTTCACTGGCTGTTCCTGTCCCCTGCAGCCCTAAAAGAAACTGCCCTGGCCACCAACAGACGCCATGACATCACCAAGCTATGCAGAAGAACCCAAATAACGGTTTATCGCTTTCAAATTTGTGAATTGTGAAAGCGAAGCAGGCTGTAACGCAATTTTGTGCATCGTCGAAGCGCGGTATTCGCCTTCTCTGAATATGTAATGTGGGTTGGGGTCGTTTTTCCCCCACCCAGGTCTCTCATTTGTACAATTGCTCAAGCTCAATTCCCACCCACCCTTCCCAGGCTAGTCCTCTTTGCAGAGTACCGTAATAGTCCTTAAACATCTTGTTTTGCTATTATATCAGTATTATTGCTATGAACCGTTGTACCGGTACTTGAGCCCATTGTAATGAGAACGATGCCAATTGCTACAGAAGCAAGCTTTCTCAATGTATTATTGGACACTCCGAGCTCATGATCTACTCTTCCTGCACACGGCTGATAACTTGCCGAACATATCCGTTGCATCTGTTAGAAGATGAGGCTCTGCACCTGTGCTAGCTGAGTCAAAAGCACCAAGACTAGCAGCCTCTACCCTAGCAACTCTGAGCACACACGAGTAACATTCCCCCTCAACACTAGCAGAGGCAGCATACATCGCATACATGCCAGCATGGATCACGTCCCCATCACAAGCAAAGACATCGATGTCCTTCTTCAGCAAAACTAACCAGTCTGGAGTCTTCACCATGTGCTCACCATGCTCCGCACGATACAGATCGTCGAGGCGAAAGAAGCAACGAGACTCCGTGTGATCAGTGCGAGTGCAAGCCGCGCCAGGCTGACATGTGCGACGGATGTACCCACAGCGAGCTGGCCCACCCGAGCTGCCACGCCTGACTGCCCACTCACGAAGCTGCTGTGGCGAGAGCTGCAGCTGTCCACCCCCAGAGCCGCCTTCACCACCGGCTGCACCACCAGACGAAGCAGTGCGCGTAGTCGAGCCTCCAGCTCCACCCCCTCCAGTTCCACCCCGAGTGCCACCCCCGCCCCCTCCACCACCCCCACTGCTCCCACCACCCCCTCCACCTCCACTGCCGCCACCGCCTCCTCCTCCTCCACCACCTCCACCACGACCGCCCCCGCCACTACCACCTCCACCCCCACCTCCCCCACCACCCCCACCCTTGCCCCCCTTGCCCTTGCCGCTCTTGCGCCTCCCAACAGGAGCAGACGCAACACCAACCTCCTCAGCAGCAAGGAAGTCGACAGCAGCAGCAGAGGCAACAGAGGACACGAGCAGGGAGGGGGAGCACCCCTCGAAGACGGAGGGGAGGGGAGTGCCACGGGAGGCAGCTACAGCGAGGGCAGCAGACTCAGCCTTTAAGAGGCGTTTCTCAAACGTCTATGGTGACTTTGGTGGGGTCGAGAGAGAGGAAGTGATCACGAACAGCACGAAGCGTGTCAGGGAGGCGAGTCGTGAGAAAGTAGAGGGTGAGATACATGGGGGGCTTGTTCTCAGCCAGAAATTCGGCATCTAGAGCAGCATGGTAACGGGTGTCAAGAGAGCACAGGTGCGTGATGAGGTCGGCTACAGTGGTGAAGTCGGCGAGCTCAGGAAAGAGGAACTGCAGCGCAAGGCGACCTATCGTGGCAGAAGACGGGGAGGAATAGCATTTGACTACATCGTCGTAAAGCGCTTTGGCCGACTTAAGCTGGCGGAAATGAGTGCGCTGGTCGGGCGGAATGTGGATACAAACAGCAAGAGCCGCAGAGGCGTCACGAGCGGTCCACTGAGAACGAACTTTCTGGTCTGTGGACTCAGTAGGGGTAGCGAGGGACCCGGAGGTATGCTCAAATAGTGAGATATCCTCCCTAGTGACGCTCTTAAGGAACCACTCTACGGTAAGTCCTCGAGCCAGTTCTCAAAATCGATCGGGTGCCCCTCGGCGTCAAAGGCGAGCAAACTAGGAGTAGCCATAGCAGCAGCAGCAGCAGTGGCAGCAGCAGCAGCGCTTAGCAGTAGTAGCAGGGCAGTGCGGCTAAGCAAGGGCAGGGCAGCGCGGCTCGGGCAAGGCAGCGCGGCTCGGGCAAGGCGGCGCGGCTCGGGCAGGGCGGCGCGGCTCGGCAGGGGGCGCGGCTCGGGCAGGGCACAGCGCAGCAGCGCGTGCAGTAGCAGCAGTGGCAGCAGCGCGCTTAGTAGCAGCAGCAGCGCTTAGCAGCAGCAGCAGCAACAGCTGCAGAAGTGACAGCAGCAGCAGCGCGCAGCAGCGCAGACGGGCAGGGAGCAGGCAGGGTGCGCGTGGGGTGCGCGCGGGTAGGGCGCAGGCTGCTGGCGGGCAGCGCGTTTGCGGGGCAGGGCAGCGCGTGGGTAGGCAAGGCGCACTGGCGGGGCCGGCAAAGCGCGTGTGGGCAGCGCGCGGGTGGGCAGCAAGGTGCGCGTGCAGAGCGCGCGGGCAGGCAGGGCGGCGCAGCTGCAGGCAGGGCGGCGCAGCTGCAGGCAGAGCGCGCGCGGGCAAGGCGGCGCTCAGGCAGGGCAGCGGGGCACGCGGAATGGGCAGCGGGGCAGCGGGGCTAGGCAGTAAAAATCGACGCGCCTAGGGCGCGTTTTGGGCAGGATAAAAACTGATGCGCCTAGGGGCGCGATTCGGGCAGGAAATAACGGTGGGCCCTTTTAAAAAAATGGTCCTAAGGACCTAATGGCTCTTAATACCATGTTAGAAGATGAGGCAACAAGAATGAGTGATCATTAGGTTGGGGAGGGGGTACAAGTAAAGTGACGAGATGGGGAATGTACCCCCTAAGGCTAGAACCTATATAGCCTACAAATATATGTTACCATATATGTTTTGACAGCATCGCCATAGATGCACAGCCCTAGTAGCATAGCCCTACCACCAGTGCATTTCTTGCCGGGATTTGCTGGACACTCCGCTTTGTACAATGGAGGGACTGTTCGAGGGAGCACGGAGGCTAGGACAAGTTGCAATGGGGGTAGATGTTGGATGAAAGAGGGGAGAGAGAGATGGAAGTGGGTGCTTGCTTGGCCTTGTCCCATGCTCTCGCCAACATCACCCTTCTCTGGTGTGGCTCATCAAGCCATTTTGCCTCAGCAAACGTCGCCTCCTGTGTCAAATGTTGATATTTGTGATAGGCTGTAGTGAGGTGCTCCTTAGTGAGTACAACTCAGTTAGGGTTTGCTATTTGTATCACCCACATTTCTAATCTCACCATTCCGTTGCATTCTATTTCTGAGATGGTATCACGAGTAGGTTTAGAATCCTTGCCTAGCCTAGCCTAGCCTACCTCGCGCCCTCGAGCCCTCCGCGCCCTAGCGCGCCTCCGCGCCTTACGCGCCCTCCGTCACGCGCCCTAGCGCCCTCCGCGCCGCGCCCTAGCGCCCTCCGTCATGCGCCCTAGCGCCCTCCGCGCCTTACTTGCCCTCCGTTACGCGCCCTAGCGCGCCTCCGCGCCCTAGTGCTCTTCGTCACTCGCCCTAGCGCCCTCCGCGCCCTAGCGCCCTCCACGCCCTCCCTAACGCGCCCTCCGAGCCCTCCGTAACGCGCCCTCCGCGCCTCCGCGCCTAGCCCTCCCCTACGCGCCCTCGGGTAGCGCGCCCCGCGGGTAGCACTCCCCGCAGGCAGCGCGCCCCGCGGGTAGCGCGCCCCGCAGGCAGCACACCCTGCAGGCAGCGCGCCCCGCAGCGCTTTAGCGCCAGAAAATAAATTGATTAATTAAACCCTAAAAAAAAAAAAAAAAGGAGGGGTTCAGGGTGTTGGGCTGCAACTGTCGCCTGCGTTCCTGCTTGCCGGACGACCTGCACAGTTCCCTACATATCGCAGCCGTCAGTACTGCAGCCCCTACTGTCGCACGTACTTTCCACTGCCAGTGGCTCTACTAGCGGCAGCCGATAGCCGCACTTACAGTCTCTAGCTCCAGCCGTTCTAGCTCCAGCCACTCCTAGCTCCAGCCGTGTCTAGCTCCAGCCGTTCTGGCTCCAGCCGTTTCAGCTCCAGCCGTTCTAGCTCCAGTCGTTTTCGCTCCTCGCTCCTAGCTCAGATTGCTCCGTGCTACAGTCGTTCCTCGCCTAGTTTCACTTGGCGCTCCTATTTGTTCTCGTTGTTTCACTGCAGTCGTCCCTAGCTCCTGACGCTCCTAGCCTTTATCATGGCGTCCACTAGGGTTCTCCAGCAGCAGGGACAGCAGCAGCGGCAGTTTCAGCAGTGGCACCCGCAGCAGCAGCGGCAGTTTCAGTAGTGGCACCCGCAGCAGCAGTGGCGCCCTCAGCAGCAGCTCCGCCCTCAGCAGCTGTGGCGCCCTCAGCAGCCGTGGGGGCCTGGTGGTTCAGGTCGCGTTGGCTGCAGCAACGGCCCAGCCAGCTGGGGGGGCTCGTCGCGGTGGCCGCGACGTCGGCCCCTGCCAGTACCGGATCCTGACCGGCCCTGGTGCTGGCACTACCTGCTGGCGTCCTGACCACTCTGCACAGCGCTGCTACAGTCACCTCGACGACCTCTACCGTGAGCGTTTTGGGCCTGAGTCAGCTCCCCCGATCTGGCCCGGTCTGTTTCGTAGTGGTTACCCTATGTTTGATATGTCTATGGATGCTGTTTATTCTGTCACGTACGGATCTCTTGGCTTACGTGTACCTGGCTTAGGACCTTTGCCTGTTGCTAGTGTCGGTACTTGTGCTTTTAGTGTAGGTGTTTGTGTAGTCACTAGCCCAGCCGTGACGACTGCTGTTGCGTCGCTCTCCTTCACGCTGAACTCCGGCGCGTCTCAGTGCTTCTTCCGCGACCACACCACTGTCACACCTCTTTCGGCTCCAGTCCCAGTTGCCCTGGCTGATCCTACTTCAGGACCAGCAGTTTCTCGCAGCTCGACCACTCTCCCGTGCCCAGCTGTCCCCTCTGGTTTCCTCACTGGTCTCTACATCCCCTCGTTCTCTCGGAACTTGGTGGGTGTTGGATACCTTCAGGACCGGGGAATCACAGTAACTTTTCCTGCGCACGGGAAGACTGCAATCTGTACGGACTCTTCCACCGGGGCAGTTCTTGCCACGTTCACCAGAGAGCCCCACTCAGGTCTCTTCGTCCTGCACACTCCGCCCCCGCAGGTAGCTGCGTCTGGTCAGGTTGCTTCGCCCCCCCCGGTAGCAGGATCCGGTCAGGTTACTGCGTCCCCACCGGTTACTGTGTCCGGTCAGGTTGCTGTGTCTGGTCAGGTTGCTGTGTCCGGTCAGGTTGTTGTGTCCGGTCTAGTTGCTGCGCCTTGCTCGTGTCGGTCTTTCACCCACCGGACCGCCTTGTGGCACCTCCGTCTTGTCCACCCGTCGATCCCCCGCCTCCGCACTATGGCTAGTCACTGTCTTGTCTCAGGTCTCCCTCGCGTCTTCCCGTCGCTCCCTCCCTTGCCTGCGCCGCCGTGCACTCCTTGCGTCGCCGGCCGTCTTCGTGCCACTCCGCACTCCTCCTCCCTTCGTCCGGCCACTGCTCCCTTCTAGACACTCCACTTGGATGTCTGGGCCCTGCACCTACGCAGGGACTTGAGAGGGAGCGCTACTTTCTGGTGGTCTTCGACGACTTCTCCAGGTACACCACAGTCTTTCCTTTCGCGAAGAAGTCCGAGGTGACTTCTACGCTGATCCGGTGGCTTCTAGCCACTGAGGGCACTCGTGGCCGTCGTGTCTCCTGTCTCCACTCTGACCGTGGGGGTGAGTTTCGCTCAGGCATTCTTGCCGGATTCTGCGCCGAGCAGGGCATCGTACAGTCCTGGACGCTGCCGGAGTCCCCACAGCAGAATGGGGTTGCTGAGCGCCGCATTGGCTTGGTCATGGACATCGCCCGCACGTCCATGATTCATGCCCGTGCGCCCCATTTTCTGTGGCCCTACGCGGTTCGCTACGCCGCTCACCAGCTGAACCTCCAGCCGCGCGTCTCGTGGCCAGAGGCTTTACCGACCAGTCTTTGGACCGGGTCCCCTGGTGTTGGGTCAGCTTTTCGTGTCTGGGGCTGCCTTGCGCTTGTCCGCGACACCTCTGCGGACAAGCTCTCGGCTCGCGCCATCCCCTGTGTCTTCCTTGGTTTCCCGGTAGCCTCGGCCGACTGGTCCTTTTACCACCCGCCCCTTCACCAGTTCCTAGACTCCCGTGACGTCCGGTTCGACGAGTCAGTGTCCTACTACACCCGGTACCCTTGCCGAGGTCTCCCAGTTCCCCCTCTCCCCCTTTTCCTTGCACCCTCTCTCCCCCCTGCTCCCGCTCCTCCGGTACCCCCACCCCCCCATGGTCCTGCCCCGTTAGGTGTGTCTCACGCTACCCCTCTACCCTCGGTCACGCGTCAGGTAGCGTCTCCCTCCCCGCAGTCCTCCTCACAGTCCCCTGAGCAGCCTTTGGTACTTCCGCGACAGGTTACTGTGGGCTCGGTTGGTGTTGGAGCTGGAGGTGCAGCCACTGGCGGTACTCGGTCTGGGGGTGCTCGTTCGAGGGGTGCTGGAGTTGGAGGTGCTGGCGCAGGTGGCGCTAGCCCTGGGGGTGCTGGAGCTGGAGGTCCTGGCACTGGAGGTGCTAGTTCTGGGGGTGCTGGAGCTGGAGGTGCTGGCACGGGAGGTGCTAGTTCTGGGGGTGCTGGAGTTGGAGGTCCTGGCACTGGGGGTGCTAGGACATGGGGCGCTGGAGCTGGGGACCCTGACCCTGTTGGTACCCCTTCTGGGGACACTGGTACAGGGGGTGCTAGTTCTGAGGAGACTGGAGCTGGGGGCACTACGTCTGCGGAGCGCACTCCGCCTCCCCACCGCCACGACACGCGTTACCAGGCGGCCAGCCGGCGTGCGCGCGAGGAGCAGGAGCGGTTGGAGCGGGAGCGGCAGGAGTTGCGGCAGTTGGACCTGCTGGAGCAGCAGCAGCGGCGGCAGCAGCAGCAGCAGCAGCAGCCACAGCAGCAGCAGCTCCCTCTGGAGCGGCAGTTGTTCCCGCCGGTGTGTGGCCTTCGGGCCCTTGGTCTTCCCTCCTCTCCTCCTGTTCGCTCTCAGTCTCCCCCTGCGTTTGGTGCCACGTTTCCTCCTCCTGACGACCGTCCGGCGGTCTGGTCTTCCCCTCCACCGCAGTCTCCTCCTCCTGTTGTCCGTCACTACCGTTCCCGTCCTTGTCCTCCGGGTGCTCGTCCCTCGTCTCCCGTTACCGACCTCCACACTGCCCTCCTTTGTACTTCTCTTCGTCGTTCTCCTCCTTTGGTGCCCGTTCTCCCGTCTCCTCCTCCGTCTTCTCTTCCTGTCTCCCCTACTCCTATCTCCGACTACTACCGTGCTGTTCGCCCTGTTGTCTCCCGCGTTCTAGCCATTGTTGTCACCGACCCTCGTTTCTCTCCGTCGTCTGTCTCGGCTCTCACTGCCGCTGTCGCTGACTTTGCCGCCGCCAGTCGCCTTGATTACCGCACTCGTGTGGTGCCCGCTCCGCCTACCCGTCCTCTGTCCGTCGGGGGTGAGTTTGCCCTTGGCTGTGACGTCCTAGAGGAAAGGCACTCTGAGCTGGAGTACCTGGCAGCCGCTTCTCCCACTTTCTGTGCCATGCTGCTTTCCCCTGAGGGAGACCCCGACGCCCTTGACATACCGACTCCTCGCACGTACCGTGAGGCAGTGTCAGAGCCGTGGGCCTCTCAGTGGAAGGCGGCCATGGACTCACAGTTGGCGTCTTGGAGATCCACAGGCACCTACGTCGACGCGGTTCCCCCTCCCCGCGCGAACGTAGTCGACGGCATGTGGCTCTTCAAGGTGAAGCGGCCGCCTGGATCACCCCCGGTGTTCAAGGCGCGCTATGTGGCGAGAGGCTTCAGTCAGCGCGAGGGAGTTGACTTCTTTCAGACCTTCGCTCCGACCCCGAAGATGACTACACTTCGGGTGTTACTACACGTAGCAGCACAGCGTGACTACGAGCTCCACTCCCTCGACTTCTCCACTGCCTTTCTCCAGGGACGACTGCACGAGGAGATCTGGCTGCGCCGTCCTCCCGGTTTCACTGGTAGTTTCCCTCCTGGGACCCAGTGGAGCCTGAGGCGACC
Source organism: Closterium sp. Naga37s-1 (assembly GCA_947471745.1). Lineage (NCBI taxonomy): Eukaryota > Viridiplantae > Streptophyta > Zygnematophyceae > Desmidiales > Closteriaceae > Closterium > Closterium sp. Naga37s-1. Next base: position 1,192,888 of record CANJKZ010000064.1, read on the forward strand.
AGTCTACGGTCTCCGCCAGTCGCCCCGTGAGTGGCACGACACTCTTCACTCCACGCTTCGTGACCTAGGGTTTCGCCCTTCCTCTGCTGACCCATCACTGTTTGTTCGTGTCGGCTCCACTCCTTTCTTTATACTCGTCTACGTCGACGACTTGGTCTTTGCTACACCAGACAGGGCAGTTCTGGCTGAGGTGAAGTCCGAACTGCAGAAGAGACACACGTGTACTGACCTTGGTGAGCTGCAGCGCTACCTTGGCCTGCAGATCACCAGGGACAGAGCCGCTCGCACCATCACGTTGACGCAGTCACACATGGTGCAGCAGGTCCTTCAGCGGTTCGGGCTTCAGCACTCCACCACACAGCCCACTCCTCTTGCTGTAAACCAAAGACTCACCGGCCCCTTCCCCGACGAACCCTTTGAGCCCAGTGGTCCCTACCCATAGCTTGTTGGCTGCCTCATGTACCTGATGAAAACTTGCCCGGACCTCGCCTACCCTCTTAGTGTCCTCTCTCGCTTTTTTGGACCTGGGAGGCACCGTCCTGTTCACTGGACGGCTGCCGTGAGGGTGGCGAAGTACCTGGCGACTACATCAGGCATGGGGCTTGTGCTTGGAGGGACTCGACCAGTTGAGCTGACTTGCCTCTATGACTCTTCTTACGCTGACGACGTAGAGACTCAGCGCTCGACCCAGGGTTACTGTTTCAGTCTGGGAGCTGGGGCTGTGTCGTGGAGGTCCACACGGTCGTCGTCGGTGGCTTCGTCCAGTGCAGAGGCAGAGATCTACGCCGGTGCTATGGCTGCTCAGGAGCTTCGCTGGTTGACCTTTTTGCTCGCTGAACTTGGTGAGCGACCTCGCACTGCTCCGACCTTGTTCGCTGACAACAAGGCCATGATTCTCTTGTGTCGCTAGCCTCGACTGGAGACCAGGGTGAAGCACATCGACGTCCGGTATTTCCTCCTGCGTGAGCTACAGCGACGCGGCCAGGTGCGCCTGGACTTTGTGGGCTCAGAGGCCAACACTGCTGACCTCTTCACCAAGGCCTTGGCGCCTGGTGATCACCACCGGTTCTGTGTGCAGTTAGGGCTTGTTGAGGCAGGTCCTCGGTTGCTGTAGCCTTGTTGCTTGCTCTGCTTGTTGTGCTTTGCTATTATATATCCTAGTTAACTCTTGAACTGGCCTTGTGGCCGCTTAATTGTGCTCGGAATTTGTGTGGTGTCCTTGAGATCCACCCTGAGCTTGCTTTGCTTCTTGCATTGACCGTTTGTTCACCCTGCTTGCTTTGATGCCCCTCACTTAGCCTATGGGGGTGTGTCAAATGTTGATATTTGTGATAGGCTGTAGTGAGGTGCTCCTTAGTGAGTACAACTCAGTTAGGGTTTGCTATTTGTATCACCCACATTTCTAATCTCACCATTCCGTTGCATTCTACTTTTGAGATCCAGCGACCCTGTCCACTTTGCACGTGTGGCTGCCCTTTGCACCTCTCCACTCTCCCTTCCCTCTCCCTTCGCCTTCTCCCCCACCCTACCCTCCACAGGGTACAAGGTACCTTTTTATGTCTGCTGCACAGCGCACCCAGGTCTGGCTAAGTATATCCTAAGTTAGAGGCAATGTGTGGCTCATCTATACCTCACCACACCATAGGGAACAACTGTGAACCTCAGCAGACTCACACAGCATTCCTTGCAAGTGGCAGCACATCAAATGACAAAACTATGGAAACCACTATGGTCGGTAAGTGGAAAACAGCCAGCATATATTCATCAATGCAAGTAGCAGAGTCAAGAAAGCTCAGCAACCTGCTCCTTGCAGCCATCGACTGAAGCACACTATCAACAGTATCTATCACACGCATGCAGGAACATTATAACATTATCGCCACAGTGGTAACAGTATCGTTGATTGGGGCCCAGCGCAGGGCTAAATCAGCCAGTGGGAATGCGGCCAAACACATCTCTGGCTGTGCCATGCTAGCAAAGACATGTGTGTGTGTGTGAGAGAGAGGGCGGCAAAGGAAAGTAGGTTGGAGCAACGAAGAGATGAGTATAAGAGCCTATTATTACCTCGCATACTGTGCATGTGTATGAGGCGGATGGGAAGCGGGGAAGGCGGTTTGGCAGGGGAGTGGGGAATGTGGTTGGGATGTGGGGATGCATGGGGGTTGGGGAGCGTGTCAGCTGTTGAGGTCGATGTTGCATTGTGAGACTATGTCATCATCGGCTGCCACATATTTGGTCCAGAAGTGCCGGAATGACTTGAGAGCCGTGTCCAACCAAGGTTTCTGCGCACCACACGGCACACATAGAAAGGAGGTGCGCAGACACGCCCAGCACATTTCGATGACGCACAGGAGCACAGCAGGGAGACAACAAAGTTCAGGAGGGGATAAGCCAAGCAAGAGAGATATGGGAAAAACAAAGAAGGGACCGATGTTGGGTGCAAGTGCCCAACTGCACTTGGGTGCAAGTGCCCAGCTGCACTTGGGTGCAAGTGCCCAACTCGGGACTTGTGAGTTGGCTTCGTGAGCTACACCCCTGACTCGATTTTTCTTGATGCACACGTGAGCTGGGCTCGTCACTTGTACTCATGACTTGATGCGTCAATTCACTCACAATAACCGCCGCCCATTCCACGCCCGCCCACTTACCCAGTTGCCATTGTAGTGCACGACAGCAGCGGCCTGTGCATCCTCTACAGACACCTCCTTGTTGTAGCCCAGCCCCAGCACGTGCCAGTGCGCCGCCAGGGGCTCCGTCAGGTTGTAGAACGTCATCAGCCCGGGCGGCAATGTGCCCAGCTGCCACAGCGTGCGGTTCTCGTTCTGGAGGGTTGTGGGAGCGCCAGAGGAAAAGTAGCACGGGAGAACAAGAGAGAGAATGAGAATGAGGGGTGAGAGTGGTGATGGGAATGAGAGCTCGAATGAGTACAGACAGGAAAACGAACTACAGGAATAGCAAGTGTTCAACCCCTCATGGGCCAATTTTGACAACCCACAACAAGGTATTCTACCATCTGAGTCTTGCCCACTCCCACTGTCCCACTCTTTCTGATCCCAAGCTCCCTCCTCGGTCCCCTCACCCACCCAACCTCTTCCCCCCCTTGTACCCTCAGAACCTCCCCCCCCCCCACTGAACCCATTAACCCACCATGCGCTGGTACTTGTGGTAGACCTCAGTGAGATCCAGGCGCCGCCACGCCTCGAGGTCAAACACGTTCATGCCGTACGCCCATCCGCACCCCTTGGGCTCAAAGTGCTCCTTGACAAAGGGGTGCGAGAAGTTGAGGTACTTGTGCAGGCGGTGGAACTCGTCCTCGTCGCGGCACGTGAACACCGCGCCATTCACGTTGCCGTGCAGCGGCAGCGAGAAGAGCGGCGACAGGTCCGACTGCACCACTATGTCGTCATCCAGGAAGACCACGCGGTCGAGTGTCGGGTACATCTGCTCACCATGTCATCATGTCATCATGGGACGTTGGTATGGCATGCATACAACACACGGTCGGGCTTTGAGACGCTTGGTTTGTAATCTCAGCGTTAGGATGTAACGGCGTTTTGACATTTAGATGTTAGGCCGTTGGGAGGGTTACAGAGACAGGATGTTCACAAGGACGCGAGGGATGGGACACATTGAAGCACTGAGAACAAGTGACAGGTGTTTGTGGGTATGGATCAAAGGGGTCAGAACGGCGACATTGTGGGACACGGACGAGTGGGACAACCACCCACACCAGCAGCCAGGCATGCTATTTAGGGGGTTATGGTAGCTAGGGTGGGGCGGTGGGTTGCATGGAGGGTTCCGGGCGGGTAGTCAATGAAACGAAGTGATGATGGAAGCATGTAGGAGGGGAATGAAGGGCTCCAATGACGCAGGGACGAGAGGAAGCACTGACGTGTGGGGGCAGAAGTGCACGTGGTTGGGCATGGAGACGGAATTTGAGCACTTCTGAAGTCGTCCTATGTTTCCATTCAAGCGCCGGATACGTTGTTATATCTATTTTTCGTTCTTTCCTGTGTGTGTGTGTGTGTGTATGAGGTGCGTAAAAAGAGAGCACTAACCTGTGGGAGGTAGAAGCGCAGGTGGTTGAGCATGGAGAGGTACTTAGGGTTCTTGAACTTCACTGCTGTCTTTGCCTTGCCTGCTAGGCCACAGGGCACGAGAGGCGAGAGGAGGGAGGTGAGAGAGAGTCAGGCGAGAGGCAGAGAGGAGAGAAAGGAAGGAGGAGAGCGGCGAAGGAATATGGATACGGAGCACAGATGCCTCTCGTGCACACTGGTAGTAATGCAGCAGTCACAACAAGTCGTTCAAGACAATTGTAAAAGTCACGAGGGCAAACCATGGGGTCAAGGCATGCGGGAAGCCATGAGGCATTCCCCGCCCTGATCACATAACTCGTTCTTTCTTTACTCCAATTCCCCAAACACCTGACTCACTCTCACCTCCCATCCCCCACACTCATATCCCATCCCCCAAACACCCATCTCCCATCCCCCAAACACCCACCTCCCATCCCCCAAACACCCATCTCGCATTCCCCCACACACCCATCACCCATGCAACCATCTCCCATCACCCGTCCCTTACAAGCCCCCTCTCCCCTCCCCTTCGTACCTTCCTCGTGCTGCGAAAAGTAGTACGTCTTGAGCGTGGCGGCCTGCAGCTGCTGCAGCACGGGGCAGTATGAGGCGTTGAGGAAGGTGAAGTGCTCCACGGCCTTGATCTCCAGCGCCATCTTGCCCGGCGGGTGCAGTGCAAACCACGTGCGCATGGCCGGCAGGTTCATCTCGTCCGTCACCACGTGGAACACGTGCCTGCACCCACACACGGGGGCACGGAGGCGGGGAGGCGGGGAGACGGGGAGGCGGGGAGGCGGGGAGGCGGGGAGGCGGGGAGACGGGGAGGCGGGGAGGCGGGGAGGCGGGGAGGCGGGGAGACGGGGAGGCGGGAGGGCGGGGAGGCGAGGGTGCGGGAAGGCGGGAAACGGTGGGGGATGAGGGGGACAGGACAGAGGCGTGAAAAGACCAGTTGAGTTTAGGGAGAAAACGGATGATCAGCGCGAGTGGAGAGAGACCCTAAACCCGAAAGCTTGTGCAGATACGGAAAGTGAGGCAGCAGAGCATGCACGGGGAGGGGAGGATTGCATGGGGAAAGATGTGGGAAGCGAGAGAGAGAGGGTGGGTGGGAGAGCAGAAAAAGAGCTGAGAAAGGAAGAGACCTGAAGACAGTCCTAGAGGAGTGAGAAAGGAAGAGATAGAGCCGCAAAAAGAGAAACCTAGAATAAACGGAGGTCAAGGCGACACAGCGAGTGAAGACGGGAGCAACGGGGACAAGGCAGGGGTGTTTAACGTGCTTAAAAAAAGGGAATTTAACTAACAAACCGGCGAGGGATGCTTACTTTTCCGGTTCCTTGGTGTTCTGTACGGTGGAGTTGATAACGACGGACACGGCGAGCACGTTATCGGAGAAGAGCGCGTAGTGGTGCAGCGACGGGTCCTTGAACTTGTCCGCCTGCTTCTCCTCCCGCGCCTTCGTGAGCTCCTTCATCTCGCCGTCCTTGCCGTACGCCTACACTCGCACACATGCACACATACACACGCGCACACGCGCACGCGCACACACAATCGCACACGCACACACACACATACACGCTCCACAAATACACGCACCTCAAACATCCACTCCCCACGCACACACACGCACACACAATGAACCACAACCGCCACCACAGGAACAGCACGGTTAGACTAGAAATCGAAACACCCACATACACTCACTTCATCCATACCTCAACTCTCACCAGCCAACGCTACCCTACACCCTTCCCACCTTCCCCTTCCCCACCAACTCTCCTCCAAAACCCCTCCCCACATCCCCACCCCCCCGCGCAGCGCACCACAGCCAGGCGCAGGTTGAGGCAGTGCAGAGCCTTGGGGAGCGCCTTGGCCGCCGCGAGGTCCAGCTGGTTGCGCTCCTTGGTCAACGATTCGATCTTCTTCTTCAGCCGGTCCAGCAGCGACAGCGTGCTCTTCCACTCCTGCGCGCGCGCGCGCAGAGCCTCCAGCAGCTTGATCAGCCCCAGCACCTTCTCCTCGCCCGCCCACGTCCGGTCGCCCTTCCACTTCTCCACCAGCGGCTCCGCGCGATCCAGAGCCGCGCGCACGTGCTTTACCATCTGCGCGTTCTCGCGCTTTTCCGCCTCAGGTAGAATATCAGCCACTTGTCCGACGAGGTCGCCCATGAGCGACATGTAGTTCTCCTTCTTCTCCTCTGGTACGTTCTCCTTCCCGTCCCTCACCACCACCACCACCTCCGGAGCGCTAGATTTGCGCCCGCCATCCTCTTTTTCCTTTTCTTCGCCCTCCCCATCCTTCCCCTTGCCCTCCTCCCCTGCCTGTTCCTGCTCCTGCTCCCCCTCCTCTGGTTCCGCAGGGCCTGCTTTGCGCCCGCCGCGGTTATTTCTGGAACTCCTCCCTTCGCTGATTTCCTTCGCCGCACCTCCCTCTTCCTCCCCGCCTTCCTGCTCCGCTCCTGCGCCCTCGTCTCGTTGCTCCGCCGCTTCCCCGTCCTCCGCCTCTGGGGTTGGTCGCATCCGCCCGATCCTGGCCGTCTCCGACAAGCTGTCGCTCACATTGTCCACGCCACCGTCCGCCACCACCCCGTCCTCCGATTCGTTCTGTTTCCGCCGAACACCACACGAGCAATCATCGAGCAAGAGGAGAAGTAAACAGGGTCATGACGATAGTATTTTCTCCTTTTGAGTTGTTGCTTCGAACGAGACAGAGAGCAAGGCTGGCATCAACGACACGCTCGCGAAGCGGCAGCTGTACGAACCACCCGCAGCCATGACCATTCTCTAGTTGCGACACCCATGTGCATTACCAGTGACGCACGCGATAAAGGCATCCACGCGTATAATATCAGACGGTCGCACACACGCGTTAGCACATACACACGGTCACACCCGGACAACCCTAACTCCATTGCCGAGCACAGGCACATACAACCACGAACAAGGACGCGTACCAACGAAGTAAGAAATGAAAATAACATTGAGATTCATATACGATACGGAGATTTAGGCCACCGAATGGCATTAGCGGGGATGACGACGTAAGCCAAGAACGTACCCACAAATCGCCAGGGGAACATAATGGAACGAAAATGGTTTGAACACGTTTTGGATAGAACAATCACTTTAGGTTTACAATTTGCTCGATTCACGCGCACAGCTGTAGAGAACGAGTACCTTGTTTTGTACAATTGATTGGCGGACGTGAAACAAAGAAACAGGCAAGCCCAGAGTAGGATGCAAGGAAGAGACGACAGGGGAAGAAAACGAAATCACGGAGCATCAGCCTCTGTACCTCAGAGTTGGGGGAGAACGTAACCATGGTCGCGCTCGATGGCTCTGCACACACACGGAAACCACGGAAAACGCGAGGTGTAAGACAACGAGCAGATGCTGCGAACTCACGGAAACTAGCAGCTGACACGCAAAGGGGGGTAGATTTGATGTGCAAGAGACAAGCGGATCGGGTAGAGAACGTCACGGCATAGACAGGAATACTGGCTAGGCAACCTTGAAGCGTGACCGAGGAGTTCGACGAGGAGGCCCAAAAGAGGAGAGGAAGAAGCAGGATCATCGCCGTGGTCGCACAGACGAGAGTTCTGGACGTGGACGCCGACTCGCGTATTAACAACTTCACACGTCGAAGATTCGGATCGGATCTGCGAGAGCAGCGCACGGGAATAAAGTGGATGTTCGTACGTAGTTCACCATTAACTGAGCAAGTTTCACAAAGTTACGGAGCGCAGGGACGAGATGGAGAACACTGAAGCTGAACTCACTTCGGAGCAGGCGAGTACTCGACCGCCGCGTTTGGACCCATGATGGACGGTTGTGGAATTTGGACAGATGCAAACTTGTATAGTTCGTATCTGAGGCTCCTGCAGCCTCGATTATTCTAATAATCTGCCAGCAACGCAATGACTGCTGAATAGATGCTCAATGCCAGCACTAAGTCGCGAGTACCTAAAGATTCCCCATCACGCAGTACTACTCTCTGTTGGTGCAACGGGTGTGAACAATGGAGGCAGCAAGCATGACAAGATCTGAGGCAGCGAAGCTGCAGCGGTGATGGATGTGTGAGTGTTGAGCTGTGCTGTACTGAGGGGAAGCGGATGGATGTGTCCTCGATATGATCGGAGCAGATTGGTGGTGCGGGAAACGCACAGAGACCGATGGAGGGAAACAAGGTTCGGGATGAGAAGAGCTGGGGAGGTTGAGGAGGAGGGAGGTTGGGAAAGTTCGGTAAGGAAACCGAAGCGAAATCGGTAAGGTGAGGTGATCAGGTGGTTCCGAGCCAAGTAGAGACGGAGGGACCACGCTGGATCTCGGTTTTCTCCAATTTCGAGGCTTGACCAAGAGGCTCAGGAAGGACAGCCGGACCTAAACTGAGCTCTGAGGTTCCAAACCGAAACGCAACTGTGACACTGGCTTTCAAGCTGTCTGTGGACCGCGCCGAGCAGAAAGGTCAGTGGTTCTTGGGCGATTGTTCTGACTGACAGCAGTAACAGCGGACCGCGGTCTGTGACTGCCAGGGTTTGGCGCGACGCGGGAAATGGAAATGTCACAAGATTTAACGGTGATTGTTTCTTTTGGAGGTAGAATGGGTTCCCTCACGCGGGAAAGGGAAATATTAAAGCAATTCGATTGTACCATTCTAAAAAGGGAAATGTAGAAACAAGCCTTTTTGTACCATATGCAAAAATGCCGATTACACCATCTTTCCTTGCATGACCATAGCGAGAGTGGGAAGGTCGGGAGATATGATACCCTACACCAAGCTGAGCTCTTTGTGGGCCTGTCTATAAGGGGCAAGTTTGTCTACACCAGGTACATTCAACCGTACTCCCATAAACCACCTTACCAAGCCATAAAACTAGCTTGGTTTGCACTTCCATGGAGTACAAGCAAGCAGCCCATCCAAACATTTGACAACTTTGGTACCAATTCTCACCTCAACGTCCAACACTGATACAAACAGGTCCAAGTAAAAGAATTGACCTTCACACATCACAAAAAGGTCAAACTGCTACATGCCTTTTCCCAAGTGTACGACAGACTGGTAATCACCAAACAAAAGGCATTTGCAAGTCAATCTGCATGATCCACGACCACAGTCTGCATCTGCTGCACTTCACAATTGCTCACTTCCAGTTGCACCACATTCTACTTACAGCCACCACATACAGTGTGGCACATCTGCAGCGAGAGGGTGGGACTGTTGCAGCCACTCCTGTAACCTGCACAGGTCAATCAACGCCCTTAGTCTATACTGTACACTGGCAAAGCAAGCACATCCTGAAAGTGCACGAAAACATACCCTCTTCCATCAACTACAAGCAGTGATTCCTTATGCTGCACTGTTGCTGCTGCGGAGCAGTCCCTGGAGAAGAGCCCCAACCTGGTCACGCTGCTCCTGGCTTGTGTGTGGCAGGGCAGAACGGAGAAGCTCAAGAGGCATCTCCTTGCTCACAGCTGCAGCTGCAACTGCAGGCAGAGGCAGTGATGAAAGGATGGCTCGAAAGCACAATGCCGAGGACAGCCTGTCAAAAAAGGCATCGAATCCAATCTGCCAGGACAACAGCTGCTGCTGCAGCTGAAACTGGACCTGATGATGGCTGTGAGGAGCTGCACATGCAGCTGCATTCGCTGATGCTGCAGCAGCTGCACGAACATTAGCTGCACGGTCAAGAAGTGTGCGAAGGACAGAGGTGGCAGCACGTCCTGCTGGTGTGTGCGAGGCAAAAGGTGGAGCCTCAGGAGCAAGCACAACTGCTGCAAGGCATGCAGCAGCAACGTCTAACGAAGACAGGCTCTGCATGGCTCGAATGACTTGCGTAGGGAGTGAGAGGGCGGCAGCCTCAGGCGTGGATGGAGGCTCGGGTGGGGCAGAACCTACTGCCGATGGGGAAAAGAGTATGCGGAAGTGCCGGAACACAGCCAGAAGCAGAATCCGCTGAAGTGGAGAGTTTGCTGGCACCACACTGAAAAAGCGAGCCAAAAACTTCCTTCCTTTGGGAAGCACAGACAATCGAAGCCAGACTACATCCTCTGGAGGAACAGCACTAGACAACCCCCTGTTACCTCCACTCCTTCCTCCCCAGCCGCCAGTAGGTCCAGCAGCGGCGACAGCAGTTGCTGCAGCGGAGGCCGCGGCTCGCACATCATGCATGGGAGCAAGCGGGCTTCCAGGAATGAGAGGATCCGACAGCTGCAGCGAGGCCGCGAGGGTTTCCAGAAGCAAGTGGCGCGTGCGATGCAACTGCGCAGCAGCGTGCGGTGGGAGTGGCTGGGGCGAGGACAAGAGTCGGTCAATGTCATCAACATCAAGAAGCACGTTCATGCCTTCCTCAATGGCTATGCGCGCCGCTAGCATAGGCTCCTGCTCCAGCGGCCGCACTGGCTGCTGCCGCCCATCCGGACCGACTCCATCTCCCTTGCCTCCCAGCCCGTTTTCGTGCCACGAAGAGTGCAGGCAAGCAAGCGGCTCGACATCCAGCAACGGCCGCGGACGGCGAATGGACGGGATAGGAACTCGCCCCAACCCTTGAATCGGAACAAACGCGACTGTGGAGTGCTGCTGCTGCTGTCCGTTGCCTCGTTGCAAGCTCCCTGGCGGCTGGAGGGTAGCGGGCGCGAAGTGGCGGAGGCGCATGCCAGCCGCCGCTGCCTTGCGCTGCTCCACCGCTTGATGGTAATAGTCGTCCACATACGGATCCCCGGCATGAACAGCTGCCCACTGCATACGGATAATGGACTGCATTTCCTCCACACTCATGTACTGCGACCTCACCATACCCGGCGAACCACCACCCCCTTCCGACAGCCCACCGGCTCCAGGGCCGCCGTGAGCATTGTGCATGGGCCGCGCGGGGCCCGGCCCGGCAGACATGCCGACGGACGTCGGCATCATAACCTGTCCCCCTTGAACCGGAGGAGCACCAGGACCCGCCGCAGCTTCCGGTCCCGGCCACGCGCCTGGGCCGCCCGCCCACTGCTGCTGCTGCTGCTGCATCCCTGGAGGCTGCAAGAATTGCTGAGGTTGCTGCTGACCCTGTGATAGCGGAGGTGGTGGCTGCTGCTGATAGGGCGCATTCGGCGCAGGCCACGGAGGCGGAGCGGCGACGCCTTGCGGCCCCGCGAAATTCGGCGGAAGTGGCATGTTAGGGGGAAGAAGAAAGGGACCAGGAGGTGCAGGCCAAGCACCAACAGGATGGCTGCCCATGGGGCGCATCGCAGAAGGTGGCATTCCGCCAACGAACCCACTCGGCAGAGGGGGACCCGAAACGCCAGCAGATGCCGGTCCAATGTTCTGACTTGTTGCTGAGACCCTAGAGGCCTCCGATCCTACAGGAATCTGCTCTGCTTGCTGTCGCTCCAGCCATTTCTCCTGCTGCTCCGGCTTGCTCTGCTCCGGGTCTTTTATCCGGAGCTGCTGAAGACTGAGCCCTAAGTCGTCACCTACCTGCAAGGCAACAAGGACCAAAAGACGAAAGGAATGGCTTAACAGACGTGGGCGACACGAACAGAGACAGATAGAGGACGCGTAAGGCAAACAAGAAGAAAACACCAGAACTATGCGCTAACGCCGTAACGCTCACATCGTTGGTCTTAACGCCTTGCTGATCCGACCACTCGACGGAAGTTTCTTCCACGGTGTCTGGATTCTCGTCCCATCCGCCAAGTTCTCCATCTCCACCATCATCATCCAAGCCGCCTAACTCTTCCTGAGGTAAAGCGGCAGAGTCGGCGTTAAAAAAGGCGTACTGACTTGCGTCAAACCGCCCTCCGCCGTTTATGCTGGCCTTCTCGGTACCCAGTTCAGTAGCCATTTTCGGACAGCCCTTCAAGTATTAGAGCAACTGCCTGTAAAAAGATGCAGACAAGAAACAGGCATGTCATGAAAATTCAGTCGCAATAACAAGTGACTAAAAAACGTGCACGAGCCCTATAAATCTCTATATAAACATGTGCTGCATCGCAAAGAGCATACCGTGAGCCTATTGATATGCTATTTGAATCGTAAATGTCAGGTTCAATCAAGAGCTTCTATTTTGCTATAAGAAACCTGCAAAAAGACAATGAAGAATGAAGCGAAAATAAAATCCAGTTAATAACATACCCATAACTTCAAAATACATAAACTCAGCTGCACACGGAGGAAAAAAAGGGAGAATCGCTAAAAGAAAAAAACGGGTTCACGGCTTACCTAATTGTTATACAAGCTGCTACTTTACAAAGTCGGGCACTGAGTCAATGCACCCAGGTTGGAGCACTTCGGCTCGGAGTGAATGAGAATCGACACCTTATTGATAAAGGCAAAGGCGCGGTCTCATGAAAGGCGCAAATCCAAGGAAATGCTGAGAAAAGATCAGCTGAGACTGTATGCGAAGCATTCAACAAGCCGACGGAATACAAAAACACGGAAAACAAGTTGGGACAAAAAAAAAAAAAAACGGAGCGAAGCGAGGGGGAGAAATAATATGTTCAACCTCACTTCAAGCTCCAACTAAAGGCGTATTATGGCTGTACCCTGCTAATACAAGCATCAGGTGTAGCGAAGGCACATCCGGACTAGACACGGAATTGGAAGGCCTGGTGCCACTCCAAATGTGAAGAATGAGATTTGGAAGTGAATGGCTTGCATGGGATGGGAGGGAACAAATGAAGGGTTGTAAGAGGGGAGGTGGAGGTGGTACAGCAGAGCATGTGCTGTGTCTGCTGTGCTGTTGTGACTTCGAGGTATGGTGGGGGGGAAAGAGGTGAGGAAGAAAGTGGTGGTGGTGGGAGAACTGGGGTACAGTACTGGTGTGCGACAAGGAGGAAAGACATGCGACGGTATGTGGAGGGTCATGGTGGGGGTTGTGTGAACAACAGCCAGATGTAAGGGCGAAGAGACAAGGGACGCGACAGAAAACGCTATCTCCTGGTCGCACACCGAGATGGTTTGCGTGGCTGGTTGCCTCGTTGTTTGTCGCCCTCCAGTTATATGCAGCGGAGATCATGTAACACACGTGTCAGCGACAGCAAGGAATGGATGACAATCCAAGAGAAGAGTCGCAACCCCTTGATGTCACATCCTTGTCCAATCAGGAAAACATTTTATTGCACCCTTCAGTAAAAAATGTCCTGAAGAACCTACACCCGCATGTTGTATTTTTCGTTTCTGTTGAGGAGACAACCTGTACACCTGCAGATATCACGTGAAGCAAACCTATCATGGTCGTTCGTTATCACTGTACGCATGCACGCTCAAACCAGCTCCCTCTATTTTATCATGCAAAGCCCAATCAGGGCATGGCATCTAATTTAGCATCGCTAGAGTCGCATCTTCCAAAGCCACGGCTACATAACTCGTTAGTAGAAGCCCATTGAACACTTACACTTGATTTAGCGTAGTTGACCAAGAGTCATGCTTCGACACATCTGCATGCCGATCACAAGGGCCTTGCTGACTCACTGCTGACGCTGGGCCACGCAACCTGCACCCAAGCTGCCTGGTCACCCAAACGTCCCTTCCACACCACACTAGCTTTCAACGCTGTTCGCCCCGCCGTCACTTTCCATTTCCTGTCACTTCCAGCTTCCAAACTGTGTATTTTTTGGTTGTTTTTCGTTCCTAAATAATGGCGTGAACGAGCGCATTCTGTCGTCCATCCATTTTCTCCTCCTCCTCGAAACGACCAGCAGTTCCATAACGAAAGGCGAACTTCACTTTTCAGCACGACACGGCTGCCATGGACAATCGTGCATGCCAAAGAGTAGCGCACCTCGCGGCGCGAGCTATGGCAGGACGTATTCTCAGCGTCGGCGCTGCGAGGAGCTTGCACATCGCTCGGCGAGCAGGCGCTGCACTGGTGTCGGCCAATAACGGGGAGCCCGTGACAAAAATCCATCCCAGCTCGACAACCAGTCGGGCTAATGGCGTCGACCTAGGCAGGGCCGAAGGACAGTTGCCTCACCGCGCGTTCACCACTGCAATCATCGACGACGGCGGCGGCGGCGGCGGCGGTGTTGGTGGTGGCAACAGTAGCAGCAGTAGCGGCAGCCGCAGCAGCAGCAGTGGGCTGCAGGACGTGGTGATTGTCGCAATGGCGCGGACCGCAATAGGCGGGTTCCAAGGCGGCCTGTCCGCGTTCACCGCTCCGCAGCTTGGCGCCGCTGCCATCGCAGGTGCTCGCGTCTCACTCTCACCCCTCTCTCCCTCCCTCCGTTTCGCTGAAGTGCCTTAACATAGTCTTCCCACACTTGTCTCTCTCTCGCGCCCTCCTCTGCGCCGGCGCGTTTTCGGCAACCCCTGCTTCTCTCACTTGCGTGCGCCACGTGCCCAGCCGTCTCCTTCGCGCGTCTCCCCGCTCCCGCGCCTCCCTTTCCCCTCGCCCTCACTCTTAACCTCCGCGTATCCTCGCTTCCCCCCCACCGCCATCACCCTTCCCCCATGGCTGGGCCCGCAGGCGCGGTGGCGCGCGCGCGGCTGCCCGGGGGAGCAACGGCGGTGCAAGAGGTGGTGATGGGGAACGTGCTGAGCGCGGGCTTGGGGCAGGCGCCCGCCAGACAGGCCGCGCTGGTGCGTTGGGCTGGGGGGTAGGGGGATGATAGGGCTGGGCGCTGGGAGGGGAGGGGTTTGGTGGAGAATCAGAGGGAGGAAGGGTAAGAGGCAGGGAAGGAGGGAGCGATGAAGGAAGGTAGGCGAGGAGGTGGGAAGGAGAGGGAGTAAATACTTGTATACGCATTTGTAAGTCTGCGCTCGCAGTTTCTCGTATATGCTTCCACATAAAGGTATATGCTTCCGTATATGCTTTCACGTATATATATGTATATCGTGCACTCATGCTCACTCATACAAGCACACACACTATGCACACACAAGCAAGGAGCGCACACACACGCAGGAACAAACAGCGTTTCTCCCCCGCAAACCACCCCGGCAACAGGCAGCAGGACTGGCAGACACCACTATCTGCACCACAGTCAACAAAGTCTGTTCCTCCGGGCTCAAAGGTACCCTTCCCCACCCCTCTCCACCACTGTATCTTTCCGTCCTCCCTCAAGCGGTCCCTCACTCTTTCCAACTCTCCGCGCTGCCTCCTCCTCAGCGCCTTCCTTCTCCTCTTCTTCAATCTCATCCTGTCTTTGCTGCCTCCTACCTCCCTTCCTGTCTGCCCCGATTATCTCTTTCCAACAGCTATTTTCCACGCACCCCACTACCCTCTCCCCTTGCCTTGACGTTTCCCTTTCCCCGCACCCTCTCTTTCTTTCCCCCCTTCCTCGTTCCCTTTCCGCCCTCCTTTTCTCTCCCCTTTCTCCATCCTTCCTCCCCCGTTCCTCCCCCCTTCATCCCCCCTGCTCCCGCACCTCTTCCCTTGCGTACCCTCGCTCCCAGCGGTGACACTAGCGAGTCAGGCGATCATGCTGGGCCATCAGAGCGTGATAGCAGCGGGTGGCATGGAGAGCATGTCGCATGCACCCTACCTTCTGCCACGTGTCATCAAGCAACGGCGCCACGGTGACCTGGCGCTATGCGACTCGCTCATTCTGGACGGGCTCTGGGACCCCCGTGCCGGCTGCCACATGGGCACCATTGCTGACGCTGCTGCCGCCCAGCTCAGGATCTCACGCCGTGAACAGGTGCGGGGGAGAAGGTGGGGGGGAGCGGGTGGGGGGGAGCAGGTGGGGGGAAGCGGGTGGGGGAGAGCGGGTGGGGGGGAGCGGGTGTGGAGGAGTGGGTGGGATGGGCGTGAGCGGGTGGGGGGAAGCAGGTTTGGGCCCACCATGCGCTCTTGGCACACAGCACAGCATCCCTGTTCTCGTGTGAGGACCCCTGCTCTCTGCAGCAGCACACCTCATGTCTTCTCCGTGTGCCTTGCACCCCCCATGTACTCTTCTCTCCCACTCTTCCCTCCGCATCCCGCCCCTTTTATTGTTCAATCCACTAATCCAATCAATCATCTTACGCACCCATGCACCCATGCACCCATCACCCATGCGCCATGGGGCAGGACGATGAGGCGATCAACAGCTACAGCAAGGCCGTCACAGCACAGGCCACGGGTCTCCTCGCGTCTGAAATAGTGCCCGTGCCACACCCGCATGCTGCCACCACTGCTGCTGCTGCTGCTGCTGCTGCTGCTGCTGCTGCTGCTGCTACTGGTGGCACTGTGAAGCAGGGTGAGGGTGCAAAGGCTGGCAAGGGTGGAAGCACGGCTGGTGGAGGAAGAGGAGGCGGAGACGCATGCTTGATGCACGACGAGGAATGCACACGGGTAATTATCCTTCTCTGCCTCTTTTTGCTTGCTTTTATGTTTTTGTTTGCTTTATTTTTACTTTTATTCTCTATTTTTTTTCAACATTTCCCTGAAATCCATTCAGTGACTGCTGCTGCCAAAGGCACACGACTTAGATCCCTGCCCTCCTGCACGGTTTAGTTTCCCCTGATGTTGCTCCCTCCCTCTCATACCCCCTCCACCCGGCCCCCGAAACCCCCACCACTTCTTTCCACGCCCACCTTCTACGAAACCCCTCATCAGTTCGACCCTGAGAAGATGCGCGCACTACCGCCGGCCTTCTCGCCCAACGGCTCTGTGACGGCAGGCAATGCGTCGGTGCTGAGTGACGGTGCTGCAGCGCTCGTGCTCACCTCCGCTGCCTATGCGCACCAACACGGCCTGCCCGTGCTCGCCCGCGTGCTCGGCTTTGCTGATGCCGAGCAGGTGATGTGATGCACCTGGAGGCCCGCATCTCGCTTTCCTCGCTTCGCGTGCCTTGCCTTGCCTCCTTTGCCTTGCCTCCTTTGCCTTGCCTCCTTTGCCTTGCCTCCTTTGCCTCCTTTGCCTTGCCTCGGATGCGTGCCATAGCATGTGAGAGGAGTTGCATGGCTTCGGGGATGGCATCAGGGATAGGTATGGATCCATTTGGGTGTTGAATCTTCATCTCTCCCTCCTACTTATCCTACACCTCTTCCTCCTCTTGTCTTCTCATCCCATCACTGTGAGCCCTCGTCGTCCCTGTCCTTCCGCCCACTCCCACCCCAACCTCCCCACACCTCCCCGCCCCCCCCAACACCCATGAATGGGTGCAGGCACAGGACCACTTCCCAACAACAGTGCCGCTGGCCATTCCCAAGGCGGTGCATGCAGCCTTTTGAGGCGCCTCAGAAGCCCTCCCCACCTCCCACACCCCTCTTCCCCCCTCTTACACATCCATTGTGTGAGTGAGAGCAGGCACCGGAGAGGTACCCAACAACAGTGTCGCTGGCCATTCCCAAGGCGGTGCAAGCAGCCGGGCTGTCCCTCGAATGCATCGAGCTCTTTGAGATCAACGAGGCCTTTGCTGTGAGTGACCGCTCCTGCCTGCCTGCCTTGCATGCCTTCTCTTCTCTTTCACCTCCTGCTCATGCCGTGCCCACGTCTTGCCGATGCCGCCTAACCCATGCATTTCCCATGCCGTTTCCCATGCTACCCGCGGCTCCTTTTCGTCCCATTTCCTCCTCCTCACGCCTCCTCAGCCCTTTTATTCACACAACTTTCTGTAAATCACTCTCTCCTTTACCTACACCCACACCACAACTTCTCACAACGTCTCCCCCCACCCTTTCCCCTTGATCGCATTCCCTCATCTCCTCCCCCACTCTCCCCTCCTTCCTCCCAACCTCCGATCCCTCGCCAGGCCATCACAATAGCAAACGAGCGCCTGCTCGGGCTGACTCCAGACCAGGTGAACCTGCACGGGGGAGCAGTAGCCCTAGGGCACCCCATAGGCGCATCGGGGGCGCGGGTGCTCATGTCGCTGCTCTCCTGCCTCGCTGCCACGGGGCTCAAGCGTGGCGTGGCGGCGGTGTGCAACGGTGGCGGCGGCGCCACGGCGGTGGTGGTGGAGCGGGAGGAGGGGTTCCGGCTGGAGGGGCACGGGCCGGGGCACTGGCAGCAGCAGGAGATGCAGGCCAAGGAGCGCGGCGCCGCGCGCTGAATTCGTGGGTGCTTGCTTTGTGGGCTTGTGGTGTGGGCTGGCAGGCAGAATGGGCTGATGGAGTGGAGTCTTGGGTGCAGCCTCTAGGCATGTGTGCTGTGTTCTGTGGCAGCTGTGTGTGTTAGATCTGGTTATTGACTCTGAGCCTGGTTTGTACAGTGCAGCTAGTTGCAAACAAACTCATTCAGTATAATCCTCTGACTCTACCGTATGTTTAGCATTTATTAGGCATTGCATGAACTGCCGTTTTTTATTGTCTGGATCACTCGGAAGATGACTATGGTCACCCCATCACTGTCATGTCGATGCATTGACTTGACGAAAATTTGTATCTGAGCTCATGCTCATGCAGTGTAGTTTAGGGTTTCGGGTTGCAGGCGCCATAGAACACCACAGTATCTTCTCAATAGACAGATCTCCCTGATTCCCCTGCTCATGTGCAGCGGTACTACTACCCTTAGCAACATGATGCTCTAGTGCCAGCCACAACAATCCCCTGCTCCCAGAACCCGCCACCCAGGCTCCTCCACTCCCCACTCCCGCTCCAGCCCCTCCCCCCATGGGATCAATCCTCAATGTGGCAACACTGCAGTAGATCCTTTGTCATCATCACCATGTCACACTAGCATCCAGAACAGCAGCCATCAACAAACCATGCCCTCAAGAGCCATGCCATGAGGTCACACCATGTTATGCCATGCCACGCCACGCCACGCCACGCCACGCCACGCCACGCCACGCCACGCCACGCCACGCCACGCCACGCCACGCCACGCCACGCCACGCCACGCCACGCCACGCCACGGCCACGCCACGCCACGCCACGCCACGCCACGCCACGCCACGCCACGCCACGCCACGCCACGCCACGCCATTGCCACGCCACGCCAGGCCATGTCACAATGCGCCATCTCACACCACGCTGTGCCACACCACGCCGCACCTCAAGCTCAGTCCAGAGCCCAGGGCCAGCGCGGCTCGTACGTGAGGAAGAAGAGCAGCGCCACATCCGCGGCAAACCACGACCACTGCGGGATGTCCCCCAGCAGGAACGGCTGCAGCCGCCGCTGGCTGCGCAGGAACGCGCGCTTCTCGTGCTCGTTGGCAAACTCGTGCTGCTCCGGCCACTTGAGCCCGCGCGCCAGCAGCTCTGCGCGTGGCACGCGGTACGGCATCTTGTTGCGCCAGCTCGTTGCAGGGAGCCCCAGTCGACGGATGGCGCCCAGGATTCCGCTCACCTCCTGCACCCACTCCTGCACCTGCTGCTGGGTTAGCAGAGGATGCGCCGCCGCTGCCGCCTCGTGATGGTGCTGCTCGTGATGAATGTGGCGGAGGGTGTTGTGGTGTGGGTCGTGAGGGTGCAGATGGGAGGCAGGGGCTGAATCGCTTCCTGCTGCTGCACCACCAGAAGCTGCTGCTTCTGTGGCAGCTTTTGTGCTAGTGCCCACCCCGCGACCCTCCAGATGGTGCGATAGTGGCCGTGACGGCAGGGGCGGGGAGGCGGCGGAAGGAGAGGTGGGGAGAGCGGCAGCAGCGGCGGTGGCAGCGGTGGCAACAGTGGGAGTGTCGGCTGCTGCAGCGACCGGTCGAGCCGTTCCCGGTTGTGCCCGTTCCTTTGTCACAGCGGCTCCTGCTGATTCCACTCCTCCCGCTGCTGCTCCTTCTGATGCTGCTCCTCCTGCTATTGCAGTCACTGTTGCCGTCGTCCCTTCCGTCGCGGCTGTCGCCGTCGCGCGCGACATTCCCGCTGTTTCCACAGAAGCGCCTGCTCGATCTTTCTTCGCTGCTCTCCTGGCTGCTTTGGTCCCCGACGCTGCCACGGCTACTCTGCTGCCACCACCGACTCCTGCTTCTGCTGCTTCTGCTGCTCCTGCTCTTCCTGCTACTTTACCTGCTCCTGCTGCTCCGGATGTTCGTGCTTTCTCGGACTCAGCGGACGAGACGGGACGTGGCGGTTGAAAAGGTGATTGCAGATACGAGATGGCATCGGCAGCGGTCACTGGTGTAGATCCTAAGGGTGAAGGTGCAGTCTCCGATGCCGTTTCTGCTGCTGCTGCTGCTGCTGAACTCGAAGTCGCTGATTGGTTCTTACGCGGTACCATCCGAACGAAGCTCACGGTATTCGCCGAACGCGTTTCCGAGGCTGATCCCGAGCCTTCACTGGACTCCTGGCTCTTGGTGGTTAGAGGCGGGAGGAGCGGAACGGGAGGCGCAGCCGGTGGTTTCACTAGGCTTGAGGCCGCAGCGGTAATTGACTCGAGGGATTTGGAACCAGCGGCAACAGCCGAGCGACGTATTCGACTCGTCGCGGAAGCCGCGGCGTCGGTTGCGGCGCGAACGGCGGCGACCGCTTGGCGGGAGGAAGTGGAGGAGGACTGGCGGAGCGCCTCTGAGAGCTCCGGAAGCATCGCGACGGCTTCGGAGGAAACGGCTGCGACGGAGCGGATGACGGGCCGAACCGCGGATGCGATCTGTTCCCATGGCAGTGGCGGGGGTAGCGTAGCCTGAGGCGGCGAGGCCATGATTAGCAGCTGATCGCGGGGTGTGGGAGCAGCGATGAAGTCGTATTATGCCAGAACAATGAAGCTGGCTGGGTTATAAAAGCATTGTAGCTAGCGGCGGGACGCTTGAAGCATGCAGTGGTCACTGGTCACGATGAAGATAGCAGAATGCAGGGACTGTCGGAGCTGCGACCGGAATGTTTTCAGCGCGAAATGCGGCAGCAGAAGGAACAGGGTGGGTTGGATATGATCTGCGGGAGGATGGAGCTTGGAGGGAAAGGTGCAGGTGGGGTGGGGCGCCATCGTCAACTCCGATAATACACGTCAGCAGCTGCAGTGGGACCACATCGAAAGCAGTATACAATCACAGGGTGTAGAGTACACCGTCGCTTTGTACTACTTCTAGACGACTATTAATGAGGTGATTGGAATACAAGTGTGCAAGTTGAAAGCATCAGGTGAACAAATCATAGCACCTGGCCTCCCATTATTTTCATGCAATACAGGTTATTATCTCGGCAACCCACAAGTGCTAAACCTCCAACTAGCACCGGGGATGAGAATACTTCACCAGGCAACTCCAAGCTGCTTTCAACATAGACATGCATATCCATTCCATCATCCCCACCTCTCTCCCATTCCACAGGCCCTACAGCAGGTGGCAGCTGAGAGCCGCTATGCCCATGACTCACATTAGGCACAGAAAGAACAAGGAGCCTACCGGTTGTGGTAGCAATAAGCACTCGGTAATGAGATGAACACGTCACACGCTCTTGGATCGTTACGCTAGGGTGTAACTCAACGAGCTGTTGAATTGCCCCAGGCGTTTCTCCAGGGAGTGGAAACAGAGAGCCCACATCAGGACACACAGCGGCGGCAATGGAAGGGGTGGGAGGTTTCAAAGAAGGCGCATGATGTGAAGCTGCAGGTACCGGTACTTGCCATTGCCAGTGAACACGCCCTGTGGCCTGGGGAGAACCAAACCAACGGTGATATGTCAAGAGCAGAGGAGAGAAGTTTTGGACAGGGAGCATACCAATGCATGCATACCGTAGCATATGGGAAGGATGTGGTAAGACTGCTTGACTTGACTTATGGGGACATAATGAGATGAGATGATGCATGTATCAGTAACGACTCCCTGACGCAGACATGTCATACAGAGATGACACATGTTACCTATGTTTTCGACACATGCAATACTCAAAGTCCCCCTTTTCATGAACCCATGCTTGGCATGTGTGCATGCATGGCACCTTACCGCATACATGCAAAGGACGGCCCCATTCTGCACAGCCACCAGCACCTGCAGGCATGGGAACATGATGCAAGGCACAGGCAGGAACAAAACTTGGATGCATGCACACATGCACGAACACACACACACACACCCTGGGCCAGCTATTAGAACTAAATTGCATTGCGCACCTAGCTTCGGTAGACTACCTAACCCGTTCCCCCTTTCCAGCCTCCCTCCAACACCCCTCCCACTGCTCTCCCACTCCATTGCTCACTCCCCAACGCAACCCCCCCCTCTCACATGCTGCACGGCCCATGCACTCCTTGCACTGGCCATGTGTGCAATGGGTGCAAACACTGGCGCTCCCACTGCCACCTGATGCAAAGCGCCAGGGAGCGGGGTAAGGCAGGGAGGGGAAAAAAGGGTGTGCGTAAAAAGCAGCAGAGCTATGAGACGTCCTTGAACCTGCATGGGTAGCTGAGTGCATGTGGAAGGATGAGGGGATGGATGGAACGACAGAGAGATAGATGGGTAGGGACATTGCATGAACGGAGAATTGACTTGAACTTTACGGAGCGCATGGATGCGGCTGTACAGGTATGCACTGGTGGGCGGGTGGGTGTGTGGGTGTGTGGATGTGTGTGTGTGTGTGTGTGTGTGTGTGTGTGTGTGTGTGTGTGTGTGTGTGTGTGTGTGTGTGTGCATAGTTTGTGAGCAGGACAGAAGTCACCTGCCAGTCTATGCGACCACAGGACACATTGACTCCTGCCACAATGCCACCCACCGTGGCAACCACCACGTGCTCTGCACACCCCAGGACACACACCACACACACGCAACAGATCCACACCGCACACACCGTACACACGCCACACACACGCCACAAACACGCCACACGCCACACACACGCCGCACACATGCCGCACACACACGCAGAACACGCACGCCGCACACACACAGACACACACACAACACAAACACACACCACACACACACACCACACGCACACGCCACAAACACGCCACACACACACCACACACACACCACACACTGTAACCAAGGCTTATGGGCTGCATAAATTCCAAATTCAATGTGTGGTGCAGCACGGTGGCAAGCGGTGGTGAAGATAGAAGGAGAAAAAGCAAGTGGAGTAAAGGCAAGTGGAGAGAAGGCATTAGACATGGCAGGGGAAAGGAATGCACACCACGGACACAGGCAGGAGTGGAGAACACTGGCGCGCCCACTGTCTGCTGCCACACCACTGCCAACCCATGCGCTGCCACCCCTCCCCCCAATCCGTTCCTCCCACTTCCCGAGCTCCCTCTCCCCGTGCCACTGCCAGAGCCAATTTCCACCCCCCTGCTACTACCACTGGCAGTGCGAGGGGCATGGGGAGGAGTAGCGGAGGCAGTGGGGGAGGAACGGCAGGCAGCTATAGTGCCTCGTGGGGATGTGGTGCTTATGATGACATGCCGAGATGGCTGCACTTGGAGGGGTGAGTGCAGAAGGAGGGGGGTGGCAGGGACGAGGGGTTGGGGGGAGGAAGAATTAGGGAGGGCAGGCAGGGTGCTAAGGTAAGGGGAGTTTGCGCATGTGCATGAGCGTGCATGACCATGATGCATGGGGGCATGCGTCTACCCAGCAGTCATGATGGCATGGCATGGCATGGCATGGCATGGCATGGCATGGTGCGGCGCGGCATGGCATGGTTCGGCGTGGCATGGCATGGTGCGGCGTGGCATGGCATAGCATGGCATGGCATGATGCGGCATGGCATGACATCTCATGGCATCATGTAGCATGGCACGGGGGTGAGGGCATGGCATGGCAGCATGTGTCCCTGTCTGCACCTACCAGGTGGGCAACAGGAGAGGCGAAGAAGGCAGCAGGGGGGGAGAGGGAAAGGCGCCAGAGGCAGCAACGCAGGGCAGCATGAAGCACATAAATGTGCCGATCATGGGATCCGCACCTGCGTACAAAGAGGGGGGATGGGGGAGGGGGGAGGGGGGAGCGGGGAAAGGGGATGGGGGAGGGGAGAGCGGGGAGGGGGGATGGGGGGAGGTGGGAGGCAGGGTGTGGATGTGGGGATTTGTGAACGAGCTTGCTTGGGGCTGAGCAGGATAGGGTTGGACTGTGTCCATAGGACTGAACGCAGTGGCGGAGAAGTGAGCGGTTCAAACTTCAAAGGGGCTGAGGCTGCGTACTTGCTGCATCGGTTTCCGACTAAGGGGGCAGCCTCTTTGGGTGAATGCGACTTTTCCCAAGCCAGGGATGGACGGATTTTAAAGGGGCACACGGGTCATCCCTGGCAGAGAAGCCAGAAAGGAGGGTTGATTCGAGGAGAAGGCTTCAAAGGAAGAACTTTGAGAGACGGTTCCAAGGAGAAGGTTCCGTTCAAGGGCAAGGTGTTGAAGGGAAGAATCAAGGCGAGGGTATACCAGAGGAGGTGAGGGCGCCATGGGTCAACCAGGGGTGTGCATTTGACCTGCACATGCATGGATGCACATATGCACCACAGATGCACACATGCCCATATGCCCACACGCACATGCACTCATGCACACGCCACTCGCACAATGTGCATACATCCGCACAGCAGCACACGCTCCCAGGTCCATGGGCACGACACGGGGCAAACGAGCTCTGAACAAACGCTAGCACATGTGCTTTGCGAAAAAAAACGAATCGTGCGCACGTGAAAGCATGCGCGAGTGCAGCGCGGGGGCGTGTGGGCATGGGAGCATGTGGGCATGTGGGCATGTGGGAATGCGAGCGTGCGGAGTGGCAACCTGGTCATGTGTTTGGTACTTCCAATAGAGTGACCCATCCAACAAGCGGAGGAAGTAGATGGCACCATCATAGCAACCAACCACCACCTGCCACGTGGTGTGGAAGAGAAGGAGAACACGGCCAGGGAAGGGCAGGGAAGCAACACTTTGCAAAGGAAGGAGCGCGTTAAGAGAGATGGGCAGGCTGAGAGCGTGCAGGTCGGTGCAGTGCAGATCGAATGGAACGGAACGGAACGGAACGGAGCCATTCTGTTGAAACTCCCAAAGAGGCATGCTCAAGGAGGGACGGGTGGCGGCGAAATAAATACATATTTCAATGGAAAAGGGTGCAGGTAGACCTCCATTGAAGACGATACACCGTGAGAAAGGTTTCCCAGCAGGTACAGCCAGCCAGCCAACACTGGAAACAGTCATCACACGACGAGCTTTTTACCAGCCACGGTGCCCCCACACACCAGAGACAATCCGCTGCTGCTGGTGTCGTCAACGCCTCTAACTCCTCCCCCTCCTTCCCCTTGCTGTTCTCCTCCCGATTCCTTTCCCGTGCCTTCCCTTGCGCTTGCCCCTCCACAGGCAGTGGCTGCTGCTGTGATGGGAGGCAGCAGCATGGCTACGGGGCTCGCTTCCACCCTGTCGCCCACTGCTGTGCGCCACACCTCCTTGCCACTGCACAGTGACCGCCCGCACAGGGAGAGACGGATGGGGGGTGATGGGCGAGTGGGGCGGGCGGGGGGAGGAGCGAAGGGGAGAGTGAGGGCGGAGTGAGGGGAAGTGAGAGTGGGGTTGAGAGGGAGTGATGGGGAGAATAATAACCAGGCAGAAACAGACAGGGAACTTGGCAACAAAATAAGGGCGGTGCACAGCGTGCATGGGAGAAGTTTGAGAGGAGGTGGGTGGGAAAGGCATTGAGTAGAGAGAATGTATGGCAGCACGCACGCACCTGAGGTCACAGCAGAGGACAGTGGCAGAGTGTGATGCAATAACACAGAGCCATGTGCCGTTGACGCACACGAGGAGAGGCGATGCATCCACACATGCTCCTGTGCCCACGCTCCACTGCACTTCCATGCGCCTCCTGCTGCTGCCACGACTGCCACCACTGCCCGCATTGCTTGCACTGCTAGCACCAGGAGCGGGGGCAGCAGAGCCAGCAGTGACAGTTGGTCCCTCTGCCGCCGCTGCTGCTGCTGCTGCTGCTGCTGCTGCTGCTTCTACAGCTGCTGATGTGCCTGGTGTTGCTGTCGCATCTGCTGCTGCTGACGAGTCTCTATCTAGACCAGTGATTCCCTCCCCACTCCCCCACACCAGCACGCCTCCACTGTCCCACACGCTTACTCCTCCTGCTCGTGTCACACTCACCAGCGCTGCTGCTGCTGCTGCTGCTGCTGCTGCTGCTGCTGCTGCTGCTCTTCTTTGCTCACCGCCGGTGCGCTGCTCAACGACTGCGCCTGTACCTCTCAGCATCGTGCTGTCCCTACCCACCACTGCAGCCACGGCAGCCCTGACACCCATCACGCCTTCCATCTCCTTCCACTTGCGCTTCCCCGCTCGCCCTCCTGCACTCGATTTGCCTTCCTCTGCCTTTCCAACGCCTCCCCCATTTGCCCTTCCCTCTCTCCTCTGCCCCCTCCGTTCGCCTCGTTCTTCTACATCTCTTTCTTCCAATATTCTTCCTTCCACTTCTCTCCCTTCCTCTCTTTGCCCTTCCACTTCTCTCCCTTCCTCTCTTTGCCCTTCCACTTCTCTTCCTTCCTCGATTCTCTCTTCCACTTCTCTCCCTTCCTCTTCTCTCCCTTCTTCCATCCTCCCTTCCACAAACGCCTCCCTCCCTCCACGCCTCTCCAGCACCCCCCTGCCACCTTCTTCCCCCCTCAGCGCATTCATGAGGCGCACAGGCGAGGGGCAGGCGAGCAGCAACGGCAGGGTGACGCCCAGGCGAAGAGCCACCAGGGCAAGGGAGAGAGACGACGCACCCAGGGCGAAGAAATCAGAGTCAGGTGCAACCAGGGAAGGTGGTATCTGCAACGAGCAGGCCACTGCCTCCTGTATGCGCGTAAGAGTAACACTGCCATCACCTGACATTCCTCCTCCTCCTCCACCTTCACCACCACCACCTGCTGCTGCTGCTGCTGCTGCTGCTGCTGCTGCTGCTGCCCTTTTACTCCCTGCCACCGCACCCCCGTCCCACGTACGCTGCTGCTCAGCTCCCCCCCGTGCCGCCACCGGCTCCCCTTCTCTCGACCTGTGCTCACCCATTCCCTGTCCCATACTCCTCCCTTCAGTTACTGTGGGGCATGGCAGGGCCAGGGCGGAGAGGTCAACCTTACCGGTGGCAGAGAGCGGCAGGACGGGCAGGGAGACAATGCGAGAAGGGATGAGAGCGGCTGGCAGCTGCCCCCGTGCCCATGCAAGCAGCTGCGACTCCACTGCTGCTATCGGCCCCTCTTCCCTTTCCGCTTCCTCCCTTTCCTCCTCATATGCTGCCTCTGTCACTGCAGTGGTCGCTATATCGGTCTCTGGATCTGCAGCTAACTCTGCCTCAGTCTTCGCCTCTTGCTGTGTCGTAAACATGCTCCGTGGGCTCTCAAGAACCGCCTCCTGCTGTGACATTGCCACTGTGTGCGGCGGCTGTGCATGCAGGGACGCAACTGGACCATGCTCACTGCGCTTCTGCTTTCTGCTCCTTGCCTTTTCTTTCCTTTCCTTCCTCTCCTTCCCCCCCTTGCTCTCCTTTCTCTGCCCCCGCTGCTTCCATTGCACAAACGCCACCAGCTGAGGCACCCTTAGGGAGGACGACCCAGTGGGGGGCAATGGAAGTCCGGGAGAAGGGGGAGGAGGGGGGGGAGAACGAGGAGGAGGGTGAAGTGGCGGGCAGAGTTTGACAGCAGCGCGGGCGACAGCAGGGTGCAGCTGCAGGGCAGCCTCCACCTCCCCCAGATGCACCCTGCGGCCCCCCACCTTCACCACCCGCTGCCCCTGCTGCCGCCCGTACACCACAAACCCTCCACCCGCCCCCCTCTGCTCATGCCCCTCATGCCCCTCGTTCTCCTCACTGCCCTCTTGCCCATCACGCCCCTCTTGCCCCTCTCGCCCCTTGTCCACTTGGCCGTGGTGACGCACGGGGTGTGAGGAGGGGCATGGCAGGAACGCAGCAGCATCTCCAGTGCGGTACATCATCATCACAGGACCTCCCCCACATTGGTGCGACTTTTGAGAATTCTCAAAAGAGGGGCACGGCAGGAACGCAGCAGCGTCTCCAGTGCGGTACATCATCACAGGTCCTCCCCCATTGGCGCATCCACCCGCCTCCTCCCTCCTCCCCCTCCTCCCCTCCCACTCGCACGTGCCTCTCCCATCTCCTCCGCCACTCACCCTTCCCCCTGCGCCCTCGCCCTGTGCGGAGCCCACAGCAGTGCCTCCGGTGCGACTGAGCAGTGCAGCGCGCACCGAGGCGGTGAGATGGGGTGGCACAGGGACGAACGCAGCCTGAGGGGAAGGCAACGCAGCAGGAGCAGCAGCAGGAGCAGCATTAGCAGGAGCAGCGGCAGCAGCAGCAGCAGCAGCAGCAACAGCAACAGCAGCAGGAGCAGAGTAATGGGCTGGTTCCACCCTTCCCCTCCCCCCTCTGAGCACGAGGTCGTCCAGGTAGCCAACAGCGAGCCCCACGCCAGCCACATATAGCTCGCCCATGCACACGGGGGGGAGAGGCAGCAGCGTGTGTGGGTCCAGCACTGCCACCCACGTGTGTGGTAGCGGCACCCCCACCGGCACCACTGCACTCGTGCTGCTGCTGCTGCTGATGGTGCTCGTGCTGCTACTGGTGCTGCCGCTGGCACTAGTGGTGTTGGCTTCTGGCGTTTCAGGCGTGGCAATTGGAGGCAGGGGCATGGGCAGGGAGGGAGAGGCGGAGTGGCGGTGGTGGGAAAGCAGCGATGAGGCATCGAAGTAGAGACAGTCACCAGACACCTGCAGGGTGAATAAAACCAAGGTGGGGTGGGAGTAGGAGATAGGGGACGACATGAGCACAGGCATGGGCATGGGCATGGGCATGGTCATGGGCATGGGCATGGGCATGGGCATGGGCATGGGCATGGGAATGGGCATGGGCATGGGCATGGGAATGGGTATAGGGATGGTCAGCGTGTGCACAGACAGAGCAAGTGTTCAAAAGCAGCACCTTCCCATAAAGAATTCCCAACATGCACCTCATGGGTGGCGTACCGTGCACGGTGCACGGTGCACCCCAGTGGACGCATCATATGGCCACACATCACATGGCCACACATCACATGGGCGCACGTCACCTCAGTGGAGCCGTAGAGGTTGAGTAGGCGGCATGAGGGGTGCAGCACGGTTTGCAGTTGGTGCACGAGAGCCACTGTCAACGGCTCTCCACTGCTCACCACCACTCGCAACCCCTGCATGCCGCTGGGCCCTCCACTCCCTGATACACCTGCTGCTGCATCAGCTGCCTTGCCTGCTGCTGCTGATCCTGCCCCTTCTGCCCCTGCTGCTGCTGCTGCTGCTGCCACCACTTGTGTAAGGGGTGTTGCCATATCAGCCGCTGATGCAGCAGCTAGGATGCTGAGCAGGGAGGGTGAGGCCACGAGGCGGGTCACAGGGAAGGACTGCAGGCAGAGAGGGTGAAGGGAGACGGGGGCCATACGATGACATTGAGAGCAAGACGCTGTGCAACTCGTTGGCTATTCTGCCACAATGCACTGCCCAACAGCTCGAGATGTGGAAATAAACACTTCCTGCCACGCTGCCATGCCACGCTGCTGTGTGCACTGACAGCCTCTGCTGATGAACAACCTTGGAAAGCAGAGGCTGTTGCAGTGAGCTCCTCCACTCTGTTAGTTAATCCCTGTAACCCCACCTCTTCCCACCTCTTCCCGGGACGGTTCCTCACGATTCTCAACACAACACCCACCGCATCACCGCGCCTCACAATACCTCACCACACTTACCTGTGCCGCGCTGCACCTGCACTGCACTGCGCTATGCTGACCTGCGCAGGGCTGCGGTGTGGTGTGCGTGCTGACTGACCTGCAGGATGCGCGAGAGCAAGGCGGGGGAGCGCAGCAGCAGGCGGGGCGGTGGCAGCAGCAGCGGCGAGGCGAAGAGGAGAGAAGCGAGCGAGGCGGTGAGATGGTCGATGAACGACACGGGCGAGCACAGCAGCGCCACGTCCGAGCACGCCAGGCCGGCACGCACACCACAGCGACGCGCACGGTGAGAGGGGTGAGATGGGTGAGTAGGATGGCAGGGGTGGGAGCGATGAGTGGCGGAAGGGACAGGAGGGATGGGAGGGACGAGAGGGACGGGAGAGTGGTGTGGGAGAGGTGGGGCAGAGGAAGTAGGTGAGTGGAGCGGGGGAGAGTGAAGGCGGGAGAGAGAGGGGCCGGATCGAAGTGGGTAATGGGCTTGCATCCAGAGCAGGCGATTCAGAAGACCTGACAGGCAGGCACACACAGACAGGGATGGGAAAATTATGATAAGGATGAGCAAGGAGGAATGGAAGCTGAGAATGTGGTGCGGTGAGGGGAGACAACTGAAAGGGAAGTGAAGAAGGGGAAGGGTTATTGGGAAGGAAGCAGGAGAAGGTATGGGAAAGACAGCGACTGCGTGACGGTTGGATCGAATAAAAGCAAGATCTTGAGAAGTGCACTCTTGAGAAGTGCAACTACATGGTGTGATGCATGCAGCGTATGGACACGTACGAGGCAGTGAAAGGGCATGGGCATGCGTGCGTGCGTGTGCAGGAGAGGAGACTACTGCACTGCTCCTGGCATGTGTATTTTTGAGACGTCTCAAAAATACACTCTCTACACGAGACTACTGCTCTGCTCCTGGCATGTGGCGGTCCTGCACTCACCCACCCACCCACCCACCCACCCACCCACCCACCCACCCACCTGCCTCGGTGCCACACACCCCTTTGGGTGTGGCCGTGGAGCCAGACGTCCACATCACGTAGCAGTACCTGCCCCCCTCCGCACCGCCGCTGCCTGCACTACTGCTGCCACTGGCAGCTGAAGCATGTGCAGCAACGCAGCCGGTAGCAGCAGCAGGAGGAGGAGGAAGGGGAGGAGGAGGTAGGGGAGAAGGAGGAAGAGTAGCAGCAGCAGCAGCAGCAGCAGCAGCAGTGGTGGTAAAAGGAGCGAGCTGGGCTGTGTGCATTTGTGCTGCCATGGATGCGTGTGTGCGAATGTGCTGTGATGCACGCTGCACGATCCCCCGAGGGAAACACAGTGTGCGAACCAGCAGAGAACCATCTGCTGCTGCTGCCCGGGGTAACCACGGCGACGACGATGGTGGAGGGGGTGGGGGGGAAGGGGAAGGAGGCAGGGGAGGAGGAGGCGGAGGAGCATTGAGGCGAGTATAGAAAACAGCCACTCTGCCAAGAATGGTATCAACATCCCAATTCGCTTCCTCATCCTCCTCCCACTCCTCACTACCCTCCTCCTCCTCCTCCTCCTCCTCCTCCTCCTCCTCCTCCTCCTCCTCCTCCTCCTCCTCCCCCTCCTCCTCCTCCTCATCCTGCTCCATCTCTCCGCACCTCCCCTCCCGCGTGTTCCCCACCACACCTTGTCCACCCACTGATGCTGACACTGACACCTCACTTCCACGAGCACCACAAACCTTGTTGCCACCACCACCACTTGTCCTCCTGCACATCCTCCCCTCTCTGCCTACACCCTCACCCCTGCTGCTGCCGCCATCCTTTCTCTCCCCCTCACCACCACCACCACCACCAACAGCAACAGCAACAACACCAGCAACAGCACCACCACCGCCACTCGCACTGCGCCTGCCTTTCCCCCCTGCGCGCACCGGCGGCCACCCGCTGCCAGCCTGGCACACGATGAGGCACGGCTGCGAGCGCCATGCCAGGTCAGCGCAGCGGCGGGGAGGCAGCGAGACAACGTCTATGGGGCACACGGCGATGGGACGGCGAGGGGCAGGTGACGTGGGAGGGGGAGCGGAGGGGGGAGCCGACGGGAGAGAGGAAAGGGGAGTGGAAGGGGGAGCGGAAGGGGGAGAGGAAGGGGGACTGGAAGGGGGAGCGGAAGGGGGAGCGGAAGGGGGAGAGGAAGTGGGAGAGGAAGGGGGAGAGGAAGGGGGACTGGAAGGGGGAGCGGAAGGGGGAGCGGAAGGGGGAGCGGAAGGGGGAGCGGAAGGGGGAGAAAGGGAGGAAGGCATTGGGCAGAGGCAAGCGAGGAGCGTGGCGAGGTAATCCGCTGTGAGCTCCATAGCCACCACCACCCTCACCGCCTCCTGCTCTCTCCCCCTCGCATCACCCGCCTCATCTCCTCCTTTGTCCTCTTCGACTCCCATTCCCAGCCGGTTGAACCGCCAGCCATCCGCCTCGGGTTCCCTTGGAGTCTTACTTGGCTTCTTACTGACCTCCGCGGCTGCCAATGGTTCATCTGCGCCGAGCCCGTCCGCCCGCGCTGCTCCTCGCGGCACCGGACCATCGGGATTGCCGAGGCATGTATTTGCGCTCCCCTCCCGTTGGGCCGCCATTGCGACTCGGGCTTCGTTGGTTCCCAGTTCCGCTGCCGTGACGTGGCGCCTGATGCAGGCACCGATTCTGTCGGAGGCCAGTCGCATCGAGACAACTGTGAACAGCCGCGCACGTGACCCGTCATCTGGCCACTGGCAGGAACCGTCCACGTGGGTTGCGGAGCTGCCACGTGTAACTCCCGTCCGTTCTGAATCATTCTCCCGCCGTTGCGGTTCCCCGTTGGTTCTCTGTCCCCTAGCCAACGGGTGGTCCGCGGAATCCTGAATCCCTGGAGCAAGTATCGCTTCATTATGAATAGGAAGACTTAAGGATGAGTGTGGGCACGTGGAAAATGTAGTCGTTTCCGCTAGTATCTTTCCCAGAACGCGTCGAGCGTGACAGATTCGCTTGCTTGGCGAATCCGACGCGGATTGACCTTCCCAGCCTGACAGCTCTATCACGGCTACTCTGTCATTATTGGCCGCACATGATTGATCCCAAACCGCCCGTAAGCTGCTTGCGCTGTACATCGCGTGGCGCGGAGCTGTTGTGGTTGTGTGCGAGTGTTAGGCACACAGCTTCGATCATCAGCGAACTGCAACGGTAAAGAGTGTCCCGCTGCAATGGTTTGAGTGTAAGAAACGGATATAGAGCTCCACTGTTGTTATTTATATACCATGTAATACTTCAGAATCAAGTCCGATGCAAGAATTCACAAGTGCGGGAAGGAATAACTCTGGCCTCGAGGAGGCTACAAAAAACTATTTAAATTACAATGGGTGGTGTTACAATCCCAAGTGGGACTTAGTGAAGGATCGCTCAGGGTTGATCGCAGAGTAGTGTTTGCAGCGGAAGTTTGAATCTCAGGTCAGAGTGAATATAAATGACTGAGTTGATAATAGCATGCACACATCGAGTTTATATAAGAATACAGGGGAATACGAAAGGACCTAGACTAACCATGTACTCTAAGGGGTACATTCCCTTATTACAACCGAATTCAAACCGTGCGGCGCGGGAACCCGCTTCAAACCTGTTCCCGCTCTTTTCACTTCAAATGTTTCTGCCAGCATCGGTCTTGGTCAGACGGTTGCTGCGTCGCTTCGAGTTTTCTGACTCCTCGACTTCGTACTCGGTAGAGTCGGCTCCTGCAGCATACAGGAATGCCTTCTCATAAAGTTTCATATCGTAACACTCCCCTTCATTCCTGGACGCGGGTGGAGCTGACTCGCTTGACTACTCCGGTGAGGTCAGAGCAGTGTTTGTACTGCTGACGTGGCAGGCGCTTGGTGAGAAAGTCTGCTGCCATTTCAGTGGTCGGGCAGTAGGCGAGGTCCACTTTGCCTTGGTCGATTTCGTCCTTGACGAAAAAGTACCGAAGCGCGATGTGCTTCGTGCGGTTCACGAAACCTGGCTTGTTCGCGATCCTGATGGCACTCTGGTTGTCGCAGTGAAGGCGAAAGGTGGGCGAAGTCGGAATTTTCGCCTCCTGTAGCAGCTCCTGCAGGTACAGGCCTTCGCGAACTGCTGCTGTCGCGGCGATGTATTCTGCTTCAGCCGATGACAGGGCAACCAGCTCCTGCTTCTGCGAGTTCCAGGAGATTGGCCCAGTTGGCTCCAGGCGAAAAACGAAGCCGGTTCGGGACCGTCGATTTGCAGGGTCAGCTGCGTGATCTGCGTCCACGTAGCCGTTGAGGTTGAAAGAGGTCGTCGTCAGCGTGGAGTAGGAGAGCCCGATGTCAGGAGTGGAGATGAAATACTGCAGGGCGCGCTCCAGGTCCAGCTGGTTCTCAGCTACTGGCTTGCGGGAGTACTGTGCCAGTTGGCTGGCGATGTACGAAAGG
The DNA here is from genome assembly GCA_947471745.1 of Closterium sp. Naga37s-1. NCBI lineage: Eukaryota > Viridiplantae > Streptophyta > Zygnematophyceae > Desmidiales > Closteriaceae > Closterium > Closterium sp. Naga37s-1. Next base: position 1,226,803 of record CANJKZ010000064.1, read on the forward strand.
TCGGGTCGGCAGGTGACAGAGGCGAATAGCAGGCACCCCAATTTCTGCTGATACATTTGGAGTCCTGCGGGCGACAGTGGTTTGTTGTCCGGTTTGTAGTTGGTGCTGGGGCTGCGGTAGGGGGTTGAGAGTGGTGCAGGTGAGATGTTGAAGCGTTCCCCCAGCTGCTCTGCGTACTTGGAGGCTGACAGATGAATTGCTTCTGGCGCGTAAGTAATGTTTAACCCCAAAAACTGCTTCACTTCGAGGTTGATGGTGATGTCCACGCGCTGCGCCAGGTTCTCCTGGAACTGATCAAGGATTTTGTTGCAGGTGCCCGTGTACAGCAGGTCGTCGACGTAAACTGTCAGGAGGATGTAATCGCCGTTGAAGTGAAGGCGATACATTCCCGGGTCGTGTGGAAGCTGCTTGAAACCGATTTCGAGGAGGATTTTGTGCAGGTGCTGCTGCCAGAGACGAGGCGCCTGCTTGATCCCGTAGAGGGACTTCTTCAGTTGGCAGACCCTGGGGTCACCCTCTCCGTAGGTGTGCGGCTGTTCCACAAAGATGGTGGCGTCCACCAACGCGTATAAAAACGCGTTCTTTACGTCGATCTGTCGCAGTGGTAGGTGCTTCGCGGCGGCAATAGCGAGTAGAATCCGGACTGAGGTGTGACGACTGACGGGAGCGAAGGTTTGATCGAAGTCGATGCCGTGGCGCTGATCGTACCCGCGTACGACCCATCGTGCCTGCCGTCGGCGTTAGTTTTCAGGCGAAAACCCACTTCCCGATGAGCACCCTCCTCCCCTTCACTGCTGCACGATCGACTAGGACCCAGGTGTCGCGAGATTCCAGTGCCTTGAGCTCCACATCCATCGCAGCACGCCACTCCTTGGCGTGAGGTCCGGTTAGGGCCTGGCGAGGGTTCTTAGGCTCCACGGCTCGTGCGAGGGTAGAAACAGAGGTGTGGAGGCCGAGGAGTTGTAGGCCGGACACTGTGGTGGTGTCTGTGGTGGGTAGGACTTCCACCACGTCGTCGTCTCCGCTCTCATAGCCGGGTGCCGCGGTGCTTGGCTCTGTGCGGCGCCGTGATGGTCGTGGCGCGGGGTCATCATCGCTGTCATCGTCGTCGTCGTCGCGCGGGCGAGGTGGAATGCTGGGATGTTCGTCGGTGTCGTCGCGGTCCAGTGCTGCTGCTGCTGCTTCATCTTCCGGGGTCGCGAAGCTGCGACCGTGGTTGACGTAGCCGCGTGCTTCGTTGCGGATCTCGTCCTCGATCCACTGCTTCAGGGTGAGTCGTTCGTAGAAGAGGATGTCACGCGCGGGGACGATTTCCTTGCTGTCCATGTCAAGAATGAGCCATCCTTTGTGCTCGTGACTGAGCCCCAAATGAATTCCCCAACGTGCGCGATGAACGAATTTGCCGATTGTTGCCGAGGTCGGCCGGTATTGCACCATGCACCCCCAGACCCTAAGCATGGAGGGGTCTCCCCTTGAGCCGGTCCACTACATGTGAGGGGACAGGTTGTTTCTGTTGGCGGTGGTGGAGAGGAGGTTGTGCAGGCGCACCGCGTGGTTCATGGCGTAGGGCCAAAACTTCTTGGGCAGGCCGGACTGGTTCATGAGGGCGCGGACCTTGGTCATGAGCGTGCGATTGACCCTCTCGGCGACGCCTTGCTGCTGATGGGCATAGGGGAGAGAAATCTCGTGCTTAATCCCCTTCTCGGTGAGGACGCTCTCCAGCTCGTTGCTGCGAAATTCTTTTGCCCCATCACTCTGCCAGACCTTCAGTTTCCTCCCCGACTGTCGCTGCGCGTGCGCGAGGAAGATGCGGAACACCTCCGGAGCTTTGGAGCGGGCGTCTACGTTGGCGATCCACACGTGGCGAGAGTAGGCGTCGATGAAGGTGAGAGTGTACCTCTCGCCGTTGATGCCGTCGTGGGTGAGTACGATGAAATCGCTGTAGACCTTCTCCAGCTTCTTGTAGCGGTTGGTGCTCGGCTCCAAGGAGGGGTAGGCGCTGTGGGTGAGCGCAGCAGTGGGGCAGACAGTGCAGGTGACTGGGTGAGCGGTGGTGTGCTGTAGTTCTGTTCCGTCAGGGCGGAGCAGTGCTCCTGGCGGGAAGACCTTAGCGCGGAGGCAGTTGGCGAGTGTCTGGCGCGAGGGATGACCCATGCGCTGGTGCCAGAGGTCGTCTTCGGCGCGAATGCCGGAGGTGCGCTTGTAGCGGGTGTGGTACTCCGCTGCCTCTTCCGTCGTGAGTTGCGGTATCTGGAGTGGGGGTTCTTCCTCTTCTACTGGTTCTGCTTCGCTGGCCGGCTCCTCTGCTTCTGCTTCTGCCGTTGCCTCCCCTTCTGCAGGTGCAGTTGTGAGATACAGGGCGAGGAATTCGCGATCAGGGATGATGGTGAGCGGGGTCGTGGTACCTTCGATGAAGCGAGCAAACGGATCTGGGCGAGAGATTGGACCAAGCGAATCCCGTAGAGGAGTTGGTGGTACGTTCCCCTCCTCAATCTCCGACCAACGATCGCGCCATCGAGGAGGCGAGGATGGAGGTGAGCGGGTGCGCGGAGGACGTCCGAGTGGAATGGCGACGCGAGGGGATGGTTCTCCACGTTCAGCTTGCATTTCACGTTCCATTTCTTCTTCGTCTTCCTTTGTGATTGGCGCATCCACGTATTCATTTCCCCATCCGTCATCGTTGCCCCATCCTCCGGTTGTGACTGCGCCGCTGGCGCTAGCTCCCCATGCTCCAGTGGCGGATCCCCAGGTTGCTCCATCGCCTTCTTTTGGTACGTAATCCTCTTCTCCCCATGCACCACGACGTGCAGACTCTTCGTCCCATCCTGCCGCAACTCGCTCCTCATACAACTTTTGTTTCTTTTCCGCCCGGGCCTTGTCTTGTTCTTCCTTGACGCTTAGCTCCTCTGGTGCGTCAGGATCTTTCCAAGCTGGATCAATTTCGCGACGGTAGACCACGCGGGTGTACGGGCGCGGACGTTCTTCTTCGTCGAGGGTGCGCGCGTTGGCTTCGAGGACGAACCGTAGGGTGTCCGAGTAAGGCCTCGGTCTTTCCTCTTGGTCTTGTCCAAATTTCTTGCTCGGCTCTCCGAAGATGCGGTGTGATGACACGGCTAGTTCTTCTTCAGTCATGCCTGTGATTTCTGCCTCGGCGCTTTCTGCTTCCTGAATTGCCGCTTGCTCTCTTTCAACCTGCTCCGTGCGGCTCGCGGTGGGCGTGTGGCAGGTGGTGCAAAGGCCGTTGATATCAGGGTCGTGTAGGTTGATCTCGCGGGAATGAGGACTGCGGCAAACCCAAGGTCGCCCGTCCGGGTGCTCCCAGGATTCCTTGTTCGTGAAGGCAAACTCGAGGGGCACGAGATCCACGAGCTCGTCCGAAGATGCCTGACAGGGAGGGACGTCGAAGTCCAAGATGTAGATCTCGTTGATTGAGCGGGCTCGTCCGAGGTATTTGAACGACTCGGGGGGTGTGTCCGGGGGAGCGTAGGTGAGAATGAGGTCGCGCGTGGCAAGATCCGTGTGTATTATGACGCCACAGTCGCGGAGTTGTCCAGCCGAAAGCAGATTAAAGCGAAGATTCGGGGCGTAGAGCACGTCGTTGAAGGAGATGTGAGTGTTGCTGTCCCGTGCCTGCAGGACGACAATGCCTTGTGAGTTGGCGCGCAGCTGCTCGTTGTTGGCGACGGTAACGTAGGTTGGGGGGGCGCGGCTGAGGTTCGATACATAGCGCGTGGATCCCACCATGTGTTGTCCGCAGCAGCTGTCCAGGTACCAGGTGTTGTAGTTGTCGGTGTTGTTTCGTCGCAGAAGGAGCGCCAATCACGGAGTCACCAGAGTCGCCTTGTAGCGCCTGTGAAAGTAAGGGTCTTCGTCCTCCTTCCATCCCACCGGTACGTAGTGCTGATTGTCGTGAGGCGGACTCTCCCGCAGTGTGATCGGCAGGTTCCAATCCTGCTCGTCTTCATCGTACAGATAATAGTGATCTTCAGTGAGGGGATTATTCCATCCCTCTTCTGGTTCAAGGAATCTTCCTTGAGTCTCATCTTCCTCGTCAGGCTCATCGGTGCGGCGATGGCGCGTCGTCATGTTCGCGATGACGTTTCTGGGAGCTCCTGACTGAGGTCCCTGAGTTTGCTGATGCTGATGCTGGTGATGAGCAGGAGGACGAGGTGTCTGATGCTGAGAATGACGAGTATCTTGTCGGCCGACCCAATTGATTTGGTGAGTGGAATTTGGGTGGCGATTGTTGGATCGGGACTTGCATCGATCCGTTGAATGTCCGAAGACTTTGCATATTTTGCAATAGTGGCGCCTTGGTTGTCGTCGCTCTTCACGGTTGTCAGCGTAGAAGGCGAGGCGCTCTCGGCGCGGCGCGGAGCTTGTTCTGCTCGAATCCATGTCCTGTTGTTCGGACAGGAGTGCGGCGCATAGCGCGGCTTCTGAAATGATATCTCGCTGTCGGAGTAGCGCTTTGCAGGGCTTCCACTCTGGCCCGAGTCCTTGAAGGACTATATTGACGAAGATCTCTTCTGAGATCGTACTCCCATGCTTCGTGATCTGGTCACGGATGTTGCGACAGCGGTTAATGTACGGATTCGCTTTCTCCCCGTGCCCCATTTTTATCTCCAGGAGTTGCTGCAGAAGCCTGCTGGCGGTGACCGAATCCTTCGGCTGATAAACTTCAACGAGGTGCTTCCAGGCTTCCAAGGCTGGAGCGTCGCTTTCCTTGTAGGAGCGAATGTTGAGTTGTTCCGCATGCGTCATGTTGCGTAACAGCACACTGTAGGCCATGAGGGACTCACTGTAGTATTGAGCCCTGGCGACTTCGGTGTTTTCCACCGGTTTAGAATAGGAGCCGTCGAAGTAATGGTAGATCTGCGCTGTCTGTAGGAGGAGCTCAAGCTCAAAACTCCATGTATAAAAATCCTTGCCGTCAAACGCGGCAGTAGTCTTGATCTTTGAAACGCTAAGGAAGCGTGCTTGCGCAGAGTTGATAGCTTCATCACTTGGACGGGGGGCAGTTGTTGCTGATTTGTCTGTGTCGAGGGAGAAGGTGTGCGCGGCGGTATCACGGCTTTTCTCAGCCGGTTGTCCAGGTTGTGCTGGTTGGGAAGTGGTTCCCGCATCGCCTTTGCGCAGGTCTTGGAGTTCTTTCTCCATAGTTGAAAGTCGAGCGAAGAGTTGCTCGAGGGCGGCAGTGCCGATCGTGGTTGTCGCCTCATTTGTCGCAGCCGGGTTGGTTTGTCCTTCAGCCGCCAGATTTGCTTGGCCTCCGGATCCTCCGGCCATCTTGGTCTTGGAGCGTGTGCCGCTCGCCAGATCTTGGTTCGGCGAATTTCACGGAAGTGAAGTTGCGAAGAATCCCTGAGTTGCTCTCATACCATGTTACAATCCCAAGTGGGACTTAGTGAAGGATCGCTCAGGGTTGATCGCAGAGTAGTGTTTGCAGCGGAAGTTTGAATCTCAGGTCAGAGTGAATATAAATGACTGAGTTGATAATAGCATGCATACATCGAGTTTATATAAGAATACAGGGGAATACGAAAGGACCTAGACTAGCCATGTACTCTAAGGGGTACATTCCCTTATTACAACCGAATTCAAACCGTGCGGCGCGGAAACCCGTTTCAAACCTGTTCCCGCTCTTTTCTGTTCAAATGTTTCTGCCAGCATCGGTCTTGGTCAGACGGTTGCTGCGTCGCTTCGAGTTTTCTGACTCCTCGACTTCGTACTCGGTAGAGTCGGCTCCTGCAGCATACAGGAATGCCTTCTCATAAAGTTTCATATCGTAACAGGTGGTTTGTGGTTGCGATCAACGGCACGGAATTTATGTCGGATCAACATTCGCCCCACTGCGCCATCACACCTCTATCCATATCTACTCACCGAGTTAAAGGAAAGAGTATCAAATAACAAGGAGGATTCGTAATAAAGCCTAATAATACTGAGACTACCACTGCTTTTGTCTTATTAAGCTAGGGAGAATATAACATGCTAAAGAGCAAGAGGTATTTCATATAGTCCAGCTTGTTTTAACAAAATAATGTATTCTAGGCTTGGCAGAATGATATGCTGATAATGTGTGATGTTCTGTGTTCCTCTATACTTCGACCATCTGGACCACGTTGAAGTTCCCGCCATGTGCAACCCCCTTCTGGCACCCCAACGCCTTCGGTTTTTTCATGGCGCCTCGAAAATCAACTCTCCCACCAGCACGTTGATTCCGACATTGCCAACCCGCCCGAGCCGCATGTTGTCTCTCGCACCCCCTTCACCCCCGGGAACAACGGGCGACACTTGGTGCCACACACAAATGCATTGCCCCCTCCACTCCAGGGCACCCCATTAGTCAATCCGCCCATCCCCCCTCTCACCCCATCCCCTTGCAATCAAGCCCCAGAGGGTGCCCCATCAATTGTTCATACAGTAGCTGGCGAATGAGAATGGTCTTCGATGGAGCCGCAGTAGTCCCCATCTCTGCAATGTGCGATGCGGGGTGCAACAATCAGCATTTACTCATCGTCCACGCCCACAGGGTGACCCTGGTCACTGGACTGAGGTGAGGTGATGTGAGGTTGGGGGTCATGCGGCTGTCACAATGTCGTTGAGTTGATGCGGACAGGCACCTCCTTCCCTTTGCACGTAATTTTCCATTATGTTGATGTCCAAGCTGCTACCACTCTGCGAAGGACGGCCAGCCTAAACAACCTCTCGGCAGTCTGTCGCTACGCGCAAACTAGAATGAAAGCTGTTCCCGAACGATTGCTCAACTTGCTGTCTTCTTAGAAGGCTTCGTAATATTCTCCCTTTAGGCGGCTATCGATTTTCTTAGCTGTAAGCATGACGATTCCCGTAAGCCAGACATTCGATCCGTCAGACTACGCGCGGAAGCGCAAAGAACAGATTGCGCGCGCCAAGGAGCTTCGAGAGCTTCGCGCGCCGACGCTAATGGCGTGGAGCATTGACCAGCGAGGCAAGTGAAGTAGTATCGCTCTAGGTTCGGTCACCGAGTCGAGGATGTGAACGTAGTACAGAGCGATACTAAGTATCGCTCAGTCGGACTGGCTCCGAGTCTGTCCATGCCGACTCTGAGTCGCCAGCCAGAATCGCAAGGATTGAGTCAAAATAATTTGTATACTCACGTCAATCAGATACTCTGAAAATATATATTATCGGAGTGTTCATGTTTCCCGTCCACTCTCTGCCAAGCCCACATTCCACCCATCCACCTACTCGTCTGTTACCACGCTCCTACAAGTTGTGCTTCTGGTGGGAAGGGAGAGGGGGAGATTTCGGGGGGAGAGATGGGGGGGAGGGGGGGGACTGGGGGAGGTAGTAGTAAGGTTGTTGTTTTTTTGGTTTCTAATGATCTACTTAGATTTTTGTCTATGCCTCAAGCTCACGAGCCGATCGCTTGCGCCATCATGGTCTCCGTCTTCGTGACTACCATCGCACGCTCCTCCCCTCATCCCACGCGTGCAGGTACTGAGCGTCGGTCCTCAAGCTCCTCCGTACATCCGCACCCGTCGCCGCACCTCGACCAAGCGCAGCTTTCGATGCCGCGCAAGCTAGGTGCGCGCTGATTGATAATGTTTTCGCCTTCCACCCACTTCCCCGCCCTCTCCCCTACCCCGACACACTCCCCCCCTCCACACCCTCCCTGGATTCCCCACACCCCCCCTGCTCCCCACATCTCCCGCTCCCTTGCCCGCTAATCCAACTCTCCCCCTCACCCTCTCCACTCCCCCAACCCTTTGGTCGTCAGGCAAGAAATCCAGTCTGCGCCGCACCAGATCAGGGGACGGCATTCCCGCCGCCATGTCCGCCACCGCAAGCAGAACCGCGGACGCCGCCGCCACCGCTATTAGCACCACCGCCGCCGGCGCGGGGCCGGGATCCAACGCTGCTAATATCAGCAGGCGTCGCTGGCAACTTGCCATTCTTGACAATTCCGCCGCCGGCGCCTCCGCCGCGGCTGCGGAAGGTATGCCCGCAGAGAACGCGCTTATTGCCACCGAGACGATCCGCGGAGGCTCTTCCGAGCGCGGGGATAACTGCTCTGATGGCGGAGAGGCAGCAGTGGCAGTAGGCGGCACCGCGAAAGCGGATTTCTCGGTGGAAGCGAAAATCGCCGTCTCGTCAGCGCAACCTCTCTCCTGCGGCGTTGTGGAGGCGTCATCCGAGGGAGCTTCTGCTTCAGTAGAAGCAGCGGCAGCTTCAGAAGTTTCAGCAGTCGCTTCTGCAGTAGCGTCGGACGAGGAGATTTTGGCGGCAAGCAGCAGCAGCACTAGCAGCAGCAGCAGCAGCATCCGCGCTGGTGGCAACGCCACAGCCGTGGACCGTCTGAGCTCGTTCTCGCGGTCCTTCCGCTCCTCCGTGCATCAGCTGCTCAAGCGGGCCCTCGTCCTGCCGCAGATTCTGCCGCTGCGCAAACCAGCGCCTGCTGACGACCCTGCCGCCGCCGCCGCCGCCAACGCCAACGCCGTAGCAGCAGCAGCAGAAACGCCGGAGCCGTCGTTCTTAGTCGACCGCGCAACAGATAATAACTCTCGTGCGAGCAGCAGCGACGGCAGCGGCAGCGGCAGCTTCGGCCCGAAATTTGATGAGGGTTTGCGAGACCGGGATGGCCGGGCGCGCAGCCGTCCCGTGTCAGCAGGTGATGCAGCTGCGGCCGTGGCGGTCGAAGACGAATTGGCCGGCGCGACTCTACCTCTACTCGACGACGACGGCGCGTCGACTACGACGACGATGAGAACGACGACGACGACGTCGACGATTGGGACGACGACGACGACGTTGAGAACGACGACGATGACGACGGCGATAGGGACGACGACGACGACGATGCAAACGACGACGACGACGATCGCACCGCGAGAGGCGCCGCTACTACTAGAAGATTCGCGTACGACCAGTGCCTCCGCCGTCGCCGCCGTCGTTGGTGGGGCGGGCGGGGGTGCGCCGGACATTGTGGCGGCGGCGGCGGCATTTGTGACGGCAGTGGAACCGCCGGCGGCGGCGCAGGCAGCCGCGACGCCTCAGCTGCCGCTTCCCGCCGCGCTTCGCGAGCGTCGGACGTGGAGCACAAGCAACAATTGCTCTTGCGCGCCCGGGGCGGTGGCGGGAGGGGGGGCGGTGGCGGTAGCGGTGGCGGGGTCTGGGGCGGAAAGCCCTGCGGCGGGGTCGGATGCGGGATTGGAGTCAGCGGGGATTCCCCGGAGGGCGCGACCACACTATGCGGCGCACTTGTCGCTGCCCAGCACTCCTGTTCGATGCGATTCCGATAATGACGATGAGAGCTCCTGCGACGGTCGCCGTGACTTTCGCCGTAACTTTCGCCGTGCCTCAATAGTCGGCTTCGCGGGCCCGTCGAGTGTGCCGTCGCCGTCGATGGTGAGTCGTCGCGATGGATTCATAGTGGTACCGCCGCCGCCGCCGCGTTCCCAAGCTGGCGTATTCCGAAGTGGTCCGCTCGCTTCCCCTTTGACTGCACCCCCGCAAAGTGATCCCCGCGCCACGCAGGCGGCGTTGTCGCGGAACAACGCTGCCGGCGCAAGAAAGCTCGTGCCAAGGGGTGCGGGGGTCGGCGCGGACGCGGACTTGGAGCGGCAGCTGCAGCAGCAGCGCGGGCGGTGGTCCATGGACCGCGCGGAAAGCGAGCACGCGCGGAGCCTGCGGGAGGGGCTGAAGATGCAGCTCCGCCAAGGGGGAAGAGGTGGCGCTGTTGCGGGAGCGGCGGTAGGTACTGGTCGGGGGCGAGGTGGCGGGGGGGAAAAAGGGGTAGGCGGAGGGAGAGGAAGAGGGAGAGAGAGCGGGAGGAGACGATCCGGAACGGCGGTGGGCAGAGGGGCAGAGCTACGAGGAGGCGCGGGAGAGGCTGCGACGATAGTAGGTGGCGCGACAGGCGGGAAATCAGTGGACGGCGCAACCGACGCAACCGACGCAACCAGCAACTTACTGGGGTCGATCAGCCAATGCGCGGCTACTACTGCGGTGGCGGAGAATAGCGCGGACTCCGCGGACGGAAACGCCGCCGAGACGCGCAGCGCGGAGGCGGGCGGCGACGGGAATGGCGCAAACAGCTCAAACGGCGGAGATGGCGCTAACGGCGCGAGCAGCTACCCGTCAAGTCTCGCCTCATGGCCGAACGAGTCGCCATCTGCTGTTTCTTCCCCCACGGCTTCCGCCGCTTCTGAGGCGGGATCCGCCGCGTCGTGGACTTGCCCGGGCGCGCTCCCCGCTGCGCGCCACCCCGTTCGGCCCACCTCCCTCGCGCTGGTTTTGAAACGAGGACGCGGGAGCGTATCGGAGAGAATTGGCACGGGGAGAGGCGCGGAGAGAAGCGCGGGGAGAAGCGCGGGCTTGGAAAGTAGTTCCGGCGGCAGCAGCCGGCGCATCAGCTTCCCCCCGGGCGGTTCAATGGGTGATCGAAGTCGTTCCGAAACCACTCGTGGTACTGCCAGCGGCGGTCTCGGCGTCGGCGGCGGCGGCGGCGGTGGCGGAGTCGGCCATAGGAGTTTACTGGTGGCGCGTACTGCTGCGCTGGCATCCGCCAGGCCTACCGCTGCTGGTGGTGGCGATGCGACAGGGCGCCGCAGTCGACGAACCCGCCTCGCGATTACTACTCACACTACTTACGCTACTTACACTACTAAAGCTACTAGTAGTAGCAGCGCTAATAGTGGTAGTGGTGTTGAAATCTCGCCTGGTTGTGCGACCGCCGGTGGCGGAAAGGAGAGTGGCGGAGGTGATATTGGCCGGAGTTTGACACGCGATAGCAGCGGCAGCGGGCAGGACGGAGGTGCTGGTAGTGCTAGCAGAAGCAAGGCGGAAGCGTGCGCGAGGGACGCGGACAAGGCGCGGCCCCCCTGGGGCGCGCGAGCCCCGGGCGCAGCGCTGAAACCGAATGTGGTCCTGAAGGGAGATGAGAGGTGGGGAGGAGTGGAGAGCGGTGCTGACGTGCGCGTGGAGGGTGTGGTGAGCGCAGGCACGGGAAAGAAGAATTGCGTTGCTGACACGTATGCTGGGGCGGATGGGGGTGGCGGGGTGGGTGGGGTTGGCGGGGCGAGTGAGGCTGGTGAATCTGGTGAGGAGGCCACGCAAGGGACTCTAAATGCAGCAGGGAAGGGGGAAGAGGAGGGCGTGGAGGGTAGGATGGAAGGGAAGGAACATCTCGGCTCACTTGGTTCTGTGCTGAATGGAGACTGCTGGGAAGGCGGCTCTGCTGCTGCTGCTGATCATGCTACTTCCGTTGATGCTTCTGCTGCTGCTGCTGCTGCTGCTGCTGCTGCTGCTGCTGCTGCTGATAAAGCTACTTCCGTTGGTGCTGCTGCTGCTGAAAATGCTACTTCATTTGGTGGTGGTGCTGCTGCTGCTTCTAGTAATGGTGCTGCTTGTGTTGGCGAGGAAAGACTCGAGAGTGAGGTGATCGAGGGAGAGGGAAGTGCGGAGGGGGAGGAGGAAGAGGAGAAGGAAGGGGTGGATGGAGGTAAGAGGTGTGTGGTCCGCGGAGTGGAGGAAGGAGAGTGTGAAGAGGCTGTTGAGAGAGAGGCTGGTCCACTTGGGGAGGGAGGGTCAGAAGAATCAGTTGCAGCATGTGGGGCCAAAGTGTGTGGGGAAAGGCCCACAAGAGTGGAGGAAGCGGGAATGGGAGTGGGAGACCTGGAGGAACAGAGGGGGGGGGACGAAGTGGGGGCTGAGAAGGGGAATGAGGAACAGGAACTAGCAGAGGAGTGTGTTGAGAAGGCAGAGGAGTGTGTTGAGAAGGCAGAGGAGTGTGGTGGGGAGAGGCTGGCAAGCGGAGAGACAATGCAATGCAACCAGGATTTGTCGGTGGCCAGGGATGGCGGGGTTGGCAGGGACGTGTTGGAGGATGTTGCTTCAGAGGTTGTGCACTCAGTGGCTGCAGGTGGTGCTCTTGCTGCTGATCATGCCGAAGCTGGCGCCGGGGCTTATGCTGAGGCTGATGCTGAAGCTGATGCGGAAGCTGATACCGGGGCTGATGCCGAAGCTGATGCCGGGGTTGATGCCTGTTTCTTGGCTGATGCCAAGAAACATGAGCAGGGCGGAGGCACGGTTTTTAGCAAGCAGGACACGCCTGTGTGCTTGCCACAGGCACAAGGGAATGTAACACAAAGGACGTTCGGGAATGACAGAATCATACGCACGGGTGTTGCTGAACCTCCATCGGTGAAGCATGCTGGTGCTGATGTGGAGGAGGACAGGGACAGCCACCAGGCCACGGGCAGCCGAGAGGAGTTTCAGGTTGTGCTGGAGTTGAGTGGAGCGACTACGCCTGGGGAGGACGAGAGCAGGGTCAGTGAATGTAACAACCAGTTACAGGAGGGAGGCGGTGGCGGAGGAGATGGAGCAGCAGGAGCAGAGGACGTGGCAGGAGCAGCGGCAGCAGCAATACCTGAGCCTTTTGTGGTGGTGAAAGAGGGGGAGGGGAAGGAAGCAGTGCCAGAAGAGGGACATTTTGACTGTGGTGATGGTGTTGACGGTGGCATCAGCTATGGCAGTGATAGTGGCAGCAGCGGCGGCAGCGGTGGTGGCAGTAGTGGTGGCAGCAGCTGCGGCAGCAGTGGTGGCAGCAGCAGTGGCCGTGGTGAAGGGGGAGATGGTATGGATGGTATGGACGAGAGATGGGAGCTGAGGCACGAAGTGAAGCACGGGGTGAGGCACGAGGTGAGGGCAGGAGTGTGTGAAGCCCTGTCCCTGTGGCCCAACCCACTGCCACTGGTGGATCGCAATCTGGATGCAGCTGCCGCTGCTCTCGCCAAGGTGCGCCCGCTCGCCCTGCGCCTGCGAGCCATGGCCTCTGCTGCTAATGCCAGCTCCCGAGTCAAGGCAAAAGCAGTCGCCGCTGCAGCAGCAGCAGAGGCAGAGCTGTTGGCCGAGGAGGCTGTTGCTGAGAGTGCTGGTGCGTCTCAAGAAGGGGATGGTGGGGAGGGTGCTATGAGAGAGGCTTTGGCAGAGGGAGGTGGTGCAGTAGATGGGGAAAACGGTGTTGGTGCAGGTGCAGGTGCAGCAGCGGCAGCGATGGTCGAGGTGGCAGCAGCAGTGGGAGCTGCTGCTTCTGCTGCTGCTGCTGCTGCTGCTGCTGCCCCGCCTGCTTGTTCATTCACAGGAGAGGCTAGTCCAACAGCCGCAGGTGCAGGTGCCGGCAGCAGCAGCACTGCTGCAACAGCAGCAGTTATGGCATCGCAACCCCAGCAGTGCCCTTTCATGGGTGCACCACCCAGCAGCTCCGTCCCCCCTCCGTCACTGCCTGTGAGGCTCGTCCGTGGGGCTCCCCTCGTTCCTGCATCCCCCACAAAGAAGCTAGGGAGCAGTACTGGACAAAGGCCTGCTTCTCTGCGACTGCCATCCGAGCCAATTACTGAGCTACCACATAAAACAATAGAGAAGGCACCACATGGGAATGCGGTTGTGAAAGCTGTGGATGTGGATGTGGAGATGAGGAGATTCTCGCTAGGAGTAACCGGCTTGGATGGTGGGAGTTGCAGCTGCAGTAGAAGTAGCAGTAGTTGCAGCAGCCGAGGTCAGAGTTATGTTGGGTATTCCAGGAGCCCTTCTGGAGGCGCAAGTGCTCGTGCTGTTATTTCAAAAGGTCTGCTCGTCGGGCTGGCGAGTGGTCTTGGATCGCCCAAGCCCATTTAACTTCACAGTGCAGTATTTAGCCAGTATTTCTTTGTAGCCAGTAGATAGATTTAGCATTGTATGGTAAGCTGTGAAATGTTGTTGAACCTTTGCTGTAAGCGCAGTACTGTAGTAGTGAGTGGGAACATGGAGTCCTTGGTGTGGTGTGGTTGGTTGGAGGTTGGAATGGAAGGCGTTCCGCATAACGATCAGTGAGAATCTTGTCGTGTACTGCGGGGCGGTCTTGTTCCTGGGTGAAAAGGAAGCGCTGCGGCGGGGCAAGATTCAGGAACCCCAGTTTGCTCCACTACAGGATCTTTCCCTACAAACATTTCAGTGGAGCGTGTTTACTCGTTTCGTTCCGATCGGTGTCTATCATGGAGTTCGCTTCAATTCATTCTTGGGTATTTCTCGTCTAGGTTTTAGAATAAGTAGTTTATTCGTCTGCTCGCATTAAAATCGTTTCACGAGTGCGCCCTAATTCGACATTTCTGAAGTGAACCCAACCCAACTCGACCAAAGTCAACCAACTCGAGCCGGACTGTTCTCGGCTCTTCCGCGCAACACCTGCGCGGAACTCTCCGCTCTATATTACCCCTGCTGCTTCTGTGTGGCCCTGTCCCCTCCCCTCTTCCCCGTGCTCCGCCTCGCCCCAAGAAACAGTCACCCCTCCTCCAACCACCATCCAAGTGACCTGGACTCGTCGTCCTTGGAGACGGAAAAACACTCATCCATACCTCGATTCCCCCTTCTCCCCGAGCAGCCTCCCTTTCCCCCATCCACTCGTCCACTTCCCCCGCAACACCGCGGCGATCCCCCCGCCCCCACGACTGACCACCGCCACGAACATGGACCGCGTTGTCCCTCCTTTCCGCCCCCGCCCGCACCACCACCTGGTCACTACAGAGCAGAGAAGCACGCAACAGCCAAGGAAGGAGGCTCTTCCTCCCTCTCATCCCGCACGTTGCGCTTGTGCTTGTCTTTCTCGACTCCATTTTGTTTGTGTACGGTCGGTAACTGCCTAATTGGAGCTAGGGTAACTGCGTGAGGCAATAACTCGTCGTACTACTTAGGGTCAGATTATAAATTATTCTGCGGTGGGTGCTATACTGCGCGTCGTGTTCCATTGGCGCTGGAGAATCGACAAAAGTGGTACTGGCTGGTTAGCAAGCTCGCTGTCCTCCTCCACCGTTCCTCGCCGCTGTCGTCTCTCATCGGTCGTCGCTCGTCTTAGCGCATCGCTCTTGCAGAACGCTCAAGCACTACTCGCTCCTGTGGCCGCCATGGCTCCACACAATCGCCATGCGTCCCCACACCAACGCGCGTCCTCCTCTCTCGGCCTATTCCTGACGTTGACGCTGCTCCTACTAGCCTCCCCCCTCGCGCCCGCCGAGACAGACATGTCCGCCGCTACCTACAACGTGCCGTACTCGGAATGCCAGCGCAACCCCGCGCTGCGCAAATCGAAAGTCGGAGTGAGTTCTTAGATTCGTCGGCTGTGTATATCTCTCTGTGCAACATCCTGCGTATTGCAAGCTTAGAAATTCCACTTTTTTGCCGCCAAGCCTCTTTCGTCTGTCACCCTTTCGTTTAGCTGGCACTCGTTCCTTCTTGCCGGCAAGCCTCCTTTTTGCCCCTCGTGCCGTTGCCTCTCCGTCTGAGCTTAATTCTAAGCCGCCTCAAAGCACTAAATCAGCACCCCCGTCTCTCTAAGTCGTTTCACCACCATTCTCTATCGGCCTCTCGTCGCCGTTTCTATCCGTCCGTGCAACTTTCCGTCCGTCACTTTCTTTTTCTTGTACGCCTGTTCATGTTCTCGTCCGTCCCACTATCCCCCCTCCTCCTTTCCTTCCGGCCCGTCCATTCGTCCATCCGACCACCCTCCCGGTCGTGCGCCCGCCCAACCTGGGGCGTGTGCATGCGCGTGCGCGCGGGTCCATCTTCGCGCGCGCGCGCAGCCATCTCCGCGCGCGTGTCCATGTGTGCGCGTCATGTATGTGCGTGCGTGCGTGCGTGCGTGCGTGCGTGCGTGCATGCGTACGTACGCCCCTCACCCCTCGTCCATTTCCTCCCCTCACCTATCCTTCTTTTTCCGCCCCCCTCCCTTCCCCCTCCCCACCGCCGCTCCCCCCGCCTCCCCCACCAGGCGGGAGTGGATTCGGTGTTGGCGCTGTGTCTCAAGTCCACCACGTCGCTCGAGACCAACTTCGAGAATGCCAACAAGCTCTTCATCGGCAACATGTCCAACGTCGCATGTGAGTTGCTCCGTCGCACGTGAGTCGCTCCGTCGCATGTGTGTCGCTCCGTCTCCGTCGCATGTGAGTCGCTCCGTCGCACGTGAGTCGCTCCGTCGCATGTGTGTCGCTCCGTCTCCGTCGCATGTGTGTCGCTCCGTCTCCGTCGCACGTGAGTCGCTCCGTCGCATGTGTGTCGCTCCGTCTTCGTCGCACGTGAGTCGCTCCGTCGCACGTGCGTCCCTCCGTCGCATGTGAGTCGCTCCGTCGCACGTGCGTCGCTCCGTCGCACGTGCGTCGCTACGTCGCATGTGAGTCGCTCCGTCTCCGTCGCATGTGAGTCGCTCCGTCGCATGTGCGTACTCGCGCTCGCGTCGCATCGCATGCGTCCTCTCACGGCTCCTGCGCGCTCCCCTGCGTTCTCTTAATTCCCCCCTCCTTTCACCCGTCGGTCCGTGCGCCTCGGACCGCACTCGTTCCTTATGCCAGCCCCTAGATGCTCCGCGCACCTGCTCTCAATATCTGCTCTTGCGTTTCTTGCCCTTCCCCCTCCCGCCACTCCGCTGCCAGCCACCCCCGCACAGCCCCCTTCCCCTCCCCTTCCTCCGAATATCCTCCTCTGTCGCAGCCTACCCAATCACAACTTCTCCTTGGCCCCCCCCTCTCTCTCTCTCTTCCTCTCCCTCTCCCTCTCCCTCTCCCTCTCTCTCTCTCTCTCTTCCTCTCCCTCTCCCTCTCCCTCTCCCTCTCTCTCTCTCTCTCTCTCTCTCTCTCTCTCCTTCTCTCCTCTCCCTCCCTCCCTCCCCCTCCCTCCCTCCCCCTCTCTCCCCTCGCCCGCCACAGCCTTCGGCGCGTTCTGCGTGGAGATTCAAGAGACGCTACTAGTGAGCGACGACGGGCTGAGCATCTACCCGGCGCCGCTGCCCTCCTTCTTCCTCCGCCAGGGGTGGACGCTGCCGCTGTGGGGCCCCGCGCCCGACCCGTCGCTGGTGAACGAGACGGTGCAGATGACGCTCACCAACAACGGCGTCACGGACCTCAGCGTCACCGGCCTCGACTTCACGCAGTTTGGCCTGCCCGCCGATTTCTCTGTTGGACCCGGCCTCTCTGCGAACCTGACTGTGAGCCATCCGAGTCCGGGCTAGTCGCCGCCTTGCTCCTTCTCCTGCACTTGCGTCCTCTCCCACTCGCCCACCATTTCCTGACTTCGATTTCCTGTGCCCCACATTCCTTTTTTCAGCGTGCTCTGCTCCAATATCCCTGCAATCCCTCCTGTGGCAAGATGCTACGTCATGCGATGCCATAGCATGAGGCTCGCAAATGCCCTTGTGTGAGCTCTGATCAATCCGTGTTCAAACCTCGTCCCTAAACACGCTCTTGTTTGAACAGACCAACCCCTCCAATCTGACCCGCAAACATCAATAATGCTCGAATGCCTCTCCCTCTTACCCGCTTCCCCCTTTCCCCCGCTTTCTCCCCTTCCGTCTCCCTGCATCCCTCCTCCCCCTCCCTCCCCCTCTCGTCCCCAACACCCGCCCCCATCCATCCGCAGTTCAACCGCACGCAGGTGAACCTGGACTTTGAGACCCTCCCGCTGCTGCAGACGTACCTGTCGGGCACGAACCCGCCGGACCTGCAGGCAGACGAGGTGATCTCCGTGGTCATCGTCAAGCTCTACCCGGACGACCCCGACGGGCTGCTCGGCCGTGCCGCCTACGTGTTCCTCAAGCCCACCAACGACCAGATCAACCCCTACGAGTTTTACCTTTTCGAGGCGAATTACTACCTGCCGCCGCCCACCTCGTCCGGGCGGCGGCGGCTGCTCGCGGCGATCCCCAAGACCACGTCGCCGCCGTCGGGGAGCCAGAAGGGGTGCTGCGCTAAGGCCAAGATTCCCCCCACGTGCAAACCGGGTGCGCCCACGTGGCCCTCGTGTAGGAGCCCGCCCTGCAAGACGCCCTGCTAGGCGCTGCACACGCATGCTCGCGCGCGCGCGCTCACATGCGTGCTAGCTAGGATGCTGGGGAGATGTGGTGGATGATGGGCGTGGGAGTGGGTGTGGATGGGGGGGTTGGTGGGAGGTGCGGAGCGGAGGTGTGCTGTGTTTTTTTTTTTTCAGGAGAGGCAGGTGGAGGGGTGTTGGGTTGGCGCTGGTCGTGTGCAGTTGTGGCTCTTGTGAAGGGCTCGGGTTTGAGATTCTGCGGATTCTTCTGGCTGGCTGATGTGCCATAGCCGCGAATACATGTACGGTAGGTGGCAACAGTGTGTTGCTTGATGTATGGTGGGAGGGGTGGGGCAGGGGGAGGCGAGCGCATGGGAGGGATGGAGGGAGGGCAGAGTGCAATAATGTAGGGGTTGTTGCTGGCTGCGCTGTATAGGAATGTTCGTGGAGTAGTGTGGAGGGGTTTGGTGGGTTAAGGAATGGGAGGGAGTTGTGTGCGGGCGGGGTCTTTGCATCCATGGGGGGGTGCTAGTCTGTGCACTGGGTTGTGCTTGTCTCAAGGCCCAGAGTGTTGAATGGGGACGCAATGTGAAGTGTATTTGGGTCATGCTCTAACGTCCGTGGGTGTTGGTGTGCTTGTGACTTGTCTATTTTAGAAAATTTTATGGTTTGTCCCAGCTCTCAATTCATTTTCATCGTGTAGACTTTATGTTGACAATTGTTCATGAAGTCAATTGTTTTATTTGTGTGTAAAGCGCGCGGCTAAAATGGTTCTTTTGTTGCCTTAGTGTTGTTACATGTTTCTAATCCCCCTCTATCGATGAATCCTGAACCTTCTCTAGGTTTCAGTGATATGGTTGGTGGGTTTGAATTGCACCTTGTGCTTGATCTGCTCATTCGTTGGTTAATAAAGCGCGCCGACTATGCCACGGTGTCATGCAACAGAATAACAGAACCCTTTTTTACAAAAAGGCCGTCAAGCACGTGCCCTACCGCAGCGCCATGTCAGAGTTGCCGGTGAGTGCGTCAGACGCTGACCGAAAACAATCCCGGGCAGATTTTGATCAACAGCCACTTGCCGTCCGTGGCTGTCAAGAAATGGCACCGAGAAGATGTACATACATGTTACAGCGCTTTTAAATTTATGGGCAGACAGACCGTTCGCGGAACTGTAGTGGCGGGTGTTCGAGTATGTATGTAATGGATTTTTCATCGTGAGCTGAACTATCTTCCTTCAGAAGGAGCAGCAACCCTCCGCCGTTGGCGACTTCACAAGTATATAACCACGTCTAGACTAGAAATTGACATCGTCATTAGTCTGTTCTCCGCTCACAGTTAGTATAACTACAGCTGTTTCGTTGATTGCCATTACACGGAGCTGTCAATTTGTCTCGTTTTGAACATCGACGTTTCCTTTCCCTCATCAGTTCGAACCTTTTTTACTCAGATCTATTTTTTTCCTCTGAAATAGTATCGTTCTTTCTCTAGATGGAAGAAACCGCCGCTACAGCCGCCGCAACGTCCAGCGCAGAACCAGCTCCCGCCGCTTCCGATCAACCCACGGATGCGGCTCCCTTGTTAGGAGCGCCGCAGCGCGCGGGGCATCGCACGATTCTCATGGCGCTGGACTGCTCCGACAGCAGCTGGGCCGCGCTGCGGTGGGCCCTCGAGAACGTCGTGCGGCCGCCCCACGACCGGCTCGTGCTCATGTCCGCCGTGGCACCCGTGGTTTCGTACACTGGCATGACCGGCCGGCCAGGTCAGCCGAGACACGCCTTCTTTCGACGTGGTGATTGTTGTTGCTGCTGCCGCTGTTGCTGTTATAGTTGTGGTGGCTGCTGTTATGGTGGTGGTCATCGTTTTCTTGGGTTCCTATTTTTTCCCAGATCGCGTGCGTGCGTGTGTGGGTGGGAAGGTGTGTGTTTGTTAATTTCTCATGGCTACCACGTCCTTCGTAATTCGTAACGTGCGTCTTTCTTGCGTGGCCGTGCGCCGCGTTCTCGCGCGCGCGCGCCCCTCGCGTGTGGGTGCAGGCATGCATCTGAGCGACTCGTTCGTGAAGGACGAGAGTCACCGCCGCAAGTCGTCCGCCCTGGCCCTGCTCAACCGAGCTCGCGCCGCCTGTGCTGAACATCAGGTCACCATCCCCTCCCTGCACCCCTCCCTGCCTCCCTGTCTCCCTGCCCCCCTCCCTGCCCCCCGCCCCACCCCCCCTGCCTCGCTCCCTGCCCTTCCTCCCCCTCTCCCTGCCTCTCTGCCCCCCTCCCTGCCTCCCTGCATCCCCCCGTTCCTGCCTCCCTCCCTGCCCTCCCTGCCTTCCCTGCCCCTCTCCCTGCCTCCCTGCCTGGCTTTCCTACCTTAGTCCGTCTGCCTCGCTCCCACCCTCCTTCCCTTTGTCCCTTTGTTTCTGCCTGCCTGCGCTTCCTATCTCCTCTCCATGCCCCCGTGCTTTGTCCAGTCTTAGCTCCTCGCCTCCTTCCTTTCCCTTAGTGTCTCCGATGCTGCTCTTGTATCGTTCTTCTGCAGTCGTACAGATATGTACGAATGTACGTGTCTGTGCAGAACTGCAAGACTGAACTTGACGTGTCATGGCATGGCCTGGGCATGAGCATGGCCGTGGCATGATGGCATGGGCATGGGCATGGGCATGGGCATGCGCATGGGCATGGGCATGGGCATGGGCATGGGCATGGGCATGATGGCATGGGCATGGGCATGGGCATGGGCATGGGCATGCGCATGGGCATGGGCATGGGCATGGGCATGGGCATGGGCATGGGCGTGGGCATGCATGGCATGGCACGGCATGGGCATCAGGTGGAAGCGGAGGTGCGGGTGCACACGGGGGATGCGCGCACAGCAGTGGTGGAGCTGGCCTCTGAAGTGGCCGCTGACCTCGTCATCGTCGGCAGCCGCGGCCATGGCCCGCTGCAGAGGTGCCCGGGGCACAGGGGGAGAGGGGGGCCAGGGGGGCAGCGGGGCAGGGGGAAAGAGGGGCAGGGGGGGCAGGGGGAAGAGGGGCAGGGGGCAGGAGGGAAAGTGGGATGGGAGAGGGTAGGGAAGGAAGAGTGGAACTTGGAAAAGGGTGGCGGGGGTATAGTTGGGGAACTGGGGGGTTAAGGGGTGGGGGGATGTGGAGGCAGTGGGAAGGAGGGAGAAAGTAGGGGGATAGCGTGAGGGCTGAAGGAAGGTCGGGGGTCTTCATGTACTTCTCTTCTTTCTGTCCCCCTTGCCGCGCAATTCATTAAGTCACTTCCCGCGCTCCTCTTCCTCCCAAAATTACACCTTCATTTGATTGCCCCTCTGTGCCTCCCTCCCTGTCACGTCAATCCCATGGGATCCTGTGGCCACACCTTTGGTTCCTGTGCTGTCTTGCTCCTGCCAGGCTGCTGCTGGGGAGTGTATCAGAGTACTGTGTGCACCACTGCACCATGCCTGTTCTAGTCTACCGCCCTGCCACTGCTGCTGCCAAGATGGCTGCGGCCGCTTCTACTGCAGGAGTTGAGGAAAAGAGAGAACCGGAATCTACGGCTGCTGATGAGGCTGCTGATGCGGCTGGGGAGGCTGCTGGGGAGGCTGCTGGGGAGGCGGGGGGGGCTCCCGCAGAGCCCACCACAGAGCAACCTGCGGCCACGGATAAAAAGACCGATTAGAACAGCGTGGCGTGGATACAGTAAGTTTGTTAGCATGAATAGTGTAACATAACCAGGGGGTTCTCGATTGCGTTGCGCTTAGTGTTTTGTTCGTCGTGCCATAATAGAGTTCGCTTTTTAGAACTTGGACCCCTCCTGAGCAGGAAGCAAATTAGGGTACCAAATTTCTTCCCCGAGTGTTTTTTTTCTCCGTTTCTGTATAATTAGCCTAATTACACAACAGGGACTTCACCAGAGCAGACGCGTCCCAAACATCCTAACGACAACCACCGTAAATATAGACTCCAGCCCTGATGCTTGGTGAAGTATTACCAATATTGTTCCACGTGCTTGAGAGAGGCCATCATTGGTTGTGCATGTTTTCTATGTTCATCATATTTTGCATTTCTGGTCATATTTGTACACCGCTTCTCCACCGGAATTTGTTGGATCGAAAACTCAAACGAGACACGGCAACAGTTGCCGCGAATTTTTTCCCATCTTGTGGACCCGATCCGAGTCCATGGCTGCCTGAAAGCTTGTTAGGTTAGGATCTTACCTGCATTTACGAGGGCCCGGCACACGCTTATTCTTCGCGACGAGGCGTTATGCCCTGTCGTTTATAATCTTGAAAAGTCCTTATCAGCGCATTAGTCGTTTGTCAGATTGGACCAACTACTGGTCAAGCGGCAAGCACGGCTCCTTAGATCGCCGTGGATCATATCTCTTCGACTCATATTCTTCTGCGTTTCTCACTAGTCCTTTACTTTCGCTCGCTATATTCGTTTCTGCCGATGGAATCGGCACAAGAACATGCCACCGAGCCTGATTCGCAACCCAAGAAGCGAAAATTCTCCCCCATCCGCTGGGATCCAGACGGCCAATCAGCAGCTGCCACGCGGCCAATCTCCGTCATAAGGCACCGTAAGGATCCGATTCGTCCCGCCTCCGCATCCTCTTCCCCTTCCGCTCCATCTCCCCCCCCGTCCTCCACCTCCTCTGCGCATCGATCCCCCCTACCCACGCTTGCTTCCGCAAGAACTCCGCCTGCTGCCGACCGGGCGGAAGCGCAACGCTCGCCGCTCGGGGGCTCTCCGGCGCGCAGTGCGCATCTGCGCTTGTCTGCGCAAGATAGGCCATCTCCGCTCAGTGGTGGCAGGCGCGCGGAAGAAGAGGAAAAGAGCGCGCCCGCAAGTGCGGGTGAAGCCGCGGGAGGCGCGGAAGGTGGTCAGGCGGCGGAGAGGGAAGCTGCGGGGAATGGAGGGGGAGATGGCAGGGTGGGCGCAAGCGGAGGCGGTCGGGGGGGAAGCGGGCTAGGGGGGAGAGTGCGCAAGCTGGTGCGGGAACGGCGGGAGGAGCGCTCGGCAACCCCGGAGATCGTAGCGCGCGGGGAAACTGGCGGGGGAGAGTCGGGGGAAGCGGAGAGACAGGGGAAAACGGGGTGTGCGAGTGGGAAGGACGCGGGAGAGGGGAAAGGAGAGGGAGGAGGGGAGGAGGGAGGGCGGGAAGGGAGGGTTGGAGGGGAGAGCGAGATAAGAAGCAGGCGAAGATGGGGGGGAAAGGCGGCGGATAAGGGGAAAGTGGGGGAAGAGGTGGCGCGGGAGGAAGGGGCGCGGAAGAATGGGGAAGGGGAGGAAAGGTGGGAAGGAGGGAAGGAGGGTACGGGGAGTATAAAGGAGGAAGAGGAAGGGGGTTCAAGTAGGAAAGAGTCAAAGGCGGAGAGGAGGGCAAGAAAAGGTAACGAAGGGGGGAATGGGGAGGAAGAGGTGGATGAGAGGGAGGATAGTAAAGGGCGGAAGCGAGTGAAAAGGGGAGATAGTGATAAGAGGAGGGGTGATGACGACGCGGGGAAGGGTGCCGCAGAGAAGGAAAGGAAGCGTGGGGCGGAGAGTAGGAAGGATGTAAAGGTTACTGGCGGTAGTGACAGCAACCGAGGTGATAGCAACGCTGATACTGCTGATAACGCTCAAGGGGCTGATAACGCTGAAGGCGCTCATACTCCCAATGGTGATGACAACGGGGATACGCAGGAGGAGGAGAAGGGAGAGAAGGACGAGGGGAAGGAGGAAAAGGTGGAGGGAGAGGAGGATGAGGATGATGAGGAGGAGGAGGAGGAGGAGAAGGATGATGATGAGGAGGAGGAGGAGGGTGGGTTTGTGGAGTTTGACGAGCAGGAGAGGCGGATTCCCAAGTCGCTGCGCGGGATTGATCAGCAGGGCTCCATGATGGGGTTGCTGGGTAACAGATGGGCGCGGGAGAATGATGGTGACGGGGGTTCTGATGGTGGCGGTGGTGGTGGTGATGGTGGTGGTGGTGAGAGGGTAGGAGATAGAAATGGTAGAAAGGGGGAACCCAAGGCGAGTATAAAGGGGAAGAGCAAGGCGAAAGGGAGGGGCGGGGGACAGCACGAGAGGCGCGAGAAGCGGAGGAGAAAGCGGGGCAGGAGTAGCAGCAGCAGCAGTGCCAGCAGCAGTGCCAGCAGCAGCAGCGACAGCAGCAGCGGCAGCAGCAGCAGTAGCAGCGGCGGCAGTGGCGGCAGCAATGACAGGCGTGGCAAGGGCGGTAAGAAGGGCGTGGGCAGACATGGCTCAAGGCGAGATGCCGCAGAGAGGCAGGGGGCAGAGAGGCAGGAGGAAGGGAAGGAGAAGGAAAAGAAGCAGGAGGCAGGGCGGCAGGAGGAAGCGGGGCAGTCAGCAGGGAAGCAGGAGGCAGGAGGGAAGAGGCAGGAGGCAGAGAGGCAGCAGCAGCAGCAGGAGGAGGAGGCCGAGAGTGAGTACGAGCGGGAGCTGAACCGACGAGAGCTAGAGGAGCTGGCGAACGGCGTGGGGGATGGCGGGGGCAGTGGGGACGAGCAAGGCAGCATGGCCATGCGGGACAGTGACGAGGAGGAGGAGGAGGGGGAGGGGGAGGCGGAGAGGGATGACGAGAGAGGGTATTACGGAGAGAGGAGGGCTGGGAGGGGTGGTGGATACAGGGGGGGCGGGCGAGGGGAGGGGCGGTGGTGGAGCCGGGAGAGTGATGAGAGTGGGGATAGCGATGGCAGTGGGGGGGGGGGGGGGGGTGGGGATAACCCGAGGGGACGGGGGAGAGCAGGCAGGGGAGGGACAGCAGACAGAGCCCGGGGGGGCGGCCGGGACAATAGGGACGAGCGGGACGGGAGAGAGGAGAGAGAGGAGCAGGATGAGCAGGGCGCAAGGGATAGGTCCGTGGCAGTGGCGGTGGCCGCAGCGACGGCGGCAGCAGCAGCAGCCAAGGGCGGGGAGGCGGCAGGCGTGGCAGGGTTCATCTCTCTGCTCCGCAGCAGCGGGGGGTGCCGCAGCGTGGACGAATTCGAACGCCTGAACCGCATCGACGAGGGCACCTACGGCGTGGTATACCGCGCGCGCGACAAGAAGACCGGGCGGGTGGTGGCGCTCAAAAAGGTCAA
Organism: Closterium sp. Naga37s-1; assembly: GCA_947471745.1. Lineage (NCBI taxonomy): Eukaryota > Viridiplantae > Streptophyta > Zygnematophyceae > Desmidiales > Closteriaceae > Closterium > Closterium sp. Naga37s-1. The sequence goes on from CANJKZ010000064.1 coordinate 1,251,679, forward strand.
GATGGAGCGGGAGAAGGAGGGGTTTCCGTTGACGTCCCTCCGCGAGATCAACATTCTGCTGTCGCTGCATCACGAGGCGGTGGTGGGCGTGTGGGAGGTGGTGGTGGGGAGCAGTGTGGACAGTATTTTCATGGTGATGGAGTATATGGACCACGATGTGAAGAGTTTGATGGAGAGCATGAAGCACGCGTTCAGCCCCAGCGAGGTCAAGTGCCTCATGCTGCAGTTGCTCAGTGGGGTCGACTACATGCACGGCAACTGGGTGCTGCACAGGTGGGTGTTGTGGAGGTGCTGGGGGTGCTGGGGGTGGGGGGGAGCTTTGTGGGGGTGTTGCAAAGGCGGGCTTTGAGGCGAATCAAAACTCGGCTGCAGCTGCTCAGCGGGGTCGACTACATGCACGACAACTGGGTGCTGCACAGGTGGGTGTGGTTGGATACGTGAGCAAGCGAGCGAGCGAGTGAGTGAGTGAGTGAGTGAGTGAGCGAGTGAGTGAGTGAGCGAGTGAGTGAGTGAGTGAGTGAGTGAGTGAGTGAGTGCAGGTGAATGCGTGCATGCAAGAGCTCATCCAGTCGCATGTCTTGTGCCCCTCCCTCACCTCACCTCACCTCACCTCACAACCACCATCCTTGCGCCTGCCTTCCCGCCCGCCCACCCTCCTGCACGCGCGCCTTCCTGCCTGCGTGCCTGCGTGCGTTCCCGGTACCTCCGTGGAGCAGGGACCTAAAGACGTCCAACCTGCTGCTGAAAAACCGCGGCGAGCTCACAGTGTCGTTTGACCCGACCTAAAACTAACACTCTGCGCCACCCCACCCCCCTGGCCTTCCCCCCCTCCCCCCCCCCCCCCCTTTCCCCCCCCCCCTCCCTCCGCGGAGCAGGGATCTGAAGACGTCCAACCTGCTGCTGAACAACCGCGGCGATTTGACGATGAGTTCTTACATCGACTCAAATTCAGCATCCCCCTTCTCTTCTCTCCCCACCCCCTCTGATGGCCCCCTCCGTGGAGCAGGGATCTGAAGACGTCCAACCTGCTGCTGAACAACCGCGGCGAGCTCAAGATCTGTGACTTTGGTCTCGCACGCCAGTACGGGTCGCCACTGCGCGCCTACACTCACATGGTCGTCACGCTCTGGTACAGGTGCGCTGGGGGGAGGGGGAGTGGGGGCGTGGGGGCGGAGGGATGAGGACGCACGCTGTGCGTGAGGGCGTAGGCTTTGGGGCCCCGCTGTGCGCCTACACGCACATGGCCGTCATGCTCTGGTACATTTTTTAAGGCGCCTCAAAGGCCGTCATGCTCTGGTACATTTTTAAGGCGCCTCAAAAGCCGTCACGCTCTGGTACATTTTTAAGGCGTCACTGCTCAAAAGCCGTCCCCTGCGTGTCTCGTCTCTGTCCCCCGGTCTGTTCCTTGGTCCCTCGGCCTCTGCTTCTGTGCCGCCCCAAGCACTGCGTTCCGAGCTTCTTCCAACTGCCTTTGCGTCACTCACACGCACACCCACACGCGCACCCACACGCGCACCCACACGCGCACCCACACACACCCCTGTCACCTGACAGAGCACCGGAGCTGCTGCTAGGGGTGCGCAAGTATTCGACGGCGGTGGACATGTGGTCCGTGGGATGCATCATGGCTGAGTTTCTCTGCAAGGAGCCGCTGCTGCCGGGCAAGTCCGAACTCGACCAGATCGACAAGGTGCCGTGCTGTGGGATGGCGTGGGATGGTGTGGGATGGTGTGGGATGGTGTGGGATGGGGTGGGATGGAGTAAGTGGAAGCCTACCGATCAACCCTGACTCCTGCTTGCTCCTTCTCTCTCCTTTTCTTCTGTCGTTCTCTATCTGGGCCTGCCTCCCTTTCTCCACCTCCCATTCCATCTCCCGCAGTCTATCCCTCCTGCGTTTCCCAACCCTGTCATGCCTGCTTCTCCCTCCATACTTCCCTCTATCCTCCCTTTCTTCACTGAATGCCTCGTCTTGCCTCCTCCTCACACTTTGTTCTCACGCCTTCTCCTCACAAATCGTCTCCTTACACATTGTTCTCACACATTGTTCTCACACATTGTTCTCACACATTGTTCTCACACATTGTTCTCACACATTGTTCTCACACATTGTTCTCACACATTGTTCTCACACATTGTCCTCACGATTTCTCCTTCCTCACCGCCTCAGATATTCAAGCTGCTGGGTACACCCACGGAGAAGATCTGGCCTGAGTTTGCGCAGTTGCCCAGTGTGAAGCGAGTCAGCTTTGTCCGCCAGCCGTGAGTGTGCCTCTGCTGCACCGCGCACACATACGCATGCACACATGCACGCTTGCACACATGCACACACACACACATGCACGCACGCACACATGCACGCACGCACACATGCACACACACACACATGCAGGCACGCACACATGCAGGCACGCACGCACACATGCACACACGCACACATGCACGCACGCACACATGCACGCACGCACACATGCACGCACCCACACATGCAGACACGCACACATGCACGCACGCACACATGCATGCACGCACGCACACATGCACACACGCACACATGCACGCACGCACACATGCACGCACGCACACATACACGCACGCACACATGCAGGCACGCATGCAGGCACGCACACATGCACGCACGCACACATGCATGCACGCACGCACACATGCACACATGCACGCACGCACACATGCACGCACGCACACATGCATGCACGCATGCACGCACGCACACATGCACACACACACACATGCACACACGCACACACGCACGCATGGACACATGCACACATGCACGCTTGCACACATGCACACATGCACGCACGCACCCATGCACACATGCACACACGCACACATGCACACACGCACACACGCACGCATGGACACATGCACTCATGCACGTACGCACACATGCACACATGCACGTACGCACACATGCACGTACGCACACATGCATGCACACGAGTGCACACCTGCACGCATGCGCACACTGAGGCATGAACCACACATGTGCACACACAATTGTGGTGTGCACTGCTGCAGGTATGATGCATGATCATTCACGCATCTGTACGCCACACCACACTTATGTCCAACGCAGCACAACAAACAACACACATGTAGGAACACAAGTGCACGTGCACACGTTGTATGTCTGTCAACCAACCCTAAGCAACCAGAATCAACTGCAAGTATGGGGTTGGTTGGATGGTTAGGTTTTCTTTTGTTTCATACTCCAGTTTCCCGCTCCCTCCCCTGTCACTCCCCAAACCCCTCCCTCCTCCCCCACCACTTCCCCTTCACCTCCACCCTTACCCTCATCCTCTCCCCCATCCCCATCCCTCCCCCTCCCCACCATTATCACCCCCACCCCCTCTCTCCCCACGCCCACCCTTACATTCCCATCATCATTCAACCACACCGACCCCCCACGAGCAGGTACAACAGGCCGAGGAAGCATTTCCCAGCCGTAGCGTTTGTGTGTTGATCCGACTGAGAAAATCATGTTGTCATTCTCAACCACACCGACCCCCCACGAGCAAGCACAACCGGCTGAGAGAGCGCTTCCCCAGCGATAGCGTTTGTGTGTTGAGTCGACTGACAAAATCCTTTTGTCATTCACCCCCCCCTCCCACCCACGAGCAGGTACAACCGGCTGAGAGAGCTTTTCCCAGCAGTGGCGTTTGTGTGTTGAGCCGACTAAAGTATACTATTGTCATAATGTCATTCAACCACCCCCCCCCCCCCTCCCCCCCACGAGCAGGTACAACCGGCTGAGGGAGCGCTTCCCAGCAGTAGCGTTTGGTGGCAAGCCTGCTCTCTCCGATGCTGGCTTCGACCTGCTCAACCGCATGCTCACATACGACCCCACCAAGGTACGCTTGCAGGTGCTGCAGGTGCAGGTGCAGGTGCAGGTGCAGAAAGGTGACTTTTGAGTCGACTCAGAAGGCAAGCCTGCTCTCTCCGATGGTGGCTTTGACCTGCTCAACCGCATGCTCACATACGACCCCACCAAGGTGCGGTTATTATGGGTGCACGCATGCGATGTGTGCATGTTTAAGACCTATGCGTGCATGCAAAGCACATGTGTGTGCATGCGAAGAGCCTGTGTGAGCATGCAAAAAAGCTGTGTGTGCATTTGATATGTGGGGGTGTTTGCGCTTGTGTCCACATTTTTAAAGAGGAGCGAGGGTTAGGGGTGGGGGTCGGGAAGGGCTGGACGCTGCGGTGTGTCTTTCACCTGAGTTAACATCCCATCCCATCCCATTACTTACAGCCAAGCCATTCTTCCACTGTCTTTTCAGTGGGAGGCTTCTAGGCTGTTTTCTGTTGAACGCGTGTGTAGTGTATTCTGCTGCATCTGCTGCATCCGCTGTAAGTGGTGAAATCATGATCAATACCGTATGGTCTCTCCTCTCCCCCTTGCCTTTCGGCTTGCCTATCCTCTCCCCCTTTCCGTTCTGCTCCCCCTGCCGTGCACCAGCGCATCACAGCAGCAGAGGCACTGCAGCATGAGTGGTTCAGAGAGGTGCCTCTTCCCAAGGCTCAGGAGCTCATGGTCAGTCCCCACCGTACCCTACCCTAACCCACCTTGCCTGCCTGCATCTTGTCGCTGATTCGGTACCATGTGTTTGCTTACCTTAAAATGACAGTGCATGCTTACTGCTTTTTTATTCCCTTCTCTCCCTGCTATTGCATGGCAGCCTACATTCCCAGGGCGTAATGAGCAGGACAGGCGGTTGAGAAGGCTGCAGCGCAGCCCAGACCCCCTCAAACTGAAGGGCGCTCAGAATGATCCAGCCATGGGAATGGTGTTTCCTAGTAATGCAGGAGTGCTGGGCCACAACGCTTATTAACATTGAATATGTATGTTAGCATGGGAATGGTTTACCCATACAGTAGCATCCATCAAGTCAATACAGTGGGTCAAAATTCAAGACAGCACACAATATACGTTTTCCATTGATAGGATAGGAACTGGGCAGGAGCAGAAAACCTCATTAGTAGACTCAAAAGAATGAGCAGACTGACAAGTAAAAGATGTACACATGCTGGTCCTGGCAGATGTCCAAACGCTGAGACTGTAACTCTACACAACCACTATCCTGTGCAAACGCCATCATAGATCCATCCACTCACACACAACTCCTCCATCCGCCATACACCCTTTGCCTCCCTCACACCAAAAGTCCACCTCCAGAACCGTCAAAAGCTGAGACCATCTTGTTCTGCTGAATCAGGAATCAGGATCAATACACGTGCTGCTGACGCTGGAGAACCTTCAGAAAGAGAACCATGAACAAAGAATCATGCACGAACCATGCATGAGGCACGCATGAACTGCTTCAGAACCGCTCAATCTTGTCCGCCTTTATCACCGGGCTGGCCTTAGCAATGGCTTCACGACCTGCCGCCTTGTAGTCAAACGAGCACTCGTGCTTATCCGAGTAGCGGTGGAGGGAGCAGAAGAGACCTTCGCAGCGACATTTGAACCCTGTGAGCCCCACCCTCCGTTTGCACACTAAGCAGCGGTTGGGAGCAGACGGCTGTGCGGCACCAGGCTGGGAGGGAGGAGCGGCAGCAGCCGCCGAGGCAGCGGCTGCAGCGGACGCGGTTACTGCTGCAGCTGCAGCTGCTGCTGTGGCGGTGGTGGTGGTGGATGGCTGTGATATCGATGGAATCTCTGCCGTCGACTTGCCTGACACGTCAACGTCCATGGATCCTGGTGATTCGCAGAAAAGTTGAAAGAAAAGATTCCCGATAAACTTAGCGATTGATACATTCGCATCAGCAAACCCGTGAGGGGGGGGTGGCGAGAGAGAGGAAAAGCGAGATTGACACCGACAGTGGAATTGACAGCGCGAAGGAGAAATACCAAGGGTGAGGGAGAGAGAGAGCGAGAGAGCGAGAGAGAGAGAGAGCAAGAGGGGGAGCGAGAGAGAGCGAGAGAAAGAAGGGAGCGAGAGCGAGAGCGAGAACGAGCGAGAGAGCGAGAGAGAGCGAGAGAGAGCGAGGGAGAGCGAGGGAGAGCAAGAGAGCGAGAGAGAGCGAGAGAGAGGGAGATACTTCAGGAGACAGTGAAGGACGGTAAGAGCGGTCAGCAAATTTTAGCTGAAATGATAGAATCTACAAGGGGGGACGAAATTTAACGGAGGCCCACAGCAGAAGCGCAGAAGTGGCGAGTATACAAACAGGCAAGCTATCACGCGGTAGGAAAAAAAAAAGTTACACGCGGAGAAGAGTAGTACCGGCACCAGACGCTTTCCCAGACGATGCTGCGGACGCGGACGACGATGCTACAACGTGAGACGATTTAAGCACGTAATCTCGATAACACTTGGAGCACATGTTCATCGTCGTTGCGCTGCCGAAGAAACCGCAGTTATTCACGCAGAGTATGCTTCGCTCTGGCTGGTGGCAATCGGCAGAGCCCTGCTCCCCGTCGCGAGCCATCGCTGATGATGTAAAACTAAAAGGTGACACAAGAAACTGCTACTATACAAAAAGCAACAACTACGTGTTCGGAACCTCTGCGAGCAAGGCGATCCTAAAAAACGGCTACAAACAAGATGCTTCAATCGATGCTAAGAACTATCGTAGAATTAGACTAGGAAAAAAAAAACCGCTGTCCTCGCACCTTCAGTCTCCTCGCAGATCAACCTAGGGAGGAATGGCAACAAACGAACACTGACGGTAAGCAACAGCCAACAGCCGTGGCCTAAAAACCCTCGTCCCTGACAAAGCAGACGACGAGACGACCCTCCCACTCCCCTTCCCCCAGCTAGTCCACCTTTCTGTGAAACTCCGATTCTGTCGACTGCTAAAGAGGCCCTTATCCGCCATGCCAAGCTTTCAACAAGCCCGTCCTCCTCGCCTCGCCTCGGCTGCTCCCCCTTCCACTCCCCGCCATATGATATCACCTTTTTCAACTAGCCTTGAAATTTCCTGCCCGTTTTGCAAACTCCTACAACTGCATGCCATTGGCTGCTACCCCTACATGGATCACTCCACTCCACATCTTTTCTCTCTGTGTTCAGACCGAGGGGAGGTGGATACTGTTGGGGCAGCCAACGAAACGCCTCTGACAGGTTTGATGTTACGGTGAGGGTTCGACGCAATCAAACAGCCTCGATTGACCCCGTCTGGTTGGTGTGTGCGACCTTGGACGTTCCGTGCCAGCCGATAGCTTGCCCCAAACCAACACGTCACCTTTGGCCAATACACAACGGGCTGGAGCGTTTCAGGGAGGGCGCCACGGCAAGCAGGGCTCCACATCGCGCCACGCGTAATAATGAAATTCGGCTTGCGTCACCATGCACTGGTGCCACGAACCAAAATCGAGAATATCGGAGGGTGCTAGGCAAATCCAACCACCGCCAATGACGCCTTCATTACTCGATAACGAGGTTATGCAAACTCAGGCGGAGTAACTCCAGAGCAATGTTTAGGTTATTTTGGAGTAAGCATCCAAGCTATCCAACCAATTTCCGCGTAGCGATTCAACCGTGTCTCCCTGTCCGCATCACACTCCCCTGTGTTGGGGATAAAGTAGATATTTACATTTCAAGAAATTACATCTCTAGTCTTCCGCTGCAAATACCGTATTACACAAGGACTAATCGCTAAACGATCCTAAGGGCTTTTCTCAGCCCAACACCCTGAATGATCATACCTTAGCTTCAAATTAATCAACCACCCTTCTCACCCGATATTTTTTGTACCTAAATTAGCCAAGCTTGTTGTGCGGTATCAAATGTCATTCAACTCCGCTAACATTGCTTTGCAATCCAGTGCGGTGAGAGGGGGGGGGGGGGGGGGGGGGGCTTTTCAGGAATGTGCAGAAGACTACCGTACCTACCTCATCTTGAGAGTAGTACTCGTTTTTTAAAGGTGGCAAGAAATATGCCCTCCAAGAGAACCCCTGGTTACAATGCCAGATCCCTAGATTAGTCCAGGGTGGCCCCACCAGTTGACAGCTGTGGGATGTGAGAAGCCCAATGGCTACACAGGGTAGCTCCAGGATTTTTGAAATGAGGCCACACGACCTGCTTTCATTGTAGTCTGTTCATGGTTGACAGGCCAGTATTCATCAAAAGTTTGGTGTGACCATGCTCCCCCTCCAGCAGGCATCTCCCAAACATTCACCAAAGCTGTGAAGAACTATGTCATGCTTTCAAGCGATTGCACCTCTAACTGAGGACGGACAGGATTCTGTATACTGGCCTAATTGAGAGTTGTAGTAGGCTTTAGTCATCACAGCTTTAATGCCTGGAAGTTCATGTACAGGAACACATCTCCAGGCAATGCAAATGGGGCAACACGGGCAGTCAACAACCACCAGATACCTTTCAGTATGAGAATGAAAGCCAATGGGCGTCCGTCAGGGCTGTTAATGCCTCTCCAGCACGGAAGAGCGACTTTCGCGATTCAGGTTCGTATTAGAAATCAGTCATTCTTTAGCAGCTTCCTTCGGGGCTTCTGGCTCAGCTGGTTTTTCGCCATTCTCAGCCTCCGCCTTAGCCTCTTCCTTGGTCTCGACAGGCTTCAACAAACCCCACTCAAAACCAAAAGGGTCAATAAACTTGCCATAACGACGACCCCAGTCCTGTTCAGACACCACCAGACTGGCCTTTGCTCCCTTGGCAATAGCCTTGGCAAAAATCGGATCTGGATCACTGCACTCGACTTGAATGGTAAATGTGGTTCCCTTCAATGCCGACGGAGGCCTCTTGCCACCCCTGCACCAGAAAAACGACTTCGATCAGGGATTAACGAAGAGCATGATAGTCACACAATACTCTGGCTTGCGTGTAGCCAATTTAGGTAAAACACAGCATCTACAGTTACAGCGAAGAAACGCAATTGGGACAAAACGATACACGCGACGTCATCATCGCTGAATGAACAACTTACTCAACGGTGGCCCCGTGACCAGTGTCATCTGCAAGCTTGATCTCCACATCTCCGAGCTTCAGGTGAGCGTGATCAATCAGAGGCTCATCCTGACCAGCCTTTCTCTTGCCGTAAATCTTTGCAACCTCCTCAAAGCCGAAGACATCCTTATACCACGCAACGGCTTCGCCAGCTCTCGGAGGATCAATGGAAAGAATAGGGTGGAGAGACTTGAAGGTCACAACTTTCACGGGCATTTCGCCATCAACGACTTCACCAGCCATGATTGTGTAAGATGACGACCAGACAGCGGAAATGTCACTGTCTGAAGATGTGGAATTGGCAAATTTGTCACCGATGTCTGGTTTGAATTGAGGAAGATGTAGTTCTTTGAAAAGGGAGGGGCGGGTGGGGGGGTGAGGAGCAACCAAGGACTCACACGTCACCCCACTAACGTCCGTGATTCAAGGGAAGAATTGAACACGTCGACTGCCAGCCCACCTCGGCTCCACTTCAAATTTCCCTCAAAGGGGGGTGTAGCTCAGGAGGAATATCTTTCGCGAAACTCCACGATTCCGCGTCAGCTCTTGCTTCGTGTCACGCGGGAGATCCCCGAGAGTAACCAGATTAGCCTAGGGTATATTCGTACTCCTACGGAACAATTGGAATGAACTGGTCCAGTTCAGCTGAGAATGTAGCAATCTCTATTTGAGAATCCAAAAGATGATATAAAATATTCACATATTTCTGCCCTAATAGCATGGACATGATACTGCACGTGTTTGATAATAAAAGTACACGTATTCTTCAAAGGCATTGAGAAATACGCATGTGAATGATTGGTTGGGGCATAACGATTTTCAAGGCATGATTCATAGTCTGGTCAACGAGCATAGCGTAGGGTAGAAATTTGCAGTTTCAAGTATGAAAAGTCGTGAAGCACACAGTAATTGTCACTGGCTGTAAGAGTTGCTCATTCAAAATAAGGACCCCCTCAATAACGCATTGAGCGTGAACCCATCTTCTCTAGTGCAGATCTCGGTTTCCGTTTTCCGGCTTCAACAAGCTGGTTTACTCTCCAGTTGAAACCTAACGGTAACGATTCGAATCGAATTCTATTTTTCTCTGGGACTGGAACTCGACTGTCGGAGCCAGCAGCAAATAAAATTCTGCACCAGCAATAAGATCTCCGTACTAGGCTTACTTTCTAGGCGTTCTCGGATCTCCTTTCCAGGCTTACTTGACTCGCTGCATACCCTTATAGAGCTTCAGCAAACAGTGAGCTTGACTGCAGGCAGCGCGTGTTCTTTGGCAGCCAGGAAGAGAGAGAGTCATGAGTTCGTCCGTAGGGCCAGCGGAGCGCGAGAGGCGGCCCACGGCGAAGATCCTCGTGTGCAAGGACTACGCGCGCGGCCGCTGCTCGCGGAGCGACTGTCGCTTCGCGCATACGTCTAGTATTCTCGGCGTGGAGCGCTCGGATGAAGGGTAAGGCCTAGTGTTCCTCCATGGGTGCCGATTCAAACCCTAATCTCGTCTCCTTAGTCGCTGCTCGAAAGTACAGGAAATGCACAAACACACAGTTGTTTTCTGTTTTATGGTTTCTCTCGCATTTGTTTTTTACTCTGTTTACCGTTCAGTGCTGCTTTTCCTTCCAGACCTGATCCGTGTGCGTGCCTAGCAGTTCTCCGCGTTCGCTTGCGTCATCTCGGCGTCTCGTGTACCAGAGCATTCTTGGCGCTCAGCACGCAACGTTCCGCGACGAGCACTTCATTCTAATATATTCTGTATCGCGGATATGTCTTTTTCCCTGGATGTGCCTTGTCGTATCGTCTCGTCTCGTGTCGTCTCGTCTGCTTTCCTGGCGCGGTGTGGCAGGGACGTGGTGTCCGTGTGCAACGACTTCCTGCGATCACGTTGCGCGCGCGCCACGTCGTGTCGGTACTTCCACCCGCCGCCGCATCTAGTCAGGTACTTCTTCACCCAGTGGTTATTATAGTCTACGCAACCGCAGCTCAGCAACGCAACCACGCAAGGAGAGCTCCAGCTGTGTGTGTGTGTGTGTGTGCTTGACAACCCGGCAGTGTCGTTCTGCCGAAGCCGTTTATTGTTCTTAAGGATGCGCAAGTGTCGTATCCTGCATCGTGATCGCAGGCTGTTTATACCGTTTCGGGGAAGCCTCACGGTTTCGTCGAAGCTTCAGTTTCTTAAAAAAGAGTCCCGTCCTCCTGTTCGTCCATTCCCCACCGTCCTCTGACCTTTCCCACCTCCACCATAACTCATTTTCATTCCCCTCTCCCCCTCCCACTCCTCCCTCTGCTTCCTCACCTTTTCTTTTTACCCCCCTCCCCGCAACCCTGGCCGAACCCTTCCCCTCCTCCCCCGCTCCCCCCTCCCCTCCCTCCCCCGGCGGCCCTCCCTCTCCCCCTCGGCGCAGTGCGCTGGCGAGCAAGGTGGGCATCTCGCTGCCCGGCGACGTCGGGGACATGCTTCCGCAGCAGCCCTTCCTGCCCGCGCCCCCGCCCGCTTACCCCGACGTGCGTTGCGCCTGCCCCAACTTCGCGCCTCCTTCCCTTTCGGCTCTACTTCCTCCCCCCTCTCTCCCCCCCACCCACCCAAGCCCCCACCCGTCGCGTTCCCTTTCATCCCACCCTGAACCCTCATCGCCTTGGCGGGTTACTCTCGCCCATCCCTTACGTGCGCCCTCCTACGCTCGCACTGGCTGCGTCGTAGTATCGCCCTTGTCCTCCACCGCGTCACTACATACGCACGCACGCACGCACGCACGCACGAGCACCCACTGTTGCCGTACTTCACTTCACGCATCCCATCCGATTCCCCTTTACGGATTCTTAATATTGTTACGAGCATACCCCCCTGCCGTCTCCCACCAAGTCCCTGGATCCACCACATTTTTCTGCCCCGTATCGTGTCTCTGGACATCCGCTTCCCACCATCCACTCAACTACACCCTCCGTGTTCAATACTCTCATCCCCCCGTCCTCTCTTTTCCACCCCCCCCCCACCCCCTCCCGCTTTCCTTCTTTCCCCCGTCTCCGTTTCCCCCTTTGTGTTCCCACCACTGCGCGCATCCCCAACCCGCAGATGTACTCTGCGCCCTCCTCGTATCTCGCCGCGGCCTACCCGCCCATGGCTCCCGCGGGCCGCCCCTTCACTCGCCCCGCACTCGAGGTAGGCTGGGCTCGCCCGCTCGCACCTCCTCCTTCCCTTCTCCTCCTCCCCTCGCCCCCTCGCTGCCCTTGCATCGTCGCTTCTCTCGTCGTCCCATTCTCCTTCCGCTGCCCTCCCACAGTCATTTTTATTATCCTCTCTCTGTCTAATCCTTCCCCCCCCCCCTCCCTCCCTCCCACTCCTCCCCCCCCCTCCCCCGTGCCTCCTTCCCGTCCCCCCACTCCCCCACTCCACCACACCCCTACTCCCCCACTCCACACACCCCTACTCCCCCACTCCCCCCCGCGCACGGCCATCAGGTGTGTCGCGATTTTCTCAAGGGGCGGTGCTCGCGAGAGGCATCGGTGTGCCGCTACGCGCACACCAACCCCAATGCTGGCGACGGCAACCTCGTCACGGTCAGTGCCCGCCCTCCGCCCTGCCTCTCTTCCCCCCTGCCTCTCTTCCCCCGGTCTTTTCCCCCTGCCTCTCTTCCCCCGGTCTTTTCCCCCTGCCTCTCTTCCCCCCTCCCTCTCTTCCCCCTGCCTCTCTTCCCCCTGCCTCTCTTCCCCCTGCCTCGCTTCCCCCTGCCTCGCTTCCCCCTGCCGCGCTTCCCCCTGCCTCGCTTCCCCCTGCCTCGCTTCCCCCTGCCTCTCGTCCCCCTGCCTCGCTTCCCCCTGCCTCTCTTCCCTCTGCCTCGCGCCCCCCGGCATCTCCTCCCGGTGCCTAGCTTCCCCCTGCCGTTCTCCCCGTTGCCACTCTCCCCCATGCCTGACGTTTCTGCCGTTTTCTTAGATTGATAAAAAAAACTCTGCAAGGTTTCTCGCTCGTTTTCTGTCAGACCCCCCCCGTCCGCTCGTTGCCCTCCTTCTCTCGGGCCCCTCCCTCCCCCTGTCATCACCCGTCTCATACCCACACCACACCATCTCATACTGACACGCAAAGGATGGCACTTCCCCCTCTGGACTTTCCTCGCTGCGTGTGTGCGTGCGTGCGTGCGTGCGTGCGTGCGTGCATGCATGCAGGTGTGTCAGGACTTTCTGAAGAACCGCTGTGAGCGCGCCAGCTGCCGCTACTACCACCCCGAGGAGGCTCTGCGCTCACGCATCAAGGATGTGAGTCACGCCGCCATCCATGCATGCATGCATGCACGCGCACATGCATGCATGCATGCACACAGGCAAGCGTGCATGCACGCACAATGGCACTCACACGCACATGCACGCACGCACACCGGCACACACACGTGCGCACATGTATGCGCACATGCATGTAAACACACACACGTAAATGCACGCACATGCAAACAGTGAACCCACATTATTTTCTTCATGTCTTCCTTTCTCCCTACCGACCACGCATGCTGCCATGTCGATCATACCACGTTTCAACATCTCCTCTACCCGTTCCTCCTACCCCCTTCCACGGCCCGCTTCTCGCCCTTACATCTTCTTGTTCCCGCCCTCTCCCTCCTTCCATTCCTCCCCCCATTCCATCCACATGCGTCCACATGCGTGCATGTCCATGCATGTGCGTGCATGTCCATGCATGTGCGTGTATGTCCATGCATGTGCGTGCATGTCCGTGCATGTGCGTGCATGTCCGTGCATGTGTGTGCATATCCATGCATATCCATGCATGTCCATGCATATCCATGCATGTGCATGGGAGCAGGTACCAGTGAGTCGGCCGGGGCAGGGCATGGAGATGGATCCGTACCAAGCAGCGTACAGCGCTTATGCCGTCGCCAGCATGTACGAGAACCAGGTCAGACCACCGCATCCCACCGCTTCCCATCGCATCGCATTGCATCGCCTGTGCTGTGTGTGTGCGAAGGAGCGGGGAAGGAGGGACGCAGGAGGGCGGGTGGAGGGCCGAGAGTAGAGGGAATAGGGGAAAAGAAGGGGGGGGGGGGATGGGGTGTGATGCGTGCGTGTTGCCTGTGGCATGTGTTGTTGCATGTGCCGTGCATGCCTTGTGCCGCATTCTATATGCCGCTTGCCATGTGTTGCGCGCATGCCCTGTGCCGCATTCTATGTGCCGCGCATGCTATGTGCCGTGCCGCGCATCTTATGTGTGCACGGCAGCTTTCCTAGCGTCGTGCAGACGTGGGGTACGTACGTATGTGACCTAGCAAGCGACTTTTGAGGCGCCTCAAAAGTCGTTGTGCAGACGTGGGGTACGTACGTATGTGTGTGACCTAGCAAGCGCATTCATCGTGGCATGCCGTGATGCGTGTGTATGTGTGCATGTGTCGCTGGGTGGGCGCGGCGCGGCGGGGCGGGGTGGGTGGGGGGGGGGGGGGGGGAGATGCGTGTGCATGCGTGTATGTATGTGTGTATGTGTGTATGTGTGTGCGCGCGTGTGTGTCACATGCCCGCGCATGCATGCAGGCAGCAGCGGCGAAGAGAATGAGGATGGAGGAAGGAGGGGCGCCGGGAGTGGGCAATGCAGCGGCGGTGGCATCGCTGGGCGGGGACGATGACAGAGTGCGCAAGTCGGGCCTAGACGTGGCGGTCCGTTGCCCCGCCCCCGCCCCCGCCCCGCCACCTCCTCCCCTCCTTCCCTCCTCCCCTGCCTGCCCTGCCCTCCCCTCCCCCCCCTTACCCCGCCCACCCGCTTCCCCTCGTCGCCCCGTCCCCCCATCCCCTCCTCCAACTTCTTTCCTCCACTCCTTCCCCTTCCGCCTCGTCCCTCTCCCCTCCGTCCCTCCCCCCACTTCGCACACACCCTGCCCACAGCCGTCTTTCCTCCTCTCGCACTGCTCTTCTCCTTTTCCCATTGCACGCTTTCTTGTCCAAACAACTTCCTCTCTCCACAAACCCCCTTCCTTTCCATCCGTTCCTCCCATCCCCTCCTCCCTCCCACCACCTCTCAGTCTCCCCGATCCCCTTTATTCCCCCATTTCCCCTGCTCGTGCCTCCCCCATGTGCCCATGCCCTGTGCCAGATGCCCTACTACTCCGCGCTGCCGCCCATGTATGGTTCACCAGGCATGCACCAGCTGCCCATGGGTGGCGGCTACCTCCCTGCGCCCTTCTACCCCGCCCAACACCCACGTGCGTGCGCTCGTACCCTACACGCACGCACCTCCCTCCCTCCCTCCCTCCCTCCCTCCCTCCCTGCTTGCTCCCTTCTCGTTTCCCTCTGCTCTCTCGTTCTCCCCCGCCCCCTCCTCCTCCTGCCGTCTTCCTGCGCTCTCTTCCTCTCCTTCTCCCCTGTTGTTTCGCTCGTACCCCCCCCACCCCCTCTCTCTCCCTCTCCTACGGCCCACTCGGCCTCACCTTCACGCACTCTCGCTCGCATCCGCCTGTGCCCCCCTGGGCCCTGTCTGTCTCTGTTCCTCTAATTTACCAGTCTCAGTTCTTCTTGTCTCGTCCCTAAACCCTACTTTCAGCTCGTACGTCCGCCTCCCCATCTCAGCCACCCTTCCCCCTTTTTAGCTTCTCTTGGCCTTTCCCCATTCCAATCCTTTCCCTTCCATTCTTTCCCCTTCCACTCCTCCCCATGTCGCCCGGCCCTCCATCCTCCTTGCTTTTCTATCCCGTCCCGTCCCGTCCCATCCCATCGCGACCCGTCCCTCCCGTCTCGTACTGTGCTGTGCTGTGCCGTTCGGGTTCGTCCCTAACCGCCCCCCCAACTTCCCCGACTCCCACTCCCCGGCCCTCTGGCACCAGGAGCAGCAGTGGCGCAGGACCGGCTGCCGGTGTGCCGGGACTTCATCAACGGCAAGTGTGTGCGCGGGGCGTGCCGCTACGTGCACCCCGACGAGCACGTGCAGGTGCGTTCGTGCCTCTTTGCCGCACCCGGGGGGTTCTGTGGCGTTGTTGGGGGGGCTCTGGCGGGAGGGGGCTGTTGCAGGGGGGGAGTTGTTGCTGGTGGGGTTGTGGCTGTGAGGGCTTTCGGCGGTATAGGGAGGAGGGAGGGTGGGGAAAGACAGGGAGGACGAGGGTTGCGTTGCGTTTGGGGAAGAGTGTGTTTTTTTAGCTAGGGTTGAAGTTTTTGTTCCCCGTCAGCTCCTTCTCTCTCCCTCCAACCAGCACCCTGTTTCTGAATACCATTGCTCGCCGTTCTTCCTCTTCTCTGCTCTCTCTCCCTCCCTCCCTCCCTCCTCCTCTCCCTCCCTCCTTCCCTCCCGCCGTCCCTCCTCGCCTGCACGCAGGTGGCGGACGGCCATGTGACGCTGTGTCGTGATGCTGCGCGCAACAAGTGTGAGAGGGAGAACTGCCGCTTCTACCACCCCGCCAAGCCCAGCGGAGGGGAGATGTAACACGCTCCAATGACCACACTCGCACCATTCCCCACTTGTAATGCCCAGATACTTCGCATCCCCCTTCCCGCTCTTTCTTTTCGTCCCCCACCCCGTTTTCTCTCCCCTTTCCTCCACCGACCTTCCGCTTCCCTTTCCACTCTGGCTTCCTTGTCACCCTTGCATCCTCCCCCCCCTCCTTTAGTCCAACTCTCTCTCTTACACACCGTCCCTGTCCGTTGCCGCGTTTCCTCCCGTTCTCATGCCCCGCATCATCGTATGCCCGTTTTCCTGACTTTGCCAATTTCCCCAATACCCTGGCTGCAACCCCACACCCCCATGGCCCACGATTTCACTGTCTCGCACTCCCGTCGTCTAGCTCTGCGCTTTCTTTGTGCCGTGCAACCCCATCCTGAGTATGCTTTGCAGCATTGCTGCCTATTCCGGTCGCCCTGCGCTTACTTGCTCGCGCTCATGCGCAGCGCACCTCTTGCTTTTTCTCGTGCTCTTGCTCGTGCTTGTTGCTGTTCCTCGTGCTCTTGCCCTTGCCCTTGCCCTTGCCTGTGCGCCACCCGCTTGCCCTGCCTGCTCCGCTGCCCTGCCTGCTGTAACCATCACAATCGCAGGCTGCTGCGGTTCTGCTCTTGCTCTATGGCTCTATGGCTCTATGGCGCTTCTCCCTCCCTTTGGCCGCCGCCGCTGCAGCCGCCGCAGCCGCCGCTGCACTGCCGCCACTACCGCTGCCATAAGCGGCTGTGCTGCTGTCGCTGCTGTTGTTGTCGCCGCCGCCGCTGCGCCTCCTTAGGCCGCCTGTTTCTCTGCCTGCTGCTCCCTGCTGCTGTGTGCACAGCTGCTCCAGCATGAGCATATCCAGCAAGCACACACACACCCACACACACGCACACCCACCCACCCACCCACCCACCCACCCACACATTCGCACACACACACACATACACACACACACACACACACACACACACACACACACACACACACACACACACACACACACACACACACACACACACACACATGCACACATTTTCTTGTGCTTTGCTAGGCAGGTTAATATAGAGTAGAGTTGCTTGCGTGCTTGCATGTGCCATGCTCACAAGCCATCCGTAGTGCTACCGCGGCTGCTGCTGCTACTTTCCCTTGCCCCTCTGTTTTGTCGTCACCCTGCATCGTTGGTTGCCTAACGAAATCTGGGTGTTCACTAGTAGTCCTGCAGTAGTTTTGTGGCTTCAAATTGTTTCTTGTGTGCCTTGCCATGCGTGCAATGCTCCTCTGCATCGTCCTAGTCTGGGCTGTCGCAATGTTTGCACGGCTCCCTCATTGGCCCCCCCCATCCCATCCAAGTTCCAACCAATCAATCCATCTCTCCTTTTCTGCTGTCCCATGCGATGGCACTCTGCAACGCTTTTGGTTGTTTGTCTGTTTTTAGTTGAGTACTAGGTTCCTGCATATGCAATGTGTTTAGTTTAGTTGAGAAGTAATGCATATGAAGGGCTCAGTACCGTAAATCATTTTATTTGTGTCTACAGCTCAGAAGATTCACAGCGCCTTGTGTATCCTTGGCCTTATAGCTACTGTATCGTAAATACTGTTTGTTGTCAGTGGCGGTAGTTTGAACAGTGATAAAATCCTAATCATCAATACCAAATGCAAGTCCTGCGTAATCACAAATGACGTGATCGTGTCATGAGTGACTCTGCGTTACCGTATCACAAATGAAGGGAGCTGCTCAAAATGATTCCAACCCAGGCTGGCACTCAAAAAGAGCTTGATGTTTTCTTCACAAGTTCCTCCGGTGAATCTCCGGGTGCCTCCTCAGGTACGGCCTCAGGTGGGTATTCAGGTGGTTCGTAAGGAACAGCAGTTGCGGCAGCATGCTGTGATTCGGCAGCAGAGTTACTTGTGGTGGACGGTGACGTGCATACAGATGGGGCAGCAGCAGCAGCAGAAGCATGAGATGCAGGAGGCGCAGAAGGGGCAGAATGAGGAAGAGGTGGGCATGCATGCGCGTCAAGCGTGGTGGTGGTGGCAGCAGCACTGACAGCCTGCGGGTGAGAAGCAGGACAGGCAGGGGAAGCAGCAGCGGCAGAAAGGGTATCCTGAGTGGGCTGCTCGGGAAAAGCATCGGGAGACAGGGGTGCAAAGGTGGAGGAGGAGGAAGGAGAGGAGGAGGAAGAGGCGGAGGAGGCTGCGGGGGAGGAGGCGGAGGGGGAGGAGGCTTGGGCAAAGCCCTCGCGGTAGCCAAGCACAAACTGCTTGAGGGAGTCAGCATAGGCGGCCACTCGCTCCATGTACCGCTGCTGTAGCCACGGTAGCAGCGCCCTCGCCCCCGCCTTGCCTGCTCCACCTGATGGGCGCAAGGGAAGAGGGGGTGGAGTGGGGATTGGTGTGGGTGAGGGGTGAGCATGCACATAAGGATCATTAAGAGGGGACAAAAGAGGCTTTGGTTGTGATGGCTGCATGCCTGCAGGCATGCATCCACACATTCTCACACACCCACACAACCACACACCCACACAACCACACACCCACACAACCACACACCCACATGCCCGGACATGCACACGACAAGGAAACGCGACACACAAGCGTAACCCACCTAACTCCTCCACCAATGTGCCACTTGATGCCGAATCACCCCTCCCCACCTCCTTCCTCCGCCTCTCCTCCTCCCCACCCTCCTCGACCCCCACGTGCGCCTCCCCATCCGCCTCCCCTGCTGGCGGGGCTGCCTTGCCTCGGTTGAACTCCGCCCTCCAGCTCTCCGCATACGCTTGCCATGCTGCTGTGAGCACCTGACGGTGGGAGACAGAGAGAGAGAGAGAGAAGCTTTTGAGGCGCCACAAAAGCCGCGGTTGAACTCCGCCCTCCAGCTATCCGCATACGCTTCCCATGCTGCTGTGAGCACCTGATGGTGGAGGTGCCGTGTGGAAGACAGAGAGAGAGAGAGAGAAGGGGAGGGTACGGGAGGAGGAAGGGGCATGGGTGGAGGAAGAATTTAGGAGGTGAAATGTGTGACGGGAGAGAGAGGGGTGTGTGGCAGAGCAAGGAAACGTGCAAGAATGCTAAGTTGCAGCCATGCTAGGGCTTATCCATTCATGCGGAAAGACAGAGAGGCTGGGCTGGGAGGGAGGTATGGTGGGTGGATGGGGGAGAGGTGTGACTGCAAACCACCCTCACCAGCCTTGCCTCATATCCTGCTGCCCTCGTCTTCTGAGGAATGAGGTTACCCTCTGCCAGACTACTTCCGCTCAGCCTCGTCACACAAGTACCCCCACCAGTACCCCCACCAGTACCCCCACCAGTACCCCCACCAGTACCCCCACCAGTACCCCCACCAGTACCCCCACCAGTCCCCCCACCAGTACCCCCACCAGTACCCCCACCAGTCCCCCCACCAGTACCCCCACCAGTCCCCCCACCAGTACCCCCACCAGTCCCCCCACCAGTACCCCCACCAGTCCCCACACAGTCCTGCCTTTTTCCGCCTGCCCCCCAAGGCCCCCCCAACCTTTCCCCCCACCTGTCCCCCCACCCGCCCACGCTATCCCACCTGGCGGTGCTCGTGCAGGGTGAGGCGGCGAGGGGGGGGAAGGGCGGAGGGCGGGTCGGGCAGCGAGGAGGGCCACACGATTTCCCTCAGGTCGTGGCGCACGTAGGCGCGCGCGTGCTGCAGCAGCCTCTGCAGCAGCGCTGCACGGTGGGGGGAGAGACCGAGGGGCATTGGGCGGTGGGGGAAACGGGGCGAGAGTGCGGCTGTGGGAGGGGGAGAGAAGGGGGATGGAAAGCGGGAGGGAGGATTAGGGAGTGTGTGTGAATGGAGGAGATTGAGAATGATTGAAAAAAAGGGAGGTGGTGGTATGGTATGGTATGGTATGGTATGGTATGGTATGGTATGGTATGGTATGGTATGGTATGGTATGGTATGGTATGGTATGGTATGGTATGGTATGGTATGGTATGGTATGGTATGGTATGGTATGGTATGGTATGGTATGGTATGGTATGGTATGGTATGGTATGGTATGGTATGGTATGGTATGGTATGGTATGGTATGGTATGGTATGGTATGGTATGTATGGTATGGTATGGTATGGTATGGTATGGTATGGTATGGTATGGTATGGTATGGTATGGTATGGTATGGTATGGTATGGTATGGTATGGTAGTGGTTATGGTATGGTATGGTATGGTATGGTATGGTATGGTATGGTATGGTATGGTATGGTATGGTATTGGTATGGTATGGTATGGTATGGTATGGTTATGGTATGGTATGGTATGGTATGGTATGGTATGGTATGGTATGGTATGGTATGGTATGGTATGGTATGGTATGGTATGGTATGGTATGGTATGGTATGGTATGGTATGGTATGGTATGGTATGGTATGGTATGGTATGGTATGGTATGATGGTATGGTCTGGTAGGGTATGGTATGGTATGGTATGGTATGGTATTGTATGTTATGGTATGGTATGTATGGTATGGCTATGGTATGGTATGGTATGGTATGGTATGGTATGGTATGGTATGGTATGGTATGGATGTTATGGTATGGGGATGGTATGGTATGGTATGGTATGGTATGGATATGGTATGGTATGGTATGTATGGTATGGATTGTATGGTATGGTATGGTATGGTATGGTATGTATGGTATGGTATGGTATGGTATGTATGGTATGGTATGGTATGGTATGGTATGGTATGGTATGGTATGGTATGGTATGGTATGGTATGGTATGGTATGGTATGGTATGGTATGGTATGGTATGGTATTGGAGGTGATGCATGCGGTGCCGACGTGCCATGTACAGTGGTGGTGGCTCAGGAGCAGGAGAAACAAGAGAGGAGAGGACAAGCAAGCAAAGGGCACACGGAAAGGAACTGGAGGCGACTAGCAACACACACGTTCATCATCTTACAACCGGGGTCCTCACTGCCGCCTCACCTCACCTCACCTCACCTCACCTCACCTCACCTCACCTCACCTCACCTCACCTCACCTCACCTCACCTCACCTCACGAGGAGCCTGGGTGGCGGCCACTAGCGCGTGTGGGCGTGAGAGACTCGCAGGCCACAGTCACAGAGGAAGCTGCGCGCCAAGCCCTCATGTCCCAGCCCCCGCACCGCTGCTCCAACCGCAACCACTCCCACTCTGCTGAACTCCTACACACCGCTCTGAACTCCTCTGGAGCGGGGAGGCCCGGGCAGGGCGAAGTTAAGAGATACCAGAGCGTTTATAGCAACCGGAAGCAACTCCGAGCAACCCGGAAACAAAAAGGTTCAGTTAAGGTACTGTCCCGTCTCTCTTGAGAAGAGCGCCACGAAACGTTTTTTGGTGCCTGCGGCTCCCTGCGGCTCCTGTTCGTCCACCTGCTGCCCTGCTGCTGCTACCCGCTCTCTTCCTGCTCTGTCTGCTCGTCCTCTTTCCCCCACCTCGCCGCTGCGCCGCTGCCCCTAACTTTGTTGCGCAGTCGGCTGTAGCTGCTCCCCTCTCTGCCTCTCAAGCAGCACCTGTAGCTCCCGCTCTTGCCGGCGGCGCTCCCTCTGACGGGGAGAGATCGATGCGGCGGGGGGATGGGGGAGAGATAGGAGAATCGGAGGGACGAGGGAGACGGGAGGTAGGGTGCTGACCGAGGTAGGAATGGGCAGGGCGTGAAAGCGTGAACCGTTAGCGACGAAGACGACGACGACGACGACGACGACGACGACGACGACGACGACGACTACGGCGACGAGGACGACGCGAGCGAGCAAGGAAGCGCGGACCTGGCGCTGCCAGTACGGCAGGTTGCAGACGAAGTCGTAGGCGGAGTTGGCGGAGCACCAGAGCGCCGCGTTCAGCGCCACCACGGCCACGGCTGTCGTCAGCGGGCGCTTCGTCACTGGCATGGCACGCGCACGTGCGGACGGTGCCGGGAAGAGGTGGAGGTGGCAGATGTGGTTCGTAAAGGCCGATGGAAACTTGTTTTCTTGCAGGTGCACCTTGTAGTAGTGGCAGAGTACACCTTAGAGATTATGGCTCGTTTTTGTGACAAGCCTTGGTTGGCTTCAAAACATATCGTGGATTGCTACATGGCACTCTCACATTTAGCACATGTTAACCCATGCTTAAAAGTGGCACCAAACAGCGACTTGATAATGATTTACTAATATGAAAGGGCTTCTTAAAAAATTCCAATCGTATGCTCACGGCGAGAAATTTGGTAATTGATATATTTTATTATGCACAAGATGAAGCTAGACAAATAAGCGAAAAATAGCAAAAGGGTGGGGGTGAGAAGGGAGTGATGCCTTAAATTGTAAGTACCCGAGCTAACCTTGTGTGGACTAGTGTACATCCGCTGCTGGAAAAGCAGGACCTCGATTTCGTACAACCACATGGAGATGCTTATGTGGGAAACCTGCTTCGGCGCTTCGCCATTTCAGCCCGCTAATTTCTCCTGTTTTTCAGGGGGGTTCAGCCACATCACCATTCCCTAACCCCTCACCAGCGACGCTCAACCCCACAATTCCCGACACCAACACCCCACCGGTCGGGGTTTAGCCCGCGCGCTTTCGGAAAGCAGGTCTCCCCCTGACCCTGATCTTGACTCCACCCTTTCCCCGCGCACAAGCGCACCCGCCCCACCCAGCAACCCGTGATTGCACCCCCCCACCACTACACCCCCCAATCCCCGCCTGCTACGGAGGGCGGTCACGCGCGCGTTCAGTTTTTCAGACGAATTACAAAACGTGTACAAGAACCCAGCTACCCCCTCTACGCTGCAATCCTTCTCAACACGATCAGCTCAACACCTTTTACGTTCCTCCGTGCTGCTGTTCGTGGTTTCATCATATCCTCGATCTTTACCGCGGTTAGTCTCGAATATCTTACCACACTTGACCGCACCACTTAATTGTTGCCTGGGTTCGCGCACATGGCCGACGAGGCGGAGGAGCACGAGGTGTACGGCGGCGACATTCCCGAGGAGGCGGAGGGCGAGTATGAGGGGGATTTGGAAGGCACCGGGGAGGAAGGCGAAGGCGCTGCGGGGGCCCCCGCAGAAGCCGCGGCAGATGGCGCTGGAACATCAGGCGGGGCTTCTGGCGCAGCAGCTGGATCGGCAACAGGCGGCGAGGGCGGTGAAGATGCCGCGGCAAAGGTGCGGCTCCTTCTACGCTCCACTCGCGCGCGTCTCCCCTGATCCATTATCATCTGATCCATTTTCGCGCGTGTTTCTGGTACACATCTTATTGTGTTTTCCCCGTTTCCTTATCGTCGTCAACCCCGGTTATCCCTTGTCGTGGCTGGCACGCCATTGGTGTGCGGCTGCAGGAGTTGGAGGAGATGAAGAAGCGGTTAAGGGAGATGGAGGAGGAGGCCGCTGCGTTGCGCGAGATGCAAGCCAGGGTCGAGAAGGAGATGGGCGCCGTTCCAGGTAAGCTCCTGCTTTAACCCCGTCGTATCACACCCCGCGCGCTTCCTTCCTTCATCCCTTTCGCCTAGTAAAAGCACCGTCGAAAACACCGTCCTAGCCGACGCATGTGAGAGAAACGGGCGGTATCTAATCATCTCTGGCTATCATTCGGTGGATCCCCGTGGCAGAGGGAGGAGACCCCAACGCCGTATCTCAAGCCAGCAGGGAGGAGGCCGACGCCCGATCCGTGTTCGTGGGGAACGTACGTATTTCTGTAACCCGATCGTTGCTTTGCTGCCATCCGTGTGCGGGCGCAACCGCGATTCTGTTCTGTGACTTACCGTTTTGTCACGCGCTCCATATCGTAGCAGCCTCGAGAATCTTAAACATTCTCCTCGAGTTGAAAGCATCGTTTTGGGTTTTGCCTCGATTAGGCGTCCCGGAAACAAGCTTTGAAGCCTTTATTCATGCGTGGGTCTCTGCGTGCGTGCGTGCGTGCGTGCGTACGTGCGGGTGGGTGCGTTCTTTCCGTCGCCGTGCGTGTGCGCAGGTGGACTACGCGTGCACGCCCGAGGAGGTGCAGCAGCACTTCCAGTCGTGCGGCACCGTCAACCGCGTCACCATCCTCACCGACCGATTCGGCCAACCTAAAGGGTCAGTCAGTCCCGCGCTAACCGTTCCGCTTCGCCTCCCCGCTAAGGCTCGCGGTTTTGTGATTTTGAAACCTTACCTGGCAAGACTCTCAGTTTCACCTGCTGGTTAATCCCCTTTCCCCACCTACTCCCCGCAATCTCCCCCTCCGTCCCCCCTCTCCGCCTCCCGCCCACGCCTTTGGCCCCCGTGCAGGTTCGCGTACGTGGAGTTTTTGGAGGTGGACGCGGTGCCGAACGCCGTGTTGCTTAACGAGTCGGAGCTGCACGGCCGGCCGCTCAAGGTACGCACGAGGAGGATTCAGGCGGCGGGAAGGGGAAGGGGAAGGGTCGAGAGCGTGGAAGGGGAAGGGTCGAGAGCGTGGAAGGGGACGGGTCGAGAGCGTGGAAGGGGAAGGGGGTTGGAGATTTGGCGACGGTGAATTCTCCCAGCTTTATTTATGGGCCAACCGTTCCCTCCCTCCCCCTTTCCCCGGCGGGCGTGCGTGTGCAGGTGGTGGCGAAGCGCACGAATGTGCCCGGCATGAAGGCGCACAGATTCCGCCGCCCTGGCTTCCGCCCCTTCCGCCCGGGAGGACCAGGCGGCTATGGGTACGTACATGCACACGCAGCACTGCTGTTCTTGCTCGCATTGCCCGCCATTGCCTGCCATTTCTGTCTTGCTGCTAGCTGTACCACACAAGCATCACTAATCGCCTTGGTCAAAGGATCTGTTAGGCTTCCTGGACTACCACTGGGACCTGTACCCGTTAAGCCCTGGGATTTTCCCCGCATCTCCCCTTCGCGCTCTCCTTCCCTATGGTGCTCATTTTCCTTCTCCCGTTCCCTTTCCCTTACCCTTCGCTCACCCCCCTCCCCTCTCCCCCCGCTGTGTGTTCAGGAGGGCGCCTCGCTTCCGCCGTCCCTTCCGCTACCGCCCCTACTACTGAGAACGCTGTCCTTGCACCCACCTCCCCGTGCGGTGTGGCTACTAGGAGCGAGAAGAGGCTCACATTGCGGATGAGACAGAGTCTGCTCGAGGGCTAGGGGGTTGGCTGTACTAACTGCCATCTTGGCTGCCACTGCTTCATGGTGGATCCGTTGGGCCTGTCAAAGCAATTTTGGGGGCGCTACAAGTGGGGGAGGGGTTGGAAGAGTGAGCACTTGTTGCTTGGAGGAGGCAAGGGTGTGGTGCGGTATGGTGGTGTGTTAGGGGGTGTTAGTGCTTACTAGAGCTATCGTGGGACGTTGGATGGTGGCGGGGAAGACTGCCGCTGCTGCTGCTACTGGTTGAGAGGCTTAGCTGCTGTGTTGATGGCTGACATTTTTCTGGGAAAAAAATGGGGGAAAAAATATGATCAGATAAAAAGCAAAAAAAAGCCCTTCGAAAAAAAAATGAAGGGCAAGACCCCCCCCTCACTAACTGATGGGAAAAAAATGCATACATGAGTTAACATTTACCTTAATTCTCTTTCTGATTTACTCACAGAATGAAACCTTGAACTCCATCTAACAATGTCATCAGTTACTGAACTGTCACGTCTGATTTTATAGCTTCTCGTGCACAGTGAAAAAAGGCTGATTTGGTAAAAAAGACTGAGATTTCAGGCTTTTTCAACCAGGGCTGATTTTTCAGCCTTTTTTTGGGAAAACACAGGAAAAACTATGTGATTTCTAGTGTAAAATGGCATAATATGGCTGGTTTGTCTTATTTTCAGCTTATTTTTTTGGACCT
Source organism: Closterium sp. Naga37s-1 (assembly GCA_947471745.1). NCBI lineage: Eukaryota > Viridiplantae > Streptophyta > Zygnematophyceae > Desmidiales > Closteriaceae > Closterium > Closterium sp. Naga37s-1. The sequence continues at coordinate 1,277,776 of CANJKZ010000064.1, forward strand.
ACTCTGATTTTTCAGACCAGCCCAAAACCAATCTGAGGCCACTGTTTGCTTGGTAAAATAGTCTCAAAATTCCTGAATTGTACAGTATAATCTCCCAGTACAATACAGTTTCTTGTTGGAGGCAATGTCGCAACCAACTGTATTGGCCGTTAGGCAATATGGTAGCTGGAATTGCAATATGGTACTGGAATGGAAACCTTTTTTTTTTTTACATGAAGAGTTGTGGTGATGGATGTACTGTACTAATGTCTACCCCTGAACAGAATGAAGATACTCCATGGAAAGCTTTACATATGTACAATCAATTTACATCATCTCAGCTGAACCATCTCCATCCATCTGCTGCACCATTTCCTACCGTTGCAATAGTTCCACCACTAGCTACAACCACCCTAAGCCGCAGCTGAAGTGGGCTTCGTACCAGCACCACCCACAGCCTGTGCAGCCGTATTCCTGGCTCCACTGTATGCCTGCCCAGTAGAGCCGGTCACAGTGTCCCTCGCAGCACCATACGCAGTCCCAGCAGTGTCCCTGGCCGTGCCATAGCCCGTCTCTCCAATGGACCGGGCTGTATCAGCCACCTTGTGGGTGACATAACCAGCAGCGTTCTTCACCTCCCCAGTCAAGCGATCCACCTGCTCCGAGCCATATGGCTGCTTCCCGCGGAAGTAATTCCATCCCCACACGAGCGTTGCTATCGTGGCTACAGCTGCTGTGGCCAGTGCCAGTGCTCCGCCTGGAAGACACAGGCAAAACGAGGGTCAAGAGAGAGGAGGCAGGGAAGAATAAGAGGCAGGTGCGACAGCTCCAAGTTCGCAACAAAGTAAAATTCCAAGTGCAGCATGTGAAGCATACGTCACATGCACTGCCTGCAGATGCAACAATCGGCAGTCCAATCGTGCGTCCTCTTCAAACCACAACAGGATCCATCCATAAAGGCCAGAAACAGCCAATCCCTCATGGCCGTACCTCCGAGCAGCAGCAGCGGCACGAGGATGGGCGAGAAGAAAAGCAGCACGGGCGAGAAGAAGAGCAGAGTCGCTCCGCCGCCCACCACAGTCACAGTGGCGATGGTCGCGGCAATCCCAAGGCCCGCAACGGTGAACACGATATCCCTGCCATGGAACCACAGGAGCGCGCGCAGCCAGAAGAGAGCAAGCCTAGCGCGGGAGCGACGTGAGAACGGGAAGGTTTACGTTGCACTTCACGTGCGTACGCTGCTAGCGAGGCGGTGAAATCACGCCGTCGCTAGCAGAAGCAACTAGGAAACGGCGAAACGGGGAAAGGAAGAAACGGGAGATGTGAGACTTGCCTGGTCCTCCAGCCCTGCTGGCTGTGTTGCATGCCGTAGCTTTGCTGCGAATACATGTTGCTGACGCTGAAGTGACGATGAGAAGTACGAGAACGGGAGTACAGCTAGAGAAAACAACCAAGGTATACGCAAAAAGTGCCAACGGGTTTGAATCTGCTTGGGAGTGCCAACGGGTTTGAATCTGCTTGGGAACGCAAGGCCGAGACAGAGAGATCCAGAAAGACCAGAGAGACGTTATATGGTGCGTGATGCTCCATCGAGCGACACGACTGATCGATCAACTAGGACCAAGCGACCAAGTCGAATCGAAGCTTCGTTCAATCGAAGGGGAAACGAGGAGGGAACGGGGAGGAGCTGCGAGTTGTAAACTTCGAGAGGCGGCAGCGATTACAAGCTGGGAACGCTGATGTGGCGAGCTAGCAGAGCGCCATGGCATGGTTAGGCAGCTTGCGCTTCGAAGCGCACGGCATGCCATGGCTAGCATCGCAATGCACGAACTGGGAGGGGTTGTGTTGTGAGTGAATGGGGGGAATGGGGCCAGAACCTATAAAGATGCGGTACAAGCAATTGCGAGGGAGAGGACAGAGCTATATATAGAAACTGTACGTTCGTTCAGATCGGACGTACATACGTCTCTCAACATTTAAAAGAAAAAATACGTGAAATCGCTGAGATTGTTGTCCTTATTTTCGTTGTTGCTGCTGTATGGTAGTCGTATTCATCGCCGTAGTCTTGGTTGTAGTTGTAGTCTTTATTTTTCATGACTTCAGCTATTCATGTAAAATAACAAGATTCCATCATAGGAGACCAGACTCGTAAGCAAACAATATATTGCCTCTGTAACGGCGTTGGACACCGCTGAATGGGATTCTGGGCACACTAGCGAGAATAAAGTGCGGCGAGCCGATCTTGGGCTGTCTGTGTCTCTCCATGAACCACAATTATATTATGACCGTTGTACAACGCAAAGCGCATTATTGAGCCGCGTTCAGATGAACATGTGGGAGACGCCCTGCCGATCCGACGGATTCGAGCCTGCTGCTCATTGCTGCAGTCAGTCAACAAGGAATTCACCACTGTCAGCGATTTGGTGATGCTTTGTCGGTCCGTCACGTCATCCCGCTACATACATGCTCTCGTCTACCTCTTCCACTTCGTCTTTACACTCATGTGCCTGACCGTGGATGTTTCTTGCACAGCATATTGCGGAATCACCAGGTGAATGGCTCGCATTTGACGTTGTAGTTCCCTTTCCGCTACTAGTGTTAACAACTTCTGCTTACGAACTCAACCTTACGTGCTCCAGTGGAGTCTCAAATCTCCCCAAATAGCCTCATCCTTCCTACCTTTTGTTGGGTGTCACCAAGTTGATAGCTAGTAACTAACTTCCGTATGAATCTGACTGATTACTTGGGTGCCGAACAAGGTCGGGATAGGAGCGACTAGTACAGTATTCGCAGTAAACTGGAGTCACTTTTGAGAGTTATTAAACGTGATTCGCGGCATCTGACGTGTCTTGAGGACAGAACATCTGATTAAAGCAGCTAGCGCTCCTCGTTTCAAAGTTCGTCGACTGTGACTGCCAGGATTCACCAGGACTGGTAACGCAAGATGATAATTCAAGGTTTTCGCGGTCTCCTCACGCTCGTCGTGACATTTACATGCTTCATCATCGCGAAATTCCTTGTGGGCCCAAAATGTACACGGTAGCTTTTCTTGCGGAAAAGCTGCGGAAACCCATCGGAAAAACGCCTGTCACCAAAGTATGAAGGTTGCGAGAATGTAGCCTGTATGGCGCAACAAAAAAGCAACGGAAATGTCACCTGTCGCCCTTCAAATGTCCACACCCACTTTGTGTCTCGCGTGGTAAAGAGTGTTACAGTGCGGTTTAGGGAGTTCAGATTAGCGACAAAATCACACAGCCGACGAAATGTTACCCACGTGACCGAATTTTTGTGAAACCACTAACTGCCAAAACTCTGCTGAATCAGAACCAACTCTTGTAGTTCTGAACCAATCGATGTGGAAACAAACATGAGCCCACCAATCACCATGATTCCTTATCTCCACGTCAGCTAGAACCTCTCGTATGTGCTCCCAACCAACCCTTCTTCTACCTCCTCCTAGAATTGTGTCTCATTTTCACCTCTTGTTCAATTCAACCTCCAACCTCTCTGAAATCTAGATCCACCTCTCGATTGTCATCCCTGCCATTTGTCCTCTAATACCTTCACGTTTTGCTTTGACTCCTAGTCGCGCTACTCTTCGTGGCATCAACCTTCTCTGCTTAGATCAGATCCGTCTTCCCTAAGTATTCTTTTATGTATCTAACGTCTTATTGTGACACTTTTTTTTTTTTCCTGTGCCATTTTCCAGGTTGAAGCGAGGCTTCGACTGGAGATCGTTTTACAACCGTACCTGTCAAAGTATATGCATGCTATATATGTGTAGGCTGTAGTGGGGTAGCCAATATGGGGTACAACCCCTTTTAGGGTTTCATACTTGTACCCAACTCTTTGATAGTTCAATCAATCCTGCTGCTAGATTCTGACATGGTATCCGAGCACTAGGTCCGTAGGACCGTTTTGTTTCGGGCCCACCTACCGTTGCGGTTACCGCGTTACCCCACGTGTTGGCCTGCCTGCCTGCCTTGCCTTGTGACGTGCTGCGCTGCGCGCGCCGTCCTGCAGCCCTCGTGCTGCCTACTGCTGCCCTAGGCCAGAACGCCGCCCCTGCAGGCCCGTAAGGCCCACGCGCCGCACCTGCAGACACGTCACGCCTGCGAGCCGCCCCTGCAGGCCCGTCAGGCCAGGGCGCCGCCCCGCCAGGTCGCTGCCCCGCGCGTCGCGCCCACAGCCCGCGCGTCGTGCTGTAGCCCCGCGCGTCGCGCCCACAGCCCGCGCGTCGCGCTGCAGCCCCGCGCGTCGCGTCCGCTGCCCGCGCGTCGCGCTGCAGCCCCGCTCGTCGCGTTCGCTGCCCGCGCGTCGCGCTGCAGCCCCGCGCGCCGCGGCTGCCGTCCTCGCGCAGCCCGCGGCGGCTTCGCGCGCCGCGCCCGCGGCTCGCGTAGCGCGCTGCAGCCTCGCGCGCCGCGGCTGCCCCTGGACGCCGCCGTCACTCCTGCAGCAGCTGCCGCGGAGTGACCTGCCACAGTAGCGGCCCCGCCCTACAGCAGCTGCCGCGGAGCCTCCTGCCGCCGTCGAGGCCCTGCCCTGCAGCAGCTGCCGCGGAGCCTTCTGCCGCCGTCACGTCCCCGCCCTGCAGCAGCTGTAGCGGACCTGCCCTACCTCCGACGCGGTCCTGCTCTGCCGCAGCTGTCGCGGCCCCGCCGTCGCCGCCGTCGTGCGCCTGCCCTTCTCGCCACTGGTGAGCACCTACCTGCCTGCCTGCCACGCCTGCTTGCCTGCCTGCCCTGCCCGCGCTACTACTACTGCGAGACTGCTGCTGCTGCTGCTGCTGCTGCTGCTGCTGCTGTTGCTGCTGCTACTACTGCTACTACTGCTACTGGCCGTGGCCAGATGCAGCTCCAGCGACGTCCGCGCGAGTCTCTCACGCCTCAGCAGCTTCGTGAGTGGTACGCTAGTTGGGGTTGTGGCGGTAGCCGTCGTGGCTGTCGCCCTGGGGCTGGTCGGTCGGGAGCGTCTGGCAGTGGCCAGCTGCAGCTGCAGCGGCGTCCGCGCGAGACACTTACGTCCCGGCAGCTTCACGAGTGGTACGCTCCGAGTCGAGGGTCTCGGAGTACCGTTCGCTGCCCGTACGTCCTCCGCACAGGTGATCGGGCTGGTCAGGCTTGCGGGACACTTGGTCACACCCAGTCCCGCTGCTTCACCCGTCTGAGCGACGCCTGGCGTATCGAGTTTGGCGACGAGGCTGAGCTCCCCACCTGGTTGGAGCTTCTTGGGCAGAGGGTAGATATCTTTGCTCTTGACTATGATGCTATTCTCACTGCCATGTATGCATTGCCTACTAGTGCTGACCGTGCCTGTTCCCTGTGCGTACCGCCTGACCCAGGTATAGAGCCTGCTGCCCTAGGTGCTGGTGAGGCTGCTGCTCTAGGTGCTAGTACGTCTCCTGCGCTAGGTGCTGGTGAGGCTGCTGCTCTAGGTGCTAGTGCGTCTCCTGCGCTAGGTGCTGGTGAGGCTGCTGCTCCAGGTCCTGGTGAGTCTGCTCTCTCTGGTACTGCGCCTGCTGAGGCCTTGTACACCTTCACACTTGACTCAGGTGCTTCCCGCTCCTTCTTTCGCGACAGCACCACCCTCACGCCGCTTCGTCGGCCGGTTGCAGCCTCCCTGGCAGACCCCTCTGGGGGTCCAGTCCTTGCGCACTCCTCCACGGTCCTGCCGTGTCCGGCGGTCCCGTCTGGCTCCCTGTCAGGTCTTCACCTCCCCTCGTTCTCTACGAACTTGGTGAGTGGAGCTGACCTACAGGATGTGTGGGTTGACCAGTTCACCCCTGGAGGTCAGCGTGTGACCCACTGTACGTGCTCCCGGACTGGTCGGCACCTGGCCACGTTCACCCGAGAGCCTGGCTCGAGTCTGTACACACTGACCACTGTGTCCCCTCAGGTAGCTGCGTCTGCGTCTGCGTTTGCGTCAGGTCAGCTAGCGGCCCCATGCTCGTGTCGCGCTTTGTCGCACCAGACCCTCCTTTCGCACCACCGCCTTGGTCACCCCTCGGTGCAGCGCCTTCGTAGCATGCACCGCCGTTTCCTTGTCTCTGGACTTCCAGAGACTCTGCCTCCTCTACCACCCTCGCCTGCTCCTCCCTGTCTTCCCTGTGTCGAGGGGCGGCAGCGCGCCGCTCCTCACTCCTCCTCGTTCCCTCCCACAGAGGCTCCCTTGCAGACTCTCCACCTGGACGTGTGGGGCCCAGCCCGCGTCCGTGGACAGGGTCACGAGCGGTACTTCCTGCTGGTCGTCGACGACTACACGCGTTACACCACGGTCTTCCCCTTGCGCAGCAAGGGGGAGGTCCCTGATGTTTTGATCCCCTGGATCCGCGCTGTTCGTCTCCAGCTCCGCGAGCGGTTCCAGTCGGACTTTCCTGTCCTGCGTCTGCACTCTGACAGAGGTGGTGAGTTCTCCTCAGACCTCTTGGCAGCCTACTGTGCGGAGCACGGCATCCGCTAGACGTTCACGCTTCCGGCCTCTCCGCAGCAGAATGGGGTTGCTGAGCGCCGCATTGGCTTAGTCATGGAGGTCGCTCGTACCTCCATGATCCATGCGGCTGCCCCCCATTTTCTGTGGCCGTTTGCAGTCCGGTACGCCGCGCATCAGCTCAACCTCTGGCCCCGTGTCTCCTTGCCGGAGACCTCGCCCACACTGCTGTGGACGGGGAAGGTTGGCGATGCGTCGCGTTTCCGGGTCTGGGGTGCTCGTGCCTTTGTCCGCGATACCACCGCGGACAAGCTCTCCGCCCGCGCTGTTCCCTGTGTCTTCCTTGGCTTTGTCCCTGACGCGCCTGGTTGGCAGTTTTACCACCCCACCTCGCGCCGTGTCTTCCCCTCTCAGGACGTCACGTTCGACGAGTCGGTTCCCTTTTACCATCTCTTCCCCTACCGCACTGCCCCTCTCCCCCCCCCCGCCGCTCTTCCTCGCTCCAGGTGCTCCCCAGGTAGACCCCCTCCCCGCTCCCGGTCCTGCTCCTTCAGGTGTGTCTCAGGTAGACCCTCCTCCCTTGACTGAGCCGGTTGAGGTCACTGGTGACTCAGGTCCTGCTGAGGGTGGTCCTGCTCGGGGTGCTGCTTCTGGGGGTGCTGAGCCTGGGGGTGCGGAGCCTGAGGGTGCTGGGCCTGGGGGTGCTGAGCCTGGGGGTGCGGAGCCTGGAGGTGCGGAGCCTGGGGGTGCGGAGACTGGAGGTGCTGAGCCTGGGTGTGAGGAGCCTGGGGGTGCTGAGCCTGGGGGCGCTGAGGCGTCTGGTGAGCAGTCTCCCTGGAGCGACCGTCTCCGTAGTCGCTCCGCTGGTGCCTCGCCGCTGCACTCTCGTCGTCGCCTCCCTCTCTCCCCACAGCAGCTGCTTGAGTGGTACGCTGGCCGTCAGGGTCGCGCTGCTGGAGCTAGGGGCCCTGCTGCGGGAGGCGCTGGAGCTGGTGACTCTGCCACTGGAGTTGTTTCTGCTGGAGGTTCTGGAGCTGCTGAGGGTGCTGGCGCTGGAGGTTCTGGAGCTGCTTCGGGTACTGGCGCTGAGGGTTTTGAGTCTGCTGTTGCGCGGTTTCCTTGGAGTAGCCGCCTTCGTCCGCGTGTGCCTCTCACCTCGCAGCAGCTGCACGACTGGTACGGTCGCCGTCAGGGTCGCGCTTCTGGAGCTCGGGGCTCTGCCGCTGGAGGTACTTCTGCTGACGTCACTGGAGCTGGGAGTGGTGCTGGTCCCGGAGGTGCTCGTACTGGAGGTACTGGAGCTGCTGGGGCTGGAGGTGCTGAGCCTGAGGGTGCTGCTGCTGGAGGCACTGAGGCTGGAGACCCTGGGACTGGAGGTGCCGGTTCTGGGGGTGCTGCTGTTGGTGGAGCTGGTCCTGGAGGAGCTGGCGCTGAGTGTTCTGGAGCTGCTGGAGGTGCTGGCGCTGGTGGCGCTGGAGCTGGAGGTTCTGGAGCTGCTGAGGGTGCTGGTGCTGGAGGTTCTGGAGCTGCTGGAGGTACTGGCGCTGGTGGCGCTGGAGCTGGAGGTTCTGGAGCTGCTGAGGGTGCTCGTGCTGGAGGTTCTGGAGCTGCTGGAGGTACTGGCGCTGGTGGCACTGGAGCTGGAGGTTCTGGAGCTGCTGAGGGTGCTGGCGCTGGAGGTTCTGGAGCTGAGGGAGGTGCTGGAGCTGCTGGGGGTACTGGAGCTGCTGGTGCTGGTGTCACTGCACAGCCGCGCCTGTTCTTCGCTCCACCGTCTCCGTCGTCTCAGCCACCACCTGACTCTGTGCTTCGCCAGGTTCTTAGTCTCCCTTCGTCTACTGGTCTTCCGTTACAGCCTGGCTCACCACTGCCTGCTCCTTCTCCTTACACTGAGCAGCTAGGGGGTCTTACTGAGCGTCGTGAGCCTGCGTCGCGTCCTGTCTCGCCTGTCTGTTCTGGTCGTTCCGGTCGTCGTGTTCCTCGACCGCGTCTGCCGGCTGTCCCCGACACCCACCTCGTAGTCCGTCGTCCTTCCTCTCCTCCGCAGCGTGTTCCTCTGCCGTCCCCTCCTGCGTCTTCTCTGCCTGTCGTTGCGGACCCCGAGTCTGACCGGTTTCGTGCTGAGCACCCTACTGTCACGCGTCTGCTAGCCACTGTTGTCACTGACCCGTCGTTTGAGTCTGCTGCTACGTCTGCCTTAGTTGCTGAGCTTGTTGACTTTGCTGCTGCCTGTCGTCTAGACTACGCCGCTAGTCTTGTTGCTGAGTCTGAGTCTGTCTGTCCTCCGTCCGTCGGGGGTGAGTGTGCTCTTGGCACGGACGTCCTTGAGGACAGGCAGGAGGACCTTGAGTGTCTTGCAGCCGCTGCGCCTCATCTCGTGTCCATGCTGCTTGCCCCTGAGGGAGACCCGGATGCTCCAGACATCCCGACCCCGCGCTCTTACGCTGAGGCGATCGCGGGTGAGTAGTCCTCTCAGTGGCAGACAGCCATGGACGCAGAGATGGCATCCTGGAAGTCCACAGGCACCTACGTCGACGAGGTTCCCCCACCTGGGGCGAACATCGTCAGTGGCATGTGGATTTTCAGGGTGAAGCGGCCGCCAGGTTCTCCGCCTGCCTTCAAGGCGCGTTACGTTGCACGAGGTTTCAGTCAGCGAGAGGGAGTAGACTTCTTCCAGACCTTCTCCCCCACCCCGAAGATGACCACTCTTCGGGTGCTGCTGCACGTTGCCGCTCAGCGTGACTACGAGCTTCACTCTCTTGACTTCAGCACAGCCTTCTTACAGGGCAGCTTGCATGAGGAGATCTGGCTGCGCCGCCCACCTGGCTTCACTGGGTCGTTCCCTCCTGGTACCCACTGGAGCCTCAGGCGGCCGGTCTACGGTCTCCGCCAGGCGCCACGTGAGTGGCACGACACACTGAGGACGACACTTGCGGCTCTTGGGTTTGCTCCGTCGACTGCTGACCCGTCGCTGTTTCTGCGCACGGACACTTCGCTGCCGCCGTTCTACATCCTCGTGTACGTCGACGACTTGGTCTTTGCCACTGCTGACACTGAGGCTCTCGCCCTGGTGAAGTCGGAGCTGCAGAAGAGACACACGTGCACAGACCTGGGTGAGCTGACAAGCTATCTTGGCTTGCGGATCACCCGGGACAGAGCACGCCGCACCATCACACTGACTCAGTCACACATGGTGCAGCAGGTCCTTCAGCGCTTCGGCTTCACCTGGTCCTCGTTACAGGCCACTCCTCTGGCTACAGGTCACTCGCTCTCAGCTCCACCTTCGGACGAGTCCGTAGAGCCGAGTGGTCCTTACCCAGAGCTAGTGGGCTGCCTCATGTACTTGATGACCTGCACTCGTCCTGACCTTGCGTACCCTCTTGGCCTTCTGGCTTGCTACGTGGCTCCTGGTCGGCACCGAAAGGTGCACATGGATGCTGCTAAGAGGGTACTACGCTACTTGTGCAGTACATCGGGCATGGGGCTCGTGCTTGGAGGACGGAGCGACGTTGTCCTCACTGGGCACTCAGACGCTTCTTGGGTTGACAACCAGGCTACGCAGCGGTCGTCACAGGGTTACACCTTCAGCCTTGGCTCGGTTTCTTGGCGTTCTACACGCTCGTCTTCAGTTCTCAGCTCCAGTTGTGAGGCTGAGATCTACGCCACAGCCATGGCTGCACAGGAGTTACGCTGGCTCACCTACCTGCTGACCGACTTGGGAGAGCGGCCTCGTTCTCCTCCAGTGCTGTACGTCGACAACAAGGCCGCCGTTGCCTTGTGTCAGGAGCACAGACTGGAGCACAGAACGAAGCACATCGCTCTGCGTTACTTCCTGGCTCGAGAGTTGCAGCAGCGTGGTCAGCTTCGTCTTGCTCACGTTGTCACTCGGGCCAACACTGCTGATATATTCACCAAGGCGCTTCCGTCTGGTGATCATCAGCGTTTCTGCACTCTGTTAGGCCTTGTGCCCACGTTTCCTCACTTGCTGTAGACTTTGCTTGTACTGTGATCTATATATTGTTAGAATGTTAGAGAGAACGAGAATGATGAAACTAGCAGAAAGTTGGGTACAAGTAGGAAACCCTAAGTTTGTTGTACCCCCTAAGGCTAAACCCACTATAGCCTACACAATGTAAACATACAATGTTTGACACACCCCCATAGGCTAAGTGGGAGACAACCAGATGGTCACAAGACCAGTCAAAGCAAAGCAAAGCAAAGCAAAGCTCAGGGTGGATCTCAAGGATACCACACAAATTCCGAGCACAAGCAAGCGGTCACAAGACCAGTTCACATGCAGTTTGATAATAGAACAAGAGGTACAGTGATCACAACCTAGCAAGTGTAAGCATGCAGGTATATGTATAGAGATCACAGTACAAGCAGAGTCAAGAAGTGAGCAAGTGAGGGAGAGTAGGCACAAGGCCTAGAACAGTACAGAAACGCTGATGGTCACAAGGCTGAAGCGCCTTGGTGAACACATCAGCAGTGTTGGCCCGAGTGGCCACGTACGAAAGACGAAGCCGACCACGCTGCTGCAGCTCTCGAGCAAGGAAGTAGCGCAGAGAGATGTGCTTCGTTCTGTGCTCTAGTCTGTGCTCCTGACACAAGGCAAGGGCGGCCTTGTTGTCGACGTACAGCACTGGAGAAGAACGAGGCCGCTCTCCCAGGTCGGTCAGCAGGTAGGTGAGCCAGCATAGCTCCTGGGCAGCCATGGTTGTGGCGTAGATCTCAGCCTCACAACTGGAGCTGAGAACAGAAGAAGAGCGTGTAGAACGCCAGGAAACAGAGCCAGAGCCAAGGCTGAAGGTGTAACCCTGAGACGACCGCTGAGTAGCCTGGTCGTCTGCCCAAGAAGCGTCTGAGTGTCCAGTGAGGACAACGTCGCGCCGTCCTCCAAGCACAAGCCCCATGCCCGACGTACTGCACAAGTAGCGCAACACCCTCTTAGCTGCATCCATGTGCTCCTTCCGGTGACGGCGAGGAGCGACATAGCGTGCTAGGATGCTAAGAGGGTAGGCTAGGTCAGGTCGAGTGCAGGTCATCAGGTACATGAGGCAGCCCACAAGCTCTTGATATGGGCCACTCGGCTCTACGGACTCATCCGAAGGCAGAGCTGAGAGCGAGTGACCGGTAGGCAGAGGAGTGGGCTGAGGCGAGGAGTACGTGAAGCGGAAGCGCTGAAGGACCTGCTGCACCATGTGTGACTGAGTCAAGGTGATGGTGCGCTGTGCTCTGTCCCGGGTGATCCGCAAGCCAAGATAGCTTGTCAGCTCACCCAGGTCTGTGCACGTGTGTCTCTTCTGCAGCTCCGACTTCACGTGGGCGAGTGCCTCAGTGTCAGCAGTAGCAAAGACCAAGTCGTCTACGTACACGAGAACGTAGAACGGCGGCAGAGTGGTGTCGGTGCGTAGAAACAGCGACGGGTCAGCAGTAGAAGGAGCAAACCCAAGAGCAGCAAGAGTAGTCCTCAGTGTGTCGTGCCACTCACGAGGTGCCTGGCGGAGACCGTAGACTGGCCGCCGGAGGCTCCACTGGGTACCAGGAGGGAACGACCCAGTGAAGCCAGGTGGGCGGCGCGGCCAGATCTCCTCGTGCAGGGTGCTCTGTAGGAACGCAGTGCTGAAGTCAAGGCAGTGGAGCTCGTAGTCACGCTGAGCAGCGACGTGCAGCAGAACCCGAAGAGTGGTCATCTTCGGGGTCGGGGAGAAGGTCTGGAAGAAGTCAACTCCCTCTCGCTGACTGAAGCCTCGTGCAACGTAACGCGCCTTGAAGACAGGCGGAGAACCCGGCGGCCGCTTCACCCTGAAAATCCACATGCCACTGACGATGTTCGCCCCAGGTGGGGGAACCTCGTCGACGTAGGTGCCTGTGGACTTCCAGGAAGCCATCTCTGCGTCCATGGCTGTCTGCCACTGAGAGGAGTAGAGACCCTCCATCGCCTCTGCGTAAGAGCGTGGGGTCGGGATGTCTGGTGCATCCGGGTCTCCCTCAGAGGCAATCAGCATGGACACGAGATGAGGTAAAGCAGCGGCAAAGCACTCAAACTCCTCCTGTCTGTCCTCAAGGACGTCCGTGCCAAGAGCACACTCACCCCCGACGAACGGAGGACAGACAGACTCAGACTCAGCAACAAGGCTAGCGGCGTAGTCTAGACGACAGGCGGCAGCAAAGTCAACAAGCTCAGCGACTAGAGCAGACGCAGCAGAGGACTCAAAAGTAGGGTCAGTGACAACAGTGGCAAGGAGACGCGCGACAGTAGGACTGGCATCACGAGTAAGGTCTGACGGCGGGTCAGCAACGTCAGGAAGAGAGGACGCAGGAGGAGACGGCAGAGGGAGACGCTGTGGAGCAGTGGAAGGACGCAGGGTCATATAGTGAGTGCCAAGGACAGGAGGAGGACGCTGACGCGGAGCACGACGACCAGCGCGGACAGCGCGGACAGGCGACTCTGGACTAGACTCAGGTGACGGAGGACGAGACCCAGGCTCACGACGCTCAGTAAGACTACCCGTCGGCGCAGTGTAAGGAGAAGGACCAGGCAGCGGAGAGGCAGGCTGTAACTGTGACTGTGACTGGACAGGCAGTGGACTCAGTAGGGGAGGAGTAGGACCAGTAGAGGGCGGGAGACCAAGAACCTGCTGAAGGAGCGGAACGTAGTACGGCCGAGGCCGCTCAGCAACTCCAGCTCCAGTCCCCTCAGCCGCTCCAGTCCCAGGAGCTCCAGTACCTCCAGTACGAGCACCTCCAGGACCAGCAGCTCCAGCAGCTCCAGCACCAGCAGCACCTCCAGTAGCTTCAGTAGTACCAGCACCAGCAGCACCAGTACCAGCAGCAGCTCCAGCAGCTCCAACACCAGCAGCACCTCCAGCAGCTCCAGCAGTACCAGCACCAGCAGCACCAGTACCAGCAGCACCTCCAACAGCTCCAGTACCAGCAGTACCTCCAGCAGCGTCAGCACCAGCAGCACCTCCAGCAGCGCCAGGACCAGCAGCACCTCCAGTAGTGCCAGCAGCAGCACCACCTCCAGCAGCTCCAGCACCAGCAGCACCTCCAGCTCCAGGGTCCGCGACACTAGTAGTGCCACTCCGGAGACTGCAGCGACGAGCGTACCACTCTCGAAGCCGCTGGGGAGAGGGCAGCTCCCGCCTAGGAGGGGAAGCACGAGCACGAGCTCCAGCAGCACCTCTCCTGAGGCTGCAGTACTGTAAGTACCACTCACGCAGCTGCTGTGAGGAAAGAGCGCCTCCAGGTGTAGCACTCTCAGTCGCAGCACCCTCAGGCTCAGCACCCCCAGACTCAGCACCCCCAGACTCAGCACCCCCAGACTCAGCACCCGCAGGCTCCGCACCCCCAGACTCCGCATCCCCAGGCTCCGCACCCCCAGGCTCCGCACGCTCAGGCTCAGCACCCCTAGCAGGACGAGAGTCGACAGCTACCTCGACAGGCTCAACCGGGTCTACCTGTGACACACTTGAGGGAGCGGCACCCTGAGGGGGGAGGGGGTCTACCACAGCAGCACCTGGCGCGAGGAAGAGAGGCGGGGGGGGGAGCGGGGCAGTGCGGTAGGGGAAGAGGCGGTATTAGGGCACCGACTCGTCAAAAGTGACGTCCTGAGAGGGCAGGACACGGCGCGAGGTGGCGTGGTAAAACTGCCAACCAGACGCGTCCGGGACAAAGCCAAGGAAGACACAGGGAACAGCGCGAGAGGAGAGCTTGTCCGCGGACGTATCGCGGACAAAAGCTCGAGATCCCCAGACCCGGAAACGCGACGCATCGCCAACCTCCCCCGTCCACAGCAGTGTGGGCGAGGTCTCCGGCAAGGAGACACGGGGCCAGAGGTTGAGCTGATGCGCAGCGTACCGGACCGCAAACGGCCACAGAAAGTGGGGGGCAGCCGCATGGATCAAGGAGGTACGAGCGACCTCCATGACCAAGCCAATGCGGCGCTCAGCAACCCCATTCTGCTGTGGAGAGGCCGGAAGCGTGAACGACTGGCGGATACCGTGCTCCGCACAGTAGGCTGCCAAGAGGTCGGAGGAGAACTCACCACCTCTGTCTGAGTGCAGACGCAGGACAGGAAAGTCCGAGTGGAACCGCTCGCTGAGCTGGAGACGAGAAGCGCGGATCCAAGGGATCAAAACATCAGGGACCTCACCCTTGGTGCGCAAGGGGAAGACCGTGGTGTAGCGCGAGTAGTCGTCAACAACGATCAGGAAGTACCTCTCCTGACCCTGTCCACGGACGCGGGCTGGGCCCCACACGTCCATGTGGAGCGTCTGCAAGGGAGCAGTCGTCGGGGGAAACGAGGAGGAGTGAGGAGCGGCGCGCTGCCGCCCCTCGACACAAGGAAGAGAGGGAGGAGCAGGCGAGGGTGGGAGGGGAGGGAGTACCCGGGGAAGACCAGAGACAAGGTACCGTTTGTGCATGGCACGAAGGCGCTGCACTGACGGGTGACCAAGGCGGTGGTGCTAGAGGACAGTCTCGTGCGCGAGAGAGCGACACGAGCAGGGGGCAGACAGCTGACCTGACGCAGACGCAGACGCAGCTACCTGAGGGGACTCAGTGGTCAGTTATACAGGTCCGACCCCGGCTGCCTAGTGAAGGTAGCCAGGTGACGGCCCGTCCGAGCACACGTGCAGTGTGTCACGCGCTCGTAGGCAGGGGTGAACTGGTGGACACCCCCGTCCTGGAGCGCACAACCGGCCACCAAGTTCGTAGAGAACGAGGGGAGGTGGAGACCGGACAGTGTGCCCGACGGAACCGCAGGACAAGGAAGGACAGTGGAGGAGGTCGCAATGACCGGACCCCCAGAGGGGTCAGCAAGGGAGACAGCAACTGGCCGGGCAAGCTGCTCAAGGGCAGTGCGGTCACGAAAGAAATAGCGAGAAGCTCCTGAGTCTAGAGTGAAGGTGTGCAGTGCCTCAGTGGACTCAGTACCAGGGGGCGCAGACTCACTAGCACCTAGAGCAGCAGCCTCACCAGCACCTGGGGCAGCAGACACACAAGCACCTAGAGCAGCAGCCTCACCAGCACCTGGGGCAGCAGACACGCAAGCACCTAGAGCGGCAGCCTCACTGGTCCGAATGCCCGGGTCGGGCGGAACACGCAGGTACTGATCACCCTCTCCACTAGTAGACAACACATACATGGCAGTGAGAATAGCATCAAAGTCAAGAGCATAGATATCAATGTTCTTCTTCATCAGGTCAGCCCAGCGGGGCAGCTCAGTGGCAGTAGGGAACTGAGTGCGCCAAGCGTCGTCAAGGCGGGAGAAGCAGCGCTGCGTGGTGTGCGCCCTCCCACACGTCTGGCCAGTGCGGTCACCAGTGCGGATGACGTACGTACAGCTAAGGCCACCCCCCCCCCCCCCCCCCCCGTGCTGAGAGTACAACTCACGAAGCTCCTGGGACGACGGAGTGTGCTGCTGGCTCTGGCCACCGCCAGCGCCTCCACGACCACCACCACCGCCGCCACCACCTCGACCACCACCGCCTCTGCCGCCTCCGCGTCCACCGCCTCCCCAACCACCGCCCCCACCCCGGCCACCTCCTCCGCTGCTGCCGCCTCCACCCCCACCGCTGCCACTAGCCCCTCCAGTCCCGCCACCACCCCCACCACCGCCACCGCCCCCACCACCACCTCCCCCGCCGTCACCTCCACCTCCCTTGCCCCCTTTGCCCTTGCCGCTGCGGCGCCAGCTCGGAGCGGACGCAGTCCCGTCCTGCTCAGTACCAACTAGGTCGACAGCAGCAGCAGAGGCGACAGAGGGGAGAAGGGGGGAAGGGGAACACCCCTCGAAGAAAGGGGTGCGAGGGTCGCCACGAGAGGCAGCTACAGCGACTATGCTAGTCTCAGCTGCAAGCAGTTCCTTCTCGAGCAGGTCTATGGTGAGCTCAGTGGGGGAGCGAGCGAGGAAGTGGTCCCTGACCGCACGAAGAGAGTCAGGGAGACGGGTGACAAGGTGGTAGAGAGTGAGCCAGAGCGGGGGGGGGGTGGGTGGCAAGAAACTCAGCGGGCATAGCGGCACGGAAGCGAGCCTCACTAGTGCGGAGGTGCGTGGTGAGGTCAGCGACTGTGGCGAAAGCGGACAGGTCTGGGAATAGGTAGGGGAGCGAGAGACGGCCTAGCGCAGCAGAGGCAGGTGAGGAGTAGCGTGCAACTACAGCAGTGTACAGTGCCTGCGCAGTTTTGTGCTGGCCAAAGTGCTCGCGCTCATCTACCGGCAGGGAGTTGCGAATAGCAAAGCGAGCGTGAGCGTCACGAGTCTGCCACTGTGAACGGGCAGTACTGTCAGCAGTAGCAGCAGGGGCAGCAGCATTGCCTAGCGCGTGATCGTACAGTGAGATATCCTCCTTGGCAGTGAGCTGGAGGAATAGGTGCAGGTCATCGAGCCAGGTCTCAAACTTCAGTGGGCGGCCCTCAGCATCGAAAGCTAGTACAGAGGGGCTAGCCATAGTTGAAGTAGCAGCAGTAGCAGTAGCAGGAGTAACAGTAGCAACTGTAGCAGTAGGAGCAGTGGTAGTAGCTGGTGGGGTACAGTAGGGCGGCGCGGCTCGGCCAGGGCGGCGCGGTTCGGTTCGGGCGGCGCGGCTCGGTTCGGGCGGCGCGGCTCGGGTCGGGCGGCTCGGCTCGGTTCGGGCGGCTCGGCCTGGGCTACGTGGCGGAGCGCGACGGGGGGCGTGCGCGTGGGCGGTTGTAGCGGGCGGGCCGTGGCCGTGCGTGGGCCGGACTAGCGCGCTGGCGGCGGCCTAGTGGGGTGTCGCGGCGGCCTAAGGGCGGGCTGCGACTCTCTGGGCGGCGGTCGACGGGCGGCTAGGGGGGGCTGCTCGTGGGCGGCGACGGTCGCGCGGGCTGCTAGGGGTCGGCGCGCGCTCAAAAAACAGTCGCGCGCGGGCTGCTAGCGGGCTACACGCGCCAAGAAAAATGGGCCGCGCGCGGCACTAGCGAGCTGCGCACGGGCAGCAGGAGGAAGAGAGGCGCACGAGGGCGCACTAGGAGAGAGGCGCTCGAGGGCGCTAAGGAGACACGGCGCTCGAGGGCGCTTCTAGCGGAACGGTGGGCCCTATCGGTCCTAGGTTACGACCTAGGCTCGCGATACCATGTTAGAATGTTAGAGAGAACGAGAATGATGAAACTAGCAGAAAGTTGGGTACAAGTAGGAAACCCTAAGTATGTTGTACCCCCTAAGGCTAAACCCACTATAGCCTACACAATGTAAACATACAATGTTTGACATATATACCTGCATGCTTGCTCTGCTAGGTAGAGATCACTGTGCTGTTGTTTTTTCATATATACCCCTGCATGTGAACTGGCCTTGTGGCCCTTTGCTTGTGCTCAGTGTGTGTGGTGACGTTGTGATCCACCCTGAGCTTGCTTTGCTTCTCTTGATTGGTCTTGTGACCCCTTGCTCTCCCCCACTTTGCCTATGGGGGTGTGTCAAAGTATATGCATGCTATATATGTGTAGGCTGTAGTGGGGTAGCCAATATGGGGTACAGCCCCTTTTAGGGTTTCATACTTGTACCCAACTCTTTGATAGTTCAATCATTCCTGCTGCTAGATTCTGACAGTACCGAAGGTGAGCGACGGCACGGAAAAGCCTCCCTTTTCGGTAAGTGGCAGTCTTGTTGTCTTTTGTTTTCTTCTCTGCTCTGTCATTTCGTACGGTTATGTCGTACGTGCTTACCATGCTGTGCAAGGAATAAAGTGCAAAGGTGAGTATGGAATGCGTGTTATCTTGATCGGTTTTAAGTGCTTTGTGTGCAGATCCGTATTCTCCTTCATAATATGGCGCTCTCACTATTGCGCTACCTATTAACCTTACTCTCGTATTTCGTTAACATGGCCCGTTCTAAACCTGCATATGGCCGTATTCTACCGCGGCGGATAGGTAAGTACTAGCTGCATTTTCTATAATGTTGCCATGCATCCGACTTTGGCTATGTTGCAGCAGTCCTAACATTCTCGACGTCTAGCTTCCGCTGTTTTAATCTCCTAAACTTATGGTATTGCAGGTACTGGCGCGTTGAGATGAATCACCCCATTGCCTTTCTAATTTCCCAACTGTGTCACTGTTTCAGCACTTACGATGTTGAAAGTTGCGATAAGCCAATTGTTACTGCAGTTCTGTTGCAACACCATATACTTAGGTACTGGATACATGTAAAGGAATTGGGTTAGTGCTTGAGTAGGGTCTGATGTACTAGAATATATATTTATAACAATCTATTAAGTGCACATGCTTAACTCATAAAACTGCACTGATTTTATTGCATGCGCCAATATGCCTCCCAAAATCTGATTGGTCCACGTGGCCTTTTCACGTCCACTGTTTACCTTGACAGCTGGCAGGAAATATCTTCATACGTGGCGTTCAGGCGTCCACGTGGCGAAGGGGTGCCAAAAGGGGACTTAAAGCCCAAGATCTTCAGACAAATGTCACTTCTGATGTCACCTGTTCGATGTGTTGCGTGTAGCGATATGGCCGCTTTTCCAAAGCTTTTTCGTCGCTTTTCCGCAACTTCTAAGTCACCCCGCCACAGAAGCCTTTGACCTAGACTTTTTTTCTCCGAAACCAAAGTTGCGGAAAAGCGAAGTCGCAGGTCCGCAACTTTTCGGGCCTCACACTTTCGCGATGATGCCGAGCTCGACGCTCGCACAGCCCATCGCGGAATCGCAAGGTAGTTGACTCTTGAACCTGTGCGGCTCAAATCGAATCGCGCGCGCGATGTCGCGTGGACCAGTCTGTGCCGCGTCCTGCGGCGCTTCCTGTCTGCCGTATCAAAGCGCTCGACACGCCCCTGGTCCTGCCGTCCACCGCACTGCACGCCTCGTCTGCAAGTGTCTTTACAAGGGCCGGTTTCACGCCGTGGGATGACCCTCACTTGTACTTAACACACCCTTCGCCTGGTGTGACCCTGATCATTGCGGTGATGCTTCGAGCAACTTGAAGTTAACTTGTGGACGCACGTCCGATGTGTGGGGCACTGGACCCTGTTTCCTGCACTGTTTTTTCGGACGCCTCAAGAATCGTCTCGACCCTGTTTTCTGCACTGAATGCCGCCAGTCTGATTGCGAGGCTCGTGCTGTTGGCTGTGCGGCAGGTGCTGTTCTGCAGGAGTTGCAAACGGCGTTGAAGGTCAACCATACAGGCTGGCAGGCGGGGAGCGACTGCAAGCAAGCGCAAGGCCTCACATGCGACTCAGACGGCATGATCACCTCCATGTGCGTCCGCGCCCGGATAAATTTGTGAAGCACTGTGTTGTGCCAAGCCATGCGTGCCGGCCGTGCCGTGTCCTGCTGTGCTCTGCTGTGCGCTGGCGTGCCGTGCTGTGCCGTATCATGTGGTGCTTTACTGTGCTGTGCAGTGCGGTGCAGTTCGGTGCTGAGCTGGTGGTTTCCTTGATTTTTATTTTTTCACTTCATTGGAAAAAATGACAATCTGGGATGTGAACGGTGGTTGCATGGGACAAGAAGAATTTGACACAATAGGAAAAACCTAGGGGACTCAATATGCCGCCCGTCTCGTCTCGGCCCTCCAACCCAACCATCCAACACCTCCTCGTATGCGCAGGAGTTTCGCAACACACCAGACAACGTTCCAGGTTGACAGCGTCACACGGCTCTCCCACTTGACAAAGCTGTAAGAATGTTCTTTATGAGTCCCTCTATCCTAGATCTCTGCCCGCTGTGCAGTTCATGTACCTTGATTTAACTCAGTAATCCATGGCTGCTTGCTTCTCCCCTTGCTAGTTTGCTTCTCCGCAGCAAGTGCATCTTCTGATCTTCTTGAATGCACCGATTCGACCACTTGCCTAGCCTAAGCCAACCACGATACGCAGTGCAATCATCGATGTCCCCATCTGCTACGTCTTTTTGATTGAGGTTGAAAGAGCAACTGTGTTCTAATCACGATGCAGGGAGATACAGGACCTTACGTACCCACCAGAAGGCACGCTCTACAACATCACTTGGCTCAAGTCTCTGTGAGTGGGACTCCCTCCTACGTTTTCACCAAGACCTTGTGTACCACGCGGCCATGATGACTTGGTGGAAACCTTTCTGCTTGCTCATGCTCCCCGCTTTGTTGCCCATGCTTCTTCATCTTCAGCTCGTTTTCTCCGACACATTCACACCCCTTCACTTTTTTGCCTTAGCGGGCTGCTCTGCTAGTAGCAGGTTGAGGTTTCAGCATGCCCATGGTCATGAAAACACATATTCCGATATTTGCTCCGCTCTGCTCTGCACACGTCTGACTTGACTCGTCTGCATGTGATCCGGCTCACCTGATGCGTGCGTGTGGTGTGGCGTGGGGGCGTGCAGGTCGTTGGCATGTTCCAGGAATGAGGCGTACAGCATCCCTGCTGAGATAGGCAACCTCACTCAGTTGACCCAGCTGTGAGAAGCAATCCGATGCGGCAGTGTGGCATGTGCGTGCGTGGATGCATGCATGCATCGAAGGATCATGATTAGGCGGGGCATGGCGTGGGGTGCATGATATGGCATGAATGGCATGATATGGCATGGTATGGCGCGGTATGGCATGGTATAGCATGGCACGGCATGTCATGTCGAGTTGTGTTTGGTTTCTGGCGTGTTATATCTTTACATCGGCATGCCATCTCTGAGATTTACTTAACCTGTTTAAATCATTATTTTCTTTGTCTTCCATGGTCAACAGGAGAATACCAAACTGTCCCTTTGGGGATGAGATTGCCACAGTGAGTCAGCTCACCACCCTTGTGGATCTGTAAGCTCAACACCCACTCTCCACACCTATTCTCCACAACCATTCTCCACACCTATTCCCGACACCCATATCCCGCACCTGTTCCGCACACCCGTTCCCCGCACCTGTTTCTCACACCCATTTTCCATTCAAGTTGATCTGAAATAACTGCACATTCCTTCTCATTGTTTTCAACACACATTCTAACTTCCCTTCTCTTCATTCCTTCTTGATCCACCTTTTGTACAGGGAGCTTCTGGCAAACAGAATCCATGCGATGTGGACCCTTACACAGAACAGCTTCCCTACACTCATGAACCTGTGAGGCACGGCATGGGTATGGGTATGGCATCTCATTATTGCATGTCATCACATCTCGTCACAGCTGTTTTCAGAATGCGCAGCATGCAGGACATGCATATTCGTTTTGGAGATTGCGTAGCAAGAAGCAGGGGCATACAGAAGATGTGCCGCTTTTTCGCCACAATTACACTGTCTCCACTGCCTCTGCCCACTCACCCATTATACCATGCGTGCATCGCATGGGTATGCATCACGGCCTGTGTTGTGCCTCCCACGTGTTACAGGGATCTGCGGTCCAACTTAATCTCACTAAACACCATCGCTTACTTGCAAAACCTGACAGCCCTCACATCTCTGTAAGTATGCATCAGTATGCATCCGTACCGCATCCGTACCGCATCCGAACCGCATCCGTACCGCATGCGCCACCATGCAGGGTAGAAACATCTCAGTAAGCATGGTGCCGCATTAAGCTCGCACGATCGACACATCTGGAATATGCATGGAAGGACGGCAATTCGTTTCCCTTGCGTAGATGGTAGCAGCATGTATTTTCATCATGCAGCCAGGCATGCTTCAAGGTAGCTATCTTATGATGATTCCATCCCGTGCATCTGCTGCCCACCATGCGCATCGAGTCATCATCGACACATCACTAGAAACAGCTCTCACTGGCCTCAACTTCACGCTGCCTTGCTGGCCTTCTGCTGTGCCTTAACACCCGCTGTTTGTGCATGGATCGTGGGGCTGCCTGCTGCACGTGTGGACACTGCTGTTGCACGTATATGGGGGGATGGCGTGGCATGTCATTGACTGCAGGGATTTATCATCGAATCAGCTGAGTGGTGATGGCCTAGCACAGGGGAATCTGAGCCTGCCCAACTTACAGTACCTGTACGTCCTTCTGTGGAACCCTTGAACTAGCTAGCTACTGCTGTGTTTCACCCATGCCCACTGCACGCACCATGCCCACTGCACGCACCATGCCCACTGCACGCACCATGCCCACTGCACGCACCATGCCCGTTGAATGCACACGGCAATGCCTTAATAATGAGCATCCAGTGCGCCATCTTCCCCTGCATGTGCCCTCCCCTCAAGCCTCTCCTGCTGCTCGATCCCTCAGAACTAGGCCTCCCCATGCCTCCCTCCCATGCCTCCCTCCCATGCCTCCCTCACGTGCCATGCATGTGCCATCAGGAACCTCTCCAACAACCAACTGACCGGAGGCATTCCTGATTCATTTCCAACCATGACGTCCTTGGTCAGCCTGTGAGTATCCTGAAAGCTGAATCCGACCACTGCCCACTGCCCGCTGCCTGCTGCCCACTGCCAACCACGTTGCTGCCATTGCTCCCATTGCGTCCATGGGCACGAGATGCCTCAGCGCCCCAGTTTCTCTAGTTTGGGACATCTGGGCATGTTGCTGTTGTTGTGCGTCATTTCAAATTCCTTTCTACGGATCCTCAGTGCACCAGTCCTTCTCCACATCTCAATAGCGTCGCCGAGTTAACGCGGCTCACTTGCGCCGTTTCCTCCTCTCTTGAGTGTTTTTTGAGAATTCTCAAAAAACAGTCGCCGAGTTAACACTGAGCGGCTCACTTGCGCCGTTTCCCCCTCTCTCGTGCTCCTGCACTCTCGTCTGCACTGCTTGCATTCACATTCTTGTCCTTCCCCTTCTTACCTTCTTACCTTGTTACTTTCTCACCTCCTCACCTGCTGAGTATCACATACCTCTCGGTGTCACACGCATTGCGCCACAGGAACTTGAGCTTTAACTATATGGAAGGGACGATCCCACCATCGCTTGGACGCTGTAATAGCCTTGCAACGCTGTGAGTGCTGGCAATGCAATAGGTGCTGTGCTTCTGTATATGCAGGCACCATCACTGAACACAGTTCGGCGTGTGTGTGCAATCCAAGCCTCGTCTGGAAAACTGACTGTCGCTATCTGAAATTTCTTAAGAACAACCAGATGTCCTTGCTGAGTGCTGACTTTCACCTCCTTGCGCCTTGCCCTTGCATCTTTTTCCTTTCTATCATCCCTTGCACCCTGTCTTTGCACCCTTCGGGCCTTCCCCTCTCTCCTTTCCCTTGCTCAAACCCCATGCAGAGCCACCAACGGCACGAGTCTCACATGCCCTGACAGCTACACCAGCTGCGGTGTGCCTCAGAATGCGTCCTCTGCCTTCTGCCACACCTGCCCTGACTTCTGTGCCACATGTGAGCTCCGATCCTGAGAGGAAGGCAGGAAAGAGCGGTATGGGCTCCACTCCATTCCTTTGTGCATTTGCCGCATGCTGCATCATTGCATCTTTGTGGCTTGTCCCTCCTTTACCACGGGCTGCGCCGCACCTTGTGTTCTTTAGAAGAGTTTATTGCCAACAACTTTTGATTTCGGCAGACCGAAACAAAAGCTTTTCGCTTTCCCACCTGGCTGGTGCAAGCGCCACATTACCTGATCCAACTCGTTTGATTGAACCTTCCGTTTACTTCTCAGGTGGCAAATCCAAACCGACAGCAATGGCGGCAGCTGACACACCAAAATCAGGCTTGTCTACAGCCGCTATTGTTGCCATAATTACTGCTGTTGCTGCTGCTCTGGCCGTCGCTGTCCTGCTTTTCTTCTACTGCTGGTTCAATTCGAGGCGACCGAAAGGTGCGTGCCACAGCCTGCGCTTCTTCCCAACCCATACTGCCTCTCACTCACACTGCCTGCCCTGAACGGGCGTTGCAAGGCACGGTGCCTGCTCCTATCCTACTCAGGGTTTCGGACTGCTGGTGCTGCCGTGCCGGCATGCAGTTTGATACCCACAACCTTTTTTCTTTATTATTAGACAAATACCCTTTTCAGCAAGTTCTCTGCTACGTCCTATCACCTTCCTCTGCCCTCCTGTCCCCCTCACTTGCCCCTTCTTCCTCCTCCTTTGCTCCCTACAGCGCTGGTGAGCAGCAAGGCGGCATCGCAGGTGTGTCAGGAATATTCCCTTAATGCGGTGGCGAAGGCAACCAACGGATGGTCCGAGGCCAACCTGCTGGGCGCGGGGGCCTTTGGCGATGTGTATCGCGGCGTCTCACCCACCGATGGTGCCACTCAGTGGGCCGTGAAGCGAGCTAAGATTGTCACCACAGACTTTGATAAAGAGGTGTGCCACCGTGACCATGTGGTGCGATGCGATGCGATGCGATGGGGTGGAATGTGATGTGATGTGATGGGGTGTGATGTGGTGTAGTGTGGTGTGGTGTGATGTGCGCTGGCGCAGTACTGTAGAATGTAGAGGCGTTACATGGCCATGGCCCGTTCGAGCGTGCTGTATTCGCTAGGGGGTGTGCCAGGTGTCTGTTCTTTCTTCACACCCTCTCTTAGATCGTGCCTTGCTTCACCATAATTCCTGCTACGTTTGTCTGGCATATTACCACACCATTTTGGTAGGCAGCAGCAAAGAATAATTAAACTGTTTTGAGATGGCCGCAAAGCAGTTTCAGATGAGTAGTTGAGCTGTGTCCTAATGGACCCACCGTCATCGCTGGCAGGTGTGTGAGATGGCCGCAAAGCAGTGTCAGATAAATCATTAAAACATCGTTTTTATTGGCCCCACATTTTGGCCTGGCAGGTGTGTGAGATGGCAACGAAGCACCACCCGAACCTGGTGCGACTGCTGGGCTTCTCAATCGGCATCACTGACAAGACAAGGGTCGAGCAAATCCTCATCTACGAGCTCATGCCCAACGGGGACCTCTCGCACTGGATCGGGAAAGGTGTGCATTCTAGACTTGTGCTTTGCAGTATGCCTGCACATAGTTGCCCATCCAGTGGGATGTCTGATTTCCATTTCCAGATAACGTGCAACTAATTGACTTACGCCTCATGCCGGCCTCCTTGCCTAAGTCTCCCATGCACCCCCCTCTCCACCCCTCCGTTCCCGTCCTCTCTGCCCGTCCTTCCTATGCGCTGGCCCCTGCAGAGGCAGGGACCCCGCTGAGCTTTGAGCATCGGGTGGGCGTGCTGGTGGGGGCGGCACGCGGCTTTGAGTATCTCCACAGCTTCGGCATCGTGCACCGCGACATCAAGCCCGCCAACATCCTGCTCGACCAAAACATGCAGGCAAGCAAGGCTGCACTTTAATAATGATTGATGCAGCCCACCTTGTGCCACATTCTCTCTTATAAACAGCCAAGCTCACATGGGCCCCTGTGTGCAAGTTAAGATATCAGATTGCAATAGACCTGACTATTCACCCTTTCGTATTCATACCCGTTGCCTTCCATGTATTAGCACAGGCTAAGATTTCAGACTTTGGGCTTGTGAGGAAGGGAGAGGGCACAGCAGTGCAGAGTACGCGAGTGGTGGGAACACCGGGCTATGTGGACCCCTCCTACTCCGCATCCAACAGGGCCACCACCGCCACTGATGTCTACAGGTGAGCCATGACCCTTTGATTTTTCCAGCTAGATTGCTGTCTGCTGTTAGGCGCCTCTCATGCTTCCCTCTCCTCTCCTCTCCTCTCCTCTCCTCTCCTCTCCTCTCCTTTCCTTTCCTTTCCTATCCTCTCCTCTCCTCTCCTCTCCTCTCCTATCCTCTCCTCTCCTCTCCTCTCCTCTCCTCTCCTCTCCTATCCTCTCCTATCCTCTCCTCTCCTCTCCTCTCCTCTCCTCTGCACGGGTTGTCGTGGTGTGCAGCTTCGGCATTCTCATGCTTGAGCTCATGACGGGCCGTCACGTCATCACCAATTCTCTCGTCGTTCTCTCCGATGAGGAGGCGGGTCAGCAACTGCACATTCTTGCCTGGGTACGTCGGTAGAGAGGGTGCCTGCCGCCGTAGCCGTGTCTCCACTCTTCATCTCTTCTCATGCATTCAAAGCCCCCTATTATTCTCCATCTTCCGTGTCCCAGCCTGAGACCTTCGTTTCTTTCTTTCTGCTCCAGGTCCAGCAGCAGCTGGCTCAATTTGGCGGCAGCGAGGCGCTGGCAAGGCTAAAGGACGCGCGCATGAAGGTGCGGGATGAGTTGGTGTTGACGGTGGTGCAGCTGGCTTTGCGATGCACGTCTAAGCAGAGCGCCATGCGGCCGGCCATGGGGGTGATTGCAGCCGAGCTGGAGGCCGTGCTGGTGGCGCTGGGCCGTAGCAACTCCGCCGCCCGTCAGGTGGACCTGCAATTGGAATCGCAGAGGATGTCAGTCTCGAATCTGGATGCAGAGATTGCGCGACTGAATTTGTTGCTTAAGGGGAGCTGATAGTGTGTAGATCCCTATATGTATGCTTATGAATCTAGGTGTTGACCAAGCATGATAGCTCAAGCATTACGTACTGATTTTCCAAATGCCGAAAAAAGAAAGAAAGAAAGAAAGAAAAGATCAACAACACAAGTACAACTATCTCTGTTCAGCTACGGTAGTATGGTGCAATTCTTTTTGGGTTGCGGAGCATGTCAAATTATATATGTGTTACATATGTGTAGGCGGTAGTGGGGTAGCCAATATGGGGTATAGCCCCTTTAGGGTTTCATACTTGTACCAAACTTTGACCTAGTTCATTCATTCCTGCTAGTTGTTTCTGACATGGTATTCAGAGCAGTAGGTCCGTAGGACCGATTTGTTTAGGGCCCACCTACCGTTGCGGTTAATGAGCTACCCCACGTCTGCGCTGCGCCGCCCGCGCGCGCCCTGCCTTGCCTTGCCTGCGCTGCCCGCGCGCGCCTCTGCCTTGCCTGCGCTGCGCTGCTTGCGCGCGCTGCCCTAGTTCCGCGCGCGCCGCTTCAGCAGCTTGCGCGCCCTGCCCTGCCCTTCCCTGCAGCTCGCGCGTCGCCCGCATGCTGCCCGCGCGTCGCCCGCTAGCAGCCCGCTCGGCCCGCGCTCTGCCTCTGCCAGCGCGTCGCCCGCCTGCAGCTCGCGCGTCGCCCGCTTCCTGCCCGCGCGTCGCCCGCTAGCAGCCCGCGCGACCCGCGCTTTGCCTCTGCGTGCCCGCGCGCTGCTCCTGCAGGCCCGTCAGGCCCCCGCGCCGCCCTCGCCGCCCGTGCGCAGCCGTCGCCTGCTCGCTCGCGGCCCCTGCTGGCCAGCGCGCCGCCTTCGCCGCCCGTTCGCGGCCTCTGCCCGCCCGCGCGCTGCTCCTTACCCGCGCGCGCGCTGCCCTTCACCCGCGCGCTGCCCCTTACCCGCGCGCTACCCCTTACCTGCGCGCGCCCTGCCTCTGCCGGCCAGCGCACCGCCCACCTGTAGCCCGCGCCCTGCCTTTGCTGATCCGCGTGCCACCACTGCAGCCCTGCGCGCAGCTTCTCCTGGCCTGCTCTCTGCCCTGCAGTCCGTGCTCTGCTTTGCCGCCTACCCGCTACTCTCACCAGCGCTGCACTCATGGCGACTCTCAATGTCCTCGCTTTCGATCCTGACGGTCGCCCGATAGAGTTTGCCACTTGGCTCGACGATCTGCAA
The DNA here is from genome assembly GCA_947471745.1 of Closterium sp. Naga37s-1. Taxonomy (NCBI): domain Eukaryota; kingdom Viridiplantae; phylum Streptophyta; class Zygnematophyceae; order Desmidiales; family Closteriaceae; genus Closterium; species Closterium sp. Naga37s-1. The sequence continues at coordinate 1,305,643 of CANJKZ010000064.1, forward strand.
CTGTTTCTTATGACTGATGCCAAAGACGGAGTTTCACTGTTCGATCACGCGTCTGGCACTTCCGTTGCTCCTGCTGACACTGCTACCGCTCTTGACCGCTCACAGTGGCAGACTCGTGATGCTGCTGCGCGCCTCGCTATTCGCAACCATCTGCCGATCACTGAGCGCGCGCACTTTAGTCAGCACAAGACTGCTAAGGCACTGTATGAGGCTGTAGTTGCCCGCTACTCTTCCCCAGCCACTGCAGCCCTAGGTCGTCTTATGCTACCCTACCTGTTCCCCGACCAGTCCTCGTTTACCACCGCTGAGGACCTCATCTCTCACCTGGGCGCTTGTGACGCTCGCTTTCGTGCCGCCCTTTCAGACGAGTTCCTCACCGAGAATCACCCCCCGATGTACTTTACTCTCTACTTCCTCGTCACCCGCCTCCCTGACACTCTTCGCTCAGTCAGGGACCACTTTCTAGCCCTAGACCCTACCACCATCACTGTCGCTGACTTCGAGAAGCACCTCCTAGCAGCCGAAAAGAACATTCTCGCTGTAGGTGCTGCTCGTGGCACTCCTCGCACTCCCCTCTTTGAGGGGTGCTCCCCCTCCCCTCTTGCCCCCTCCTACGCCTCTGCTGCTGCTGCTCTCGACTACCTTGGTGCTGAGGAGGTCGGGGCTGCTTCCGCTCCTAGTGGGAAGCGCCGCAGCGCCAGGGGCAACAGGGGTGGCAGGGGAGGTGGAGGTGGTGGTGGAGGGGGCGGTGGTGGAGGCGGCGGGGGAGGTGGAGGTGGTGGTGGGGGTGGCGGTGGTACTGGGAGCGGTGGAGGAGGCAGCGGCGGTAGTGGGGGAGGAGGGAGCGGTAGTGGCAGCTGTGGTGGGGGCTGGAGTGGAACCGGCCAGAAGGGGAGCTCCAATGGTGGCCAGGGACAGCAGCAGCAGCAGCAGCAGCAGCCGCAGCAGCAGCAGCAGCGTCAGCAGCAGACCCTCTCCCCTCAGCAGCTTCATGACTGGTATGCTCAGCGTGGGGCGTCTGGGGGTCCTATTCGCTGCCCGCATATCATTCGCACATGCCCCCGCACTGGTCGGCCATGCGGCGGGTATCACACTGAACACCGCTGCTTCTCTCGGCTTAGCGACTCCTGGCGCGCCAAGTTTCCTGAGGCTACTGAGTTCCCCCCTTGGGCAGACCTGCTTAGGCGTGGTGTTCCAACTTTGATCTTGACTATGATGTAATTCTTGCTGCCATGTATGCATTGACTGTTAGTGCTGAGGGTGACTGCTACTTGTGTATGCCGCCTGACCCAGGTATCGAGTCTGCAGCCCTAGGTGCTAGTGAGTCTGTTCTCCCTGGTACTGCGAGCACTCAGGCCTTGCACACCTTTACACTTGACTCTGGTGCTTCCCGCTGTTTCTTTCGCGACAGTACCACAGTCACTCCCCTCCCTGCACCTGTCCCTGTCTCACTGGCTGACCCCACGGTCCGCTATTGTGCTTTCGTGTCCGGCGGTCCCGTTTGGTGAGCTGTCTGGTCTCCACCTCCCCTCGTTCTCTACGAACCTGGTGAGCAACGCCGTCCTTCAGGATCATTGGGTTGACACCTTTACTCCTGGAGGACATCGTGTGGCGATCTGCACGTGCTCTCGGACTGGCCGCCACCTGGCCACGTTCACACGTGCGCCTGGGTCCAGTCTGTACACCCTCACCACTGCGTCGCGCTACGCACCTTTGTCTCCTCAGTTGTACACGTCCGCTCAGGTAGCTACCCAGTGTGAGTGTCGCCGCCTGTCGCACCAGACTCTCCTTTGGCACCACCACCTTGGTCACCCCTCCTTGCCTCGCCTTCGTGGCATGCACTCTCGCTCCCTAGTCTCTAGTCTTCCGAGGTCTCTGCCCTCCCTCCCTCCCTCGCCTGCGCCGCCCTACATTCCTTGCGTCGAGGGGCGGCAGCGCGCCGCTCCTCACTCCTCCTCGTTCCCTCCCACAGAGGCTCCACTGCAGACTCTCCACCTGGACGTGTGGGGCCCAGCCCGCGTCCGTGGACAGGGCCACGAGCGGTACGACTACACACGTTACACCACGGTCTTCCCCTTACAATGCAAGGGGGAGGTTCCTGATGTTTTGATCCCTTGGATCCGCGCTGTTCGTCTCCAGCTCCGCGAGCGGTTCCACTCGGACTTTCCTGTCCTGCGTCTGCACTCTGACAGAGGTGAGCTCAACCTCTGGCCCAGTGTCTCCGTTCCGGAGACTTCGCCCACACTACGTTGGACGAGGGAGGTTGGCGATGCGTCGCGGTTCCGGGTCTGGGGTGCTCGTGCCTTTGTCCGCGATACCAGTAGACAAGCTCTCCCCTCGCGCCATTCCCTGCGTCTTCCTTGGTTTTCCCCCTGACGCGCCTGGCTGGCAGTTTTACGACCCCGCCTCGCGCCGTGTCTTTGCGTCTCAAGACGTCACCTTTGACGAGTCGGTCCCCTTTTACCGTCTTTTTCCCTATCGCACTGCCCCTCTCCCCCCCCCGCCGCTCTTTCTCGCTCCAGGTCCTCCCCAGGTAGACCCCCTCCCCGCACCAGGTCCTGCTCCTTCAGGTGTGTCTCAGGTAGACCCTCCCCCCTTGACTGCGCCGGTTGAGGTCACTGGTGACTCAGGTCCTGCTGGGGGTGGTCCTGCTCGGGGTGCTGCTTCTGGGGGTGCTGAGCCTGGAGGTGCGGAGCCTGGGGGTGCTGAGCCTGCGGGTGCGGAGCCTGGAGGTGCTGAGTCTGAGCGTGAGGAGCCTGGGGGTGCTGATCCTGAGGGTGCGGAGTCTGGCAGTGCTGAGCCTGGGCGTGAGGAGTCTGGAGGTGCTGAGCCTGGACGTGAGGAGTCTGGGGGTGCTGAGCCTGGGGGTACTGCGTCTGGGGGTGCTGCGCCGGGGGGCACTGAGGCGTCTGGTGAGCAGTCTCCTTGGAGTGGCCGTCTCCGTAGTCACTCCGCTGGTGCCTCGCCGCAGCACTCTCGTCGGCGTCTCCCTCTCTCCCCACAGCAGCTGCGTGAGTGGTACGTCAGCCGTCAGGGTCGCGCTGCTGGAGCTGGGGGCCCTGCAGCGGGAGGCGCTGGCGTTGGGGGCACTGGAGCTAGTGACTCTGCTACTGGAGGTGTTTCTACTGGAGTTCCTGGACCCGCTGGTCCTGGAGGTGCTCGTACTGGAGGTATTGGAGCTGCTGGGGCTGGAGCTACTGCTGGACCTGGAGGTGCTGCTGTCGACCCTGAGGTTGGAGACCCTGGAGCTGGAGGTGCCAGTTCTGGGGGTGCTGCTGTTGGAGACACTGAGGCTGGAGACCCTGGGACTAGAGGTGCCGGTTCTGGGGGTGCTGCTGCTGGTGGTGCTGGTACTGGAGGTGCTGGCGCTGGAGATTCTGGGGCTGTTGGAGGTGCTGGCGCTGGTGGCGCTCGAGCTGGAGGTTCTGGAGCTGCTGGAGGTGCTAGTACTGGAGGTGCTGGCGCTGGAGGCTTTGGAGCTGCTGGGGGTGCTGACGCTGGAGGCTCTGGAGCTGCAGGAGGTGCTGGAGCTACTGGTGCTGGTGGCACTGCTCAGCCGCGACTGTTCTTCGCTCCACCGTCACCTTCGTCTCTACCGCCGCCTGATTCCGTGCTGCGCCAGGTTCTTAGCCTCCCGTCTTCTACTGGTCTTCCGTTACAGCCTGGCTCTCCACTGCCTGCTCCTTCTCCTTACGCTGAGCAGACAGGAGGTCTTGCTGAGCGTCGTGAGCCTGCGTCTCGTCCTGTCTCGCCTGTTCGCACTGTCCGCACTGGTCGTACTGGTCGTCGTGTTCCTCGCGAGCGTCCGCCGGCTGTCCCCGGCATGCACCTCATGGCTCTGCGTCCTTCCTCCGCTCCGCAGCGTGTTCCCCTGCCGTCCCCTCCTGCGTCTTCTCTGCCTGACGTTCCAGACCCTGAGTCTGACTGCGCCCATGCTGCTCACCCTATTGTCACGCGTCTGCTTGCCACTGTTGTCACTGACCCTTCGTTTGAGTCCACTGCTGCGTCTGCTTTAGTCGCTGAGCTTGTTGACTTTGCTGCTGCCTGTCGTCTAGACTTCGCTGCTAGTCTTGTTGCTGAGTCTGAGTCTGTCTGTCCTCCGTCCGTCGGGGGTGAGTGTGCTCTTGGCACGGACGTCCTTGAGGACACGCAGGAGGACTTTGAGTGTCTTGCGGTTGCTGTTCCTCATCTCGTGGCCATGCTGCTTGCCCCTGAGGGAGACCTGGATGCTCCAGACATCCCGACCCCGCGCTCTTACGCAGAGGCGATTTCGGGTCCCTACTCCTCTCAGTGGAAGACAGCCCTGGACGCAGAGATGGCATCCTGGAAGTCCACAGGCACTTACGTCGATGAGGTTCCCCCTCCTGGGGCGAACATCGTCGATGGCATGTGGATTTTCAGGGTGAAGCGGCCGCCGGGTTCTCCGCCTGTCTTCAAGGCTCGTTACGTTGCACGAGGCTTCAGTCAGCGACAGGGAGTTGACTTCTTCCAGACCTTTTCCCCCACCCCGGAGATGACCACTCTTCGGGTGTTGCTGCACGTCGCCGCTCAGCGTGACTACGAGCTTCACTCTCTGGACTTCAGCACAACCTTCTTACAGGGCAGTCTGCACGAGGAGATCTGGCTGCGCCGCCCACCTGGCTTCACTGGATCGTTCCCTCCTAGTACCCAGTGGAGCCTCCGTCGGCCGGTCTACGGTCTCCGCCAGGCGCCTCGTGAGTGGCACGACACACTGAGGACGACGCTTGCGGCTCTTGGGTTCGCCCCTTCCACTGCTGACCCGTCTCTGTTTGTGCGCACCGACACTTCGCTGCCGCCGTTCTACATCCTCTTGTACGTCAACAACTTGGTCTTTGCCACTGCTGACACTGAGGCTCTCGCCCTGGTGAAGTCAGAGCTGCAGAAGAGACACACGTGCACAGACCTGGGTGAGCTGCGCAGTTACCTTGGCTTGCAAATCACCCGGGACAGAGCACGCCGCACCATCACACTGACTCAGTCACACATGGTGCAGCAGGTCCTTCAGCGCTTCGGCTTCACCTGGTCCTCGCCACAGTCCACTCCTCTGGCTACAGGCCACTTGCTCTCAGCTCCACCTTCGGACGAGTCCGTAGAGCCGAGTGGTCCGTACCCAGAGCTAGTGGGCTGCCTCATGTACCTGATGACCTGCACTCGACCTGACCTTGCGTACCCTCTTGGCCTTCTAGCTCGCTACGTGGCTCCTGGTAGGCACCGAAAGGTGCACATGGATGCTGCTAAGAGGGTACTGCGCTACTTGTGCAGTACATTGGGCATGAGGCTCGTGCTTGGAGGGCGGAGCCCAGTTGTCCTCACTGGGCACTCAGACGCTTCTTGGGTTGACGACCTAGCTACGCAGTGGTCGTCACAGGGTTACACGTTCAGCCTTGGCTCTGGCTCTGTTTCGTGGCGGTCTACACGCTCGTCTTTTGTTCTCAGCTCCAGTTGTGAGGCTGAGATCTACGCCACAGCCATGGCTGCACAGGAGCTACGCTGGCTCACCTACCTGTTGACCGACTTGGGAGAGCGGCCTCGTTCTCCTCCAGTTCTGTACGTAGACAACAAGGCCGCCATTTGTTCACCTTGATTTATAATCCTGCATGTGAACTGGCCTTGTGGCCTTTGAACTTGTACTTGGAATGTGTGGGAACGTTGTGATCCACCCTGAGCTTGCTTTGCTTTCCTTGACTGGTCTTGTGACCCCTTGTTCTCCCCCACTTTGCCTATGGGGGTGTGTCAAACATATATGTGTCAGATATATATGACTTAGCCTTTGTAGGCTATAGTGGGGTAGACACTAAGGGGTACAGGTTTCTAGGGTTTCATATTTGTACCCAACACTTTCCTAGTTCATTTCACTCCTCGTAATTCTTTCACATGGTATAGATCGAGTTCCCTAGTGGGAACGTTTTCTAGGGCCCACCACTACTACGATTTTTTTTTTTTCCTTACCTGCCCGGAGCGCGCTTCGCGCCTGCCCTAGTTGCGCCCCGTGCGCCTGCCCTCCCGTCGCGTCCCCTGCTCTTAGCGGCCCGTCGCGCCCCTTAAGGCCCCTTCGCGGCCCCTTCTCGGCCCTTCGCGACCCCTCTTTCAGCCCTTCGCGGCCCCTTCGCGGCCCTTCGCGGCCCCCTTCGCGGCCCTTCGCGGCCCCCTCGCGGCCCTTCGCGGCCCCTTCGCGGCCCTTCGCGGCCCCCTCACGGCCCTTCGCGGCCCCTTAGCGGCCCGTCGCGGCTCCCTCACGGCCCTTCGCGGCCCCCTTCGCGGCTCTTCGAGGCCCCCCTCACGGCCCTTTGCGGCCCCTTCGCGGCCCCGCCCCGTCACCTGTCGCGGCCTGCCCTGCCTTCGGCGCGGCCCTCCTCTGCTCTGCTCGGCGACCCGCCACTGCGGCCCCGCCCTGCCCCTCTCGCCAGTCGCGGCCTCCACCTGCAGCAGCCGCCGAGGAGCCCTGCAGCAGCTGCTGTCCCTGCCGCCGCCGCTGAGCCTGCCTCCGCCGGTGTGACGAGCCGCCGCCGCCGCTGCCGTCGCTTCTGCTGTCAAACATACTAGCAGACGGGCCTAAGCTTAGTAGCCTAGGCCACGCTAAGACTAGGAAGGAGGCGCCAAGGACGAGGGAGAGTTGAGCAAACGGAAACAGAATTGAGAAAGGAATGATTGGACTAGCAAGCAGCAGGATACAAATAGCAAACCCTAAGGGGCTGTACTCACTATTGAGTACCCCACTGCAGGCTACACAAATAACATACTCTGACACACCCCCATAGCCAAAGTGGGGTGTAATCAGCACAATGAGCAGGCAGTGCAATAGTTCACAATTATGAGCAAAGCTAGAGGCAGTCACAGAAGGCAAGTGAGGAGGAGGAGGGACTGTGGGAGGAGAGAAGATGGGAGGCGACGACTGAAGCTGCAGACACACGGGCAACATGAGCAGCAGCTGGCACAGTGGCTACCGAGAGCACGACGGCTCCGGACTACAGGAGTAACAGGCTCTGCGGCTACGACGAGCGGCAGGAGCAACGGACCCACGGGCGACTGGCGCAGCAGGCTCGCTGGGCTACTAGAGCGCGACGGCTCCGGACTACAGGCGCTGCGGACGACAAGACGGCTGCCTCCACTCAACCTCCCCCAACTGTCCCGCACCCCCCCCACACACCCCCTGCTGCACCCCTAGCTCCACTCCCACGTCACCCCCCTAGCTCCACTCCCCGCGGCTCCCACACCTCCACCCCCCTCAGCAGCAGCTGCAGCAGTGGGAGACGAAAAAGGAGGAGGGGAAAGGGAAGGGGAGCACCCACACCTCACACCCCCATGCTCGCCACCCCACACCCCCACCACCGCGGAACGCACGGCGGAATGGGAGCAATGGGCAGCACGGGGGGGGGGGGGGGGGACGGGACGGGCTTCTGCAGGGGCGGCTCGCGCGGGTCCTGGGGCGACTGCTGCAGGCACGGGCTGCTCCAGGGGCGGCTGCTGCAGGTGCGGGCTGCTCCAGGGGCGGCTGCTGCAGTGGCGGGCGGCTCCAGGGGCGGCCGCTGCAGGTGAAAGGTAGGAGGGAGGGGGGGGGGGAGGAGCGCGGCCCCCAGGGCGCCCCGACGGGCGACGAGAAAGGGAGCCGCGCGGCCCCCCAGGGCCGCCGCGACGGGCGACGGGAAGGGCGCCGCGCGGGCCCCCAGAGCCGCCGCGACGGGCGACGGGAGGGGACCGCGCGCGGGCCCCCGTGGGCGCCACGACGGGCGACGGGAGGGGAGGCCGCGCGGGCCCCCGAGTGCGCCTCGACGGGCGACGGGAGGGGACCGCGCGCGGGCCCCCGTGGTCGCCACGACGGGCGACGGGAGGGGAGGCCGCGAGGGCCCCCGAGTGCGCCTCGACGAGCGACGGGAGGGGACCGCGCGCGGGCCCCCGTGGTCGCCACGACGGGCGACGGGAGGGGAGGCCGCGCGGGCCCCCGAGTGCGCCTCGACGGGCGACGGGAGGGGACCGCGCGCGGGCCCCCGTGGTCGCCACGACGGGCGACGGGAGGGGAGGCCGCGCGGGCCCCCGAGAGCGCCACGACAGGCGACGGGAGGGGAGGCCGAGCGGGCCCCCGAGAGCGTCTCGACGGGCGACGGGAGGGGACCGCGCATGCCCCACAAGGGCACCACGACGGGCGCCACGGAAGGGTAAACCGCCACGCGCCTCGAGCGCGCGGCGGGCAGAAATTAGGGTTTCTGCGCCGCGCACCACGGGGCGCGCGGCGGACGGTACGGCAGCGGAAGCAGGTGGTGGGCCCATACAGGAAGGCGGCAGTGACACGCCGCGCTCTGATACCATGTCAAACATACTAGCAGACGGGCCTAAGCTTAGTAGCCTAGGCCACGCTAAGACTAGGAAGGAGGCGCCAAGGACGAGGGAGAGTTGAGCAAACGGAAACAGAATTGAGAAAGGAATGATTGGACTAGCAAGCAGCAGGATACAAATAGCAAACCCTAAGGGGCTGTACTCACTATTGAGTACCCCACTGCAGGCTACACAAATAACATACTCTGACATCTGCCCCGGCCCTGCCCTGCAGCCGAGCCGCGGCCCTGACCTGCCGCCCAGTTGCGGCCCCGACCCTGCCGGCGCACCACGGCCCTGCCCCACCAGTAGCGGCCTCCCTACCCACCCGCCCCTGGTAAGCGCACCGCCGAACCACGCCGCCCTGCCTAGCCGAGCCGCCCTGCCTAGCCGCGCCGCCCTATCGAGTCGCGCCGCTACTGCTGCTCTTACTGCTCCTGCTACTGCTGTCATGGCTGCCCCCAACGTACTCAAATTCGATGCTGAGGGTCGGGCAGCAGATTTTGAGGTCTGGGTCGATGATCTACAGCTGAACCTGCAGTGCGATAGCAAAGATCAGGTCTCGCTTTTTGATCTCACGTCTGGCGCCTCTGCTGCACCTGCTGCCACTGCTGACAGTGCTGTTCGCTCACAGTGGACCACGCGCGATGCTGCTGCCCGCCTTGGTATTCGTAGTCACCTGCCGTCTGCTGAGCGCGCGCACTTTAGTCAGTACAAGACCGCTCAGACTCTGTACGACGCTGTTGTTGCGCGCTACTCCTCCCCTGCCACTGCTGCCCTTAGTCGCCTCATGCTGCCGTACCTGTTCCCTGACCTAGCCGCTTTTGCCACAGTCGCTGACCTCATCACGCACCTCCGCACTAGTGACACCCGCTACCGCGCTGCGCTTCCTGCCGAGTTCTGCGCCAAGAACCCCCCCCCTATGTACATCACCCTCTACTACCTCGTCACCCGGCTCCCTGACTCCCTTTGCTCGGTCAGGGACCACTTCCTCTCCCTCTGCCCCACCACGCTCACCGTTGACCTCCTCGAGGAGCGCCTCCTTGCAGCTGAGAAGAGTATAGTCGCTATAGGGGCCTCTCGTGGTGACCCTCGCACCCCTTTCTTTGAGGGGTGCTCCCCCTCTCCCCTCTTGCCCCCTGTTGCCTCTGCTGCTGCTGTCGACCTCGTTGGCACCGAGTTGGTCGGCACTGCGTCTGCTCCTAGTGGGAGGCGCCGCACCAGCAAGGGCAAGGGGGCCAAGGGGGGTGGAGGGGGCGGCGGGGATGGCGGTGGTGGCAGTGGAGGTGGCGGAGGGGGTGGGGGTGGAGGTGGAGGTGGGAGTGGTGGCTCGGGTGGGGGCTTCGGTGGCGGCGGTGGAGGTGGAGGCGGCGGAGGCAGCGGGAGTGGGGGTGGAGGTGGCGGCGGCGGGGGTGGCGGGGGCGGTGGTGGGCAGCGGGGAGGCGCTAGCGGTGACCAGCGCCAGCAGCAGCAGTCCGTGAGTGGTACGCTGGGCGTGGGAGGTCTGGGGGTGCTGGTCCCTGCACTTACGTTCTTCGTACCGGCGACCGCAGTGGAGAGACGTGCGGCGGCCCGCACACCACACCTCGCTGCTTCGGCCGCCTGACTGACGCCTGGCGTACACAGTTCCCTGGCTCTGCTGAGATCCCTCGCTGGGATATTCTGCTTAAGTTGGGGGTTGCTATCTTTGATCTTGACTTTGATGCTATCCTTGCTGCTATGTATGCTGTGTCTATTAGTGCTGAGGGTGACTGTTACCTGTGTGTTCCGCCCGACCCGGGTATTGAGGCTGCTGTGCTAGGTGCCAGTGAGTCTACTGCTCCAGGTGCTGGTGAGACTGCTCTCTCAGGTACAGCGTCGGCTCAGGTCTTACACACTTTCACCCTTGACTCGGGTGCTTCCCGCTCCTTCTTTCGCGACTGCACCACACTCTCGCTGCTCAGTCGGCCTGTGGCATTCTCTCTGGCTGACCCCTCTGGGGGACCAGTTGTGGCCCGCTCGTCCACTGTTCTCCCGTGTCCTGCGGCTCCGTCCGGCTCGCTGTCTGGTCTTCACCTCCCCTCGTTCTCTACGAACTTGGTGGCGGGTGCTGATCTTCAGGATGGGGGTGTTCACCAGTTCACCCCTGCCTATCAGCGTGTGACACACTGCACGTGTGCTCGGACGGGTCGTCACCTGGCCACGTTCACCCGTCGGCCAGGGTCCAGCCTGTACACCCTTACCACTGAGTCTCCTCCTGTCACTGCGACTGGTCAGGTAGCCGCGTCGGGTCAGGTGTTTGCTGCAGCGTCCCGGTCTGGCCCTGATTCCGCCCCCTGCTCGTGTCGCCTCCTGTCTCACGAGACTCTCCTTTGGCACCACCGCATGCTTGTATATGTATATATACACCTGCATGCTTGTTCTTGCTAGGTAGTGATCACTGTGCTGTTGTTGGTATATATATACCTCTGCATGTGAACTGACCTTGTGGCCCTTTGCTTTTGCTCAGTGTGTGTGGTGACGTGTGATCCACCCTGATCTTGCTTTGCGTTTCTTGACTGGTCTTGTGACCCCTTGCTCTCCCCCACTTTGCCTATGGGGGTGTGTCAAATTATATATGTCTTACATATGTGTAGGCTGTAGTGGGGTAGCCAATATGGGGAATAACCTCTTTAAGGTTTCATACTTGTACCAAACTTTGACCTAGTTCATTCATTCCTGCTAGTTGTTTCTGACAGAGCAACCTATTGTAATCGACCGGAATGTGAAGAAAGTACGAGGAATGAGTGATTGACTAGAAACAGGATGGATACAAATATGAAAACCTAGGAAAGTTGTACCCCACAATCTCTACCCCACTACAGCCTACATAGACTATATCATATTGTGAAAGAATTACGAGGAATGAAATGAACTAGGAAAGTGTTGGGTACAAATATGAAACCCTAGAAACCTGTACCCCTTAGTGTCTACCCCACTATAACCTACAAAGGCTAAGTCATATATATCTGACACACCCCCATAGGCTAAGTGGGGGAGAACTAGGGGTCACAAGACCAGTCAAGCAAAGCAAAAACAGGCTCAGGGTGGATCACAACGTCACCACACATTCCGAGCACAAGTTCAAAGGCCAAAAGACCAGTTCACATGCAGGAATATAAATCAAGGTGAACAAGCAAGACAGTGATCGCAACCTAACAAAGGAAAACAGGCAGGTGCAGGTACATATAGATCACAGTATAAAGCAAAGTCAAGAGGTAAGTAAGTGAGGCCAGGTAGGCACAAGACCTAACATAGTACAGAAACGCTGATGATCACAAGGCTGAAGTGCCTTGGTAAAGATATCAGCAGTGTTGGCCTGAGAGGCCACGTAAGCAAGGCGCAGCTGACCACGCTGCTGCAGCTCACGTGCAAGGAAGTAGCGAAGAGCAATATGCTTCGTTCTGTGCTCCAGTCTGTGCTCCTGACACAAGGCCAGCATGGCCTTGTTGTCTACGTACAGAACTGGAGGAGAACGAGGTGGCTCTCCCAGGTCGGTCAGCAGGTAGGTGAGCCAGCGTAACTCCTGTGCAGCCATGGCCCCTGCGTAGATCTCAGCCTCACAGCTGGAGCTGAGAACAGAAGACGAGCGGGTAGACCGCCACGAAACAGAGCCGGAACCTGAGCTGAAGGTGTAACCCTGTGACGACCGCTGCGTAGCCAAGTCGTCAGCCCAAGAAGCGTCAGCGTGACCAGTGAGGACCACTGAACGTCGCCCTCCAAGCACGAGCCCCATGCCCGACGTACTGCACAAGTAGCGCGACACCCTCTTAGCTGCATCCATGTGCTCTGGTCGGTGTCTCCCAGGAGCAACATAGCGTGCCAGGATGCTAAGAGGGTATGCCAGGTCAGGTCGAGTGCAGGTCATCAGGTACATGAGGCAGCCCACAAGCTCTGGGTATGGGCCACTCGGCTCTACGGACTCATCCGAAGGCAGAGCTGAGAGCGAGTGGCGAGTAGACAGAGGTGTGGCCTGAGGCGAGGAGTACGTGAAGCCGAAGCGCTGAAGGACCTGCTGCACCATGTGTGACTGAGTCAAGGTAATGGTGCGCCGAGCTCTGTCCCGGGTGATCTGCAAGCCAAGATAGCTGCGCAGTTCACCCAGGTCTGTGCACGTGTGTCTCTTCTGCAGCTCGGACTTCACGTGGGCGAGTCCAGCAGTGTCAGCAGTAGCAAAGACCAAGTCGTCGACGTACACGAGGATGTAGAACGGCGACAGAGAGGTGTCAGTGCGGAGAAACAGCGACGGGTCAGCAGTGGAAGGAGCAAACACAAGAGCCGCAAGCGTAGTCCTCAATGTGTCGTGCCACTCACGGGGCGCCTGGCGGAGACCGTAGACTGGCCGCCGGAGGCTCCACTGGGTACCAGGAGGAAACGACCCAGTGAAGCCAGGTGGGCGGCGCAGCCAGATCTCCTTATGCAGGCTGCCCTGTAGGAAGGCTGTGCTGAAGTCAAGAGAGTGAAGCTCGTAGTCGCGCTGAGCGGCGATGTGCAGCAGCACCCGAAGAGTGGTCATCTTCGGGGTGGGAGAGAAGGTCTGAAAGTAGTCAACTCCCTGCCGCTGACTGAAGCCTCGAGTCACGTAACGCGCCTTGAAGACAGGCGGAGAACCCGGCGGCCGCTTCACCCTGAAAATCCACATGCCACTGACAATGTTCGCCCCAGGTGGGGGAACGTCGTCGACGTAGGTGCCTGTGGATTTCCAGGAAGCCATCTCTGCGTCCATGGCTGCCAGCCACTGAGAGGAGTAGGGACCCTCTATCGCCTCTGCGTAAGAGCGCGGGGTCGGGATGTCTGGTGCATCCGGGTCTCCCTCAGGGGCAAGCAGCATGGACACGAGATGAGGTAAAGCAGCAGCAAAACATTGGAACTCCTCCTGCCTGTCCTCAAGGACGTCCGTGCTAAGAGCACACTCACCCCCGACGAACGGAGGACAGACAGACTCAGACTCAGCAACAAGACTAGCGGCGTAGTCTAGACGACAGTGAGCAGCAAAGTCGACAAGCTCGGCAACTAAGGCAGACGCAGCAGTGGACTCAAAGGAAGGGTCAGTGACAACAGTGGCCAGGAGACGCATGACAGTAGGACTAGCAGCACGAAGGGAGTCAGACTCCGGGTTGGCAAGGGCAGGAAGAGAGGACGCAGGAGGAGACGGCAGAGGGACACGCTGCGGAGCAGTGGAAGGACGCAGTGCCATCTGGTGCGTGCCGGGGACAGGAGGAGGACGCTGACGCGAACCACGGCGACTAGTGCGAGCAGCACGAACAGGCGACGCAGGACGAGACTCAGGCTCACGATGCTCCGTAAGACCTCCGGTCGGACCTGTGTAAGGAGAAGGAGCAGGCAGTGGGGAGGAGGTCTGTAACTGTGACTGCGACTGGACAGGCAGTGGACACTCTAAAGAGGGAGCAGGACCAGTAGAAGGCGGGAGACCAAGAACCTGCTCAAGGAGCGGAACGAAGCATGGCCGCGGCCGCGCAGCGCCTCCAGAACCAGCAGGGACAGCACCAGTACCCCCAGCGTCAGCGCCAACCCCAGCGGCACCACAAGCTCCAGCAGCACCTCCAGCAGCTCCAGTAGCGCCAACTCCAGCACCCCCAGGAGCACCGGCTCCAGCAGCACCTCCAGCTCCAGCACCTCCAGCAGCTCCAGCTCCAGCAGGACCATTAGAAGCCCCAGCAGCTCCAGTAGCACCAGCTCCAGTACCTCCAGCAGCACCTGCTCCAGCAGTACCGCCAGCTCCAGCACCTCTAGCAGCTCCAGCTCCAGCAGCACCACCAGGCCCAGTAGCTACAGTACCTCCAGTACGAGCACCTCCGGGACTAGTGGCTCTAGAACCCCCAGCAGCTCCAGCAGCAGCAGGACCTCCAGCGCCCGTAGCACCACCAGCTCCAGCAGCACGGCTCCAGCGGCGAGCAAACCACTCGCGCAGCTGCCGTGGAGAGAGTGGCTCCCGCCGGGACGAAACACCCGAAGGACCTCCAGGCGCAGCATCTCCAGACTCCACACGCGCTGGCTCAGCACCCTCAGGCTCCGCACCCCCAGACTCAGCAACTCCAGGCTCAGCACCCCCAGGCTCAGCACCCCCAGACGCAGCACCCCCAGACTCAGCACCCCCAGGCCCAGCACCCCCAGGCTCAGCACCAGGGCTAATTTTATCAGTGTAAATCACCCTAATACCCTGATTATCAGGGTGGTTTTTGGTAGTCACACTGATGGCCTAGGGTAGTTTTTTCGGGAGCTAGGATTTCCCTGATATGCCAGGGTTTACATTTAAGGCACACTGATGACTCAGGGTTACCGATCTTGATAACGAGTTTTACCCTGAAGCGAGTACCATACCACCCCACCCCCCCCCCCCCCCCCCCCCCCCAAATCCGCCCTCGCTCTTCTGTCTCGCTAAAACGATATATGATCAAAACAAGCACGCTAGAGGACGAGTCACGTTGGAGTGGCCCAGTTGTTAGACTGGTCTTCGTAAGGATGATGACCCGGGATCGAATCCTGCAGCCAGTCCTTCTGTTCAGAACTTCCGAAGAAACACTTCATCAGGGTTCTGAAAATTGTTACATTGTGGCCTAAGGGTAAATTTCTTGAAACTATGGAAAACCCTGATGGAAAAGATTTTTCCCAAGGGGTCACACTGATAATCAGGGTTTTGCAAAGGTGCAGGACTGATGATAAGGGTTGCTTAAAACAAAAAATTAGCCCTGCTCAGCACCCCCAGACCCGGCATGCGCAGGCTTAGCACCCCTAGCAGGACGAGAGTCAACAGCTACCTCGACGGGCTCGACTGCGTCTACCTGGGACACACCTGAGGGGGCAGGACCCTAAGGGGGGAGGGGGTCTACCGGGGGAGGACCTGGCGCAAGGAAGAGCGGCGGGGGGGCGAGGGGGGCAGTGCGGTAGGGGAAGAGACGGTAGTAGGGAACCGACTCGTCAAACGTGACGTCCTGAGAGGACAGAACACGGCGCGAGGTGGGGTGGTAAAACTGCAAACCAGGCGCGTCAGGGGGGAAGCCAAGGAAGACGCAGGGAACAGCACGGGAGGACAGCTTGTCCTCAGACAAGTCGCGGACGAAAGCTCGAGATCCCCAGACACGGAACGCAGACGCATCGCCAGCCTTCCCCGTCCACCGCAGAATAGGTGTGGTCTCCGGCAAGGAGACACGAGGCTGAAGGTTGATCTGATGCGCAGCGTACTGAACCGCGAACGGCCACAGAAAATGGGGAGCAGCCGCATGGATCATGGACGTATGAGCGACGTCCATGACCATGCCAATGCGGCGCTCAGCAATCCCATTTTGCTGCGGAGAGGCCGGAAGCGTGAACGTCTGGAGGATGCCCTCCGCACGACAGAAGGCTCACAGAAGGTCGGAGGAAAACTCTCCACCTCTGTCGGAGTGCAGACGCAGAACAGGAAGGTCCGAGCCGAAACTCTCGCTGAGCTGACGACGGACAGCGCGGATCCAGTCGATCAGCACCTCAGTGACCTCACCCTTGCGACGCAAGGGGAAGACTGTGGTGTAACGCGAGTAGTCGTCAACGACCAGCATAAAGTAGCGCTCGTGACCCTGCCCACGGACGCGGGCTGGGCCCCACACGTCCATGTGAAGAGTCTGCAGGGGAGCCTCCGTCGGAGGGAACTCGGAGGAGTGAGGAGCGGCGCGCTGCCGCCCCTCGACGCAGGGAACGCAGGTAGGGGCAGGCCCCAGAGGAAGGGGAGGGAGTGACCGGGGCAGACCAGTGACAAGGACACGGGAGGCCATGCCTCGGAGACGAGGCAGGGAGGGGTGACCAAGGCGGTGGTGCCAGAGGAGTGTCTGGTGAGACAAGATGCGACACGAGCAGGGGGCAGACTCAGGACCAGACCGGGACGCTGCACCAAACACCTGACCCGACGCAGCTACCTGACCAGACGCAGCAACCGGAGGAGGCACGGTAGTCAGGGTGTACAGGCTCGACCCAGGCTGACGGGCGAACGTGGCCAGGTGCCGGCCCGTCCGAGTACACGAACAGTGGGTCACCCTCTGACCGCCTGGAGTGAACTGGTCAACCCACGCGTCCTGAAGGTCAGCTCCACTCACCAAGTTCGTGGAGAACGAGGGGAGGTGAAGGCCCGACAGGGAGCCAGAGGGGATCGTCGGACACGGCAGGACCGTGGAGGAGTTTGCAAGGACCGGACCCCTAGAGGGGTCAGCCAGGGAGACTGCCACTGGCCGACAGAGCAGCGAGAGAGTGGTGCAGTCGCGAAAGAAGGAGCGAGAAGCACCCGAGTCAAGGGTGAAGGTGTGCAAGACCTGAGCCGACTCGGTACCTGAGAAAGCAGACTCACCAGCACCTGGAGCAGCAGACGCACTAGCACCTGGAGCAGCAGACTCACTAGTGCCTAGAGCAGCAGCCCCAATGCCCGGGTCGGGCGGAACACGCAGGTAACAGTCACCCTCAGCACTAATAGTCACAACATACATGGCAGCAAGAATAGCATCATAATCAAGATCAAAGATAGCAACACCCGACTTGAGCAGATCACCCCAGCGAGGGATCTCAGTGGTGTCAGGGAACTGCGTATGCCTGGCGTGAGTCAGGCGGCCGAAGCAGCGCTGCGTGGCGTGCGGCCCGCTGCACGTCTCCCCACTGCGCTCGCCGGTACGGAGAACGTAAGCACAGGGACCAGCACCCCCAGACCTCTGACGCCCAGCGTACCACTCACGAAGCTGCTGGGGCGACGGGGTCTCACGAGAACGCTGCTGCTGCTGGCGCTGGCCACCACCAAGGCCTCCCCGCTGCACAGCGCCACCCCGACCAGCACCACCGCCTCCGCCACCCCCACCGCCGCCTCCGCCGCCGCCTCCAGTCCCACCGCCACCGCCACCACCGCCGCCACCTCCACCTCCGCCCCCGAAGCCCCCACCCCCGCCACCACCCCCACCTCCACCCCCACCCCCTCCGCCGCCTCCACCGCCACCACCGCCGCCCCCGCCGTCTCCTCCAGCACCCTTGCCGCCCTTGCCCTTGCCGTTGCGGCGCCTCCCACTAGGAGCAGACGCAGCGCCGACCGACTCGGTGCCAACGAGGTCGACAGTAGCAGCAGAGGCAACAGAGGGCAGAAGGGGAACGGGGGAGCACCCCTCAAAGAAAGGGGTACGAGGGTCACCACGAGAGGCTCCTACAGCGACTACACTCTTCTCAGCTGCAAGGAGGCGCTCCTCGAGGAGGTCCACGGTGAGCGTGGTAGGGCAAAGGGAGAGGAAGTGGTCCCTGACCGAGCGAAGGGAGTCAGGGAGCCGGGTGACGAGGTAGTAGAGGGTGATGTACATAGGGGGGGGGTTCTTGGCGCAGAACTCGGCAGGAAGCGCAGCGCGGTAGCGGGTGTCACTAGTGCGGAGGTGCGTAATGAGGTCAGCGACTGTGGCAAAGGCGGCTAGGTCAGGAACAGGTACGGCAGCATGAGGCGGCTAAGGGCAGCAGTGGCAGGGGAGGAGTAGCGCGCAACTACAGCGTCGTATAGGGTCTTAGCGGTCTTGTACTGACTAAAGTGCGCGCGCTCAGTGGACGGCAGGTGACTACGCACAGCAAGACGAGCAGCAGCATCGTGCGTGGTCCCCTGCGAGCGAACAGCACTGTCCGCATCGGTGGCAGGTGCAACAAAGACGCCGGACGTGAGATCGAACAGTGAGACTCCGTCCCTAGAATCGCACTGCAGAAACAGCTGCAGGTCATCGACCCAGACGTCGAAATCAACTGCCCGACCCTTAGCATCGAAGGTAAGTACGTTAGGGGTAGCCATGACAACAGTAGCAGTAGCAGCAGCAGCAGCAGCAGCAGCAGGGGCAGCGCGACTCGGCAGGGCAGCGCGGCTCGGCAAGGCGGCGCGGCTCGGTAGGGGTGGCGTGGGTGCTGCGGTGCGCTTACCAGGGTAGGGCCGCCAAAGGCGGCGGTAGGCAGGGGCGCAACAGCGGCAGTAGGAAGGGCCGTAGCAGCTGCAGGCAGGGCAGCGACGGCTCCAGGCAGGGCTGCGACGACTCCAGGCAGGGCCGCTACGGCAGGGAGGTAGGGCCACGACGGCGGGACGGCAGGGCCGCGACGGCAGGGCAGGGCCGCGACGGCGAGGGCCACGACGGCAGGACGGCAGGGCCGCGACGGCAGGGCAGGGCCGCGACGGCAGGGCAGGGCCGCGACGGCAGGGCAGGGCCGCGACGGCGAGGGCCGCGACGGCAGGCGGCCGCGACAACAGGGGCCGCGACGGCAGGGGGGACGCGAAAGCAGCGGCCGCGACTGCAGGTGCCCGCCCGGCAGGGGCTGCGACTGTAGAGGCCGCGACGGCAGGGGCCGCGACGGCAGGGGCCGCGCCGGCAGGTGCAGCAACGGCAGGGGCCGCGACGGCAGAGGCCGCGACGGCAAGGTGGGGCGCGACGGCAGGGGCCGCGACAGCAGGGTGGGGCGCGACGGTAGGGGCCGCGACGGCAGGGCCGCGGCGGCTCTAGTCAGGGCCGCGACAGCAGGGCAGGCGCACGGGGCGCAGGTAAGGCAGGTGCGAGGCGCGCGACAGGGGGAGGAGCGCGCTTCGGGCAGGAAAAAAAAAATCAGTGGTGGGCCCTAAAAAAAACAGTCCCACTAGGGAACCTGCTCTATACCATGTGAAGAAAGTACGAGGTTTGAGTGATTGACTAGAAACAGGATGGATACAAATATGAAAACCTAGGAAAGTTGTTCCCCACAATGTCTACCCCACTACAGCCTACATAGACTATATCATATATGTTTGGCACGGAATTGATTTTTTTTCCGAGTAAATTTTTTGTTTTAAATTAATTTTGCGACCGAAAAAAATATAAAAAAAAACTTAAAAAAGGGTATGGAACTCACTATTGTGTCTTGCTGCTAGTCTGATGTTTTGTTTGTTTTAGCCTTGTGACAAAAGATAGAGTTCTGTTCATTTCACTCTAGGTTGTGTAGGGGTCATCCCTTAGAGGGTACAACCCAATTCTCTCGATAGCCTTGTACTCCCTCTCTCTTACCTAATCACCATTCTCACCTAGCTCCTAGTTCTAACACCTTGAAGTGTACTTACCTCGAACATTTGAATCTTAGGAGAGAAAATTGTTAGTCTTGAACCGTTCTAAGCAAGCTACTAACAAGCTTTAGGTGGTACTAGAACTCTCTCCTCGGGATCACCTCCGAGGGTCCTTGGGTGCCTGACCGAGGTCAGCCCCTATCCAAGGGTCCGAGTGTGTAGAGAGAGAGTCGTAGCAACAGCTAAAGTGTAGTAGCAATCGTCGCTTCCTTGGCGTTGTCAAGAGAATTGACTATAGCAGCGTACTTGCAGCAGGCACAGGAGAAATCCTTCACTCAAGTTATATTTTGGAACAACAAGAACAACATGTTTTATACTAAGCTAAATCTTTCTACTCCTACCTTGATCTAGGTGTTTCAAATTCACACCTCGTAGTGCGAGCAGATTTTCAGGTTCCCTCCCAACCCCTTTGTGACCTGGCGCGCACTCGATGCGTCGTCGAAATATTTCGTCTTTCGCGCGCGAACATTGTTGACGGTGCCGATCCGATAATTTCGCTTCGCGCCAATCTCGAACGGTTGCGATGATGTCCGTTCAAAACCTGAACGATTCAAAATGTCGGTGGCGATCAGCATTGCATTCGATCGCTCAACTGCTGCTCGCCACGTGCCCTCGTTCCGAACTTACTTTTGATCCGAACTGTCAGTGCTGCTGAAAAACGTGAGCAACCGCGAAATCTCGGTGATCTACCCACCTGCGCTAAAAAACGATTCGCGAGCATATGACGCTCGCTCTACTGAGCACGCTAATTAACCCGCTAATGAACACGCTAATTAACACGCTAACAAACACGCTGCACGAGCAAGGACCAATCTCGCTCCTCGAACAGCGGCAGCGCGAGCAGCTGCTCTCTCGAACTCATGAGCAACTGCCATTTCGAACGGCAGCCAATCAGAACCTCCAAAACAGCTCGCTCAAAACCAAAAGTCAGACTCGCTCCTTGAACACCACCAACCACTCCCATTGGTCAAGACCAGCCTATACTTCACCTCGGTTATACCAGACTCGCCGCTCCATTCAGCTGCAGTTACAGAACCTGAATCATAACCTTCAATCGGCAGATTGAATTACAGAAAAGGTATTTCTGTAATCAACAAACTCCCCCTCAATCTGGCAATTTTACACCACGCACCCTTTGCTTCTGACTCACCCCAACTGTGTTAATCACTCCTGAACCGACTTGTCCGCTCCCCCACTTGTGACTAATTTCTGAGCAGCTTTGTCTGTAACCCATTGCTCTTCGCACATGTCTCTCCAGCTTCCTTCAGCATCCAGTGACAACCCCATAATCCTTGCTGCTTCGTCAAGCACCCCTTGCTTGCTCCTATCATCTCTCTCAACAATCTGCTTCTGTCTTGATAAATCCATGCAGCGTCATCCTGTGCTCAGCTGCTTCCGCACGTCCTGTGTTTGTTATCATATTCGGTGCTCCACCACTCTCGTGTGACCCGAGCTTAATGGCGTCGCTCCTCCCCACACCTTTTCTGCTTCATTGCCATTGAGAATTTTGCACACCCCTCCGCTAGTTTGCGCACCCGTTGCTTGAGCTTCTTCAGAGCTTTGACAAATGCCAGCGTGTTTTGAGCTCCCACAGCGTCACCAAACAGCGCACCGTAGCCTCCATTGATTTTCTCACCACCCCGTTCCTCCATATTGAGGATGTTGTCCTGCTTCATCCGCCCCTCGGTTGGTTCGTCTCGGTTGATTGCCTTCCATCCCGTCCTGCTCTTGAACAACCTTTCCTTGCTTGTATCTGTTGGGTGCAAAATACTACTCTTGCACTGCAACCAGCCGCCTGCATGATGTTACGCATTTCGTGTGTGTTCTGTGTGCATTCGTTTTCTCATTTTGTTTCATGTGTTGTTGCTGTGGGATCATGTTCGGTCATGACGGATCATGACGAGTCATGTTCGTTCATGTCGGTCCATGTTCGTTCATGTCGGCTCATGTACGCTCATGTTTGTTTTCATCAACGAACATGTGCGCTCATGAAAGTTCTGTGTTTCATGAGTGTTCTGTATTTAATGAATGTCGAGTTGTTTTCATGAGTGCTGTTGTGAGTGTCGAGTGTGTTTGGTGTGGGGCTCGATTGTTTGACCAGCCCCGTTGACCATTTCGCGCTGGTCAACTAAAAAGTGCGCGAAGTCAGGACCCGCGCGTGGGGTCCTGACATGCGCGTGTGGCCGTGCAGGGCCCGCGCGTGTGTCGCAACTGTTTCGATCGTGCACTGTACGCACGATCGCTACAGAACGAAGCGACATGATTGCCTCGTCACGTGCAGGACAACGCACGATCGCGTCAGCGAGTGTTTTGTCCTGCACGACCGAGAAATATCTCGGTCGTGATGAGGGGCATGTGGGGCACTCGGGATTCTACAGTTGACTAACGTGATTTCGCGCTGACTTGGCGTGCAGGAAAATTCGCCAGAAAGTCGCGCTGCTTTGCGTCATTATTTCAACAGTGATACAAAACGGTAACGCCTGTTTTGTAACTGGAAAACGGGAAACCCACACGAGCGTTCATGATTTGTACATGTGCGATCATGAATGTTCATGAGGGGAGTCAGCAGGAGAATTTGGCAGCAGTGCAGTGGAAGACAGTTATTCTACAGTGGCAAATCAAGCCAAATTCAAGAGCAGTTAAACAACCGTTTTCAATGACAGCAAGGCGAAGACCTGGACGACAGTTAGACAACTGTCTTGTGTGTTTCCTTTGTGTGCCTAGGACCTCTTATATATGTCTGCTTGTATTTGCTTTTGAATCAACAATGTTTTTATGATTACAAGCGTGGATTCTACTACTACGTATTGACGAGAGTAGATACACAACGAACTGCTGCCGAAACTCTACTCAACCAGAAGGCTCACTCTACAAGCTAAGCTTGGCATAACTACTCACTTGGTTCTCAAGTGATGTTAAGTGTTGCCTAGTTTATGTTTGTGGCTCTGAGTTAATCGCTTCCGCATAGTACTAAGAATTAACAAGTGGTATCAGAGCTGGTCCTTAGTCATTCTCAACGCATCCATCGATGGGGTCGCCTGGAGAAGAAGGGAACTCAGCCCCCGCGAGTAGTGGCAGCCAGGAATCTGGTGTCTCCGTGCCCAGGATAGCCCGGACGAACCAGGGCCCGCTACTAAGGGAAGTGCTGAAGAACTTCTCAGTCGACAAGTTTAGTGGAGAAGGCTATGACGACTGGTCCTGGAAGATGCAGCTGTACTTTCGGCAGATTGGCCTTCTCAAGCTGATGATAGGCACCGAGAAACGACCCAGTACCCCGGAGCTGCAGAACGAGTGGGACGAGCGCTCATCCGCCGGGTACTACATTCTATCACAGAGTTTGGATCTCGCCCAACGCCAACACATCATGCACCTCCTCCCGGAGGAAGAGTGTGGACCCAAGGCATGGAGAGTGCTCAAGGATCTGCATGCACCCACATCAGTTGTAGCTACCCTCATGCTGGAGAGGGAGCTCTCCACCCTTCGCCTCAGTGAAGGAGAACCCGTTCAGCCCGTCCTTGACAAGCTGAGAGACCTCTACGCTAAGCTCGCCATCGCTGGAATTGTCTACCCCGAACAAACCAAGTGTATGAAGATGCAGTCGCTGCTGCCGGAGTCATGGATGATCTTCACAAGTGGCCTGAGTCTTCCTCAAAACCAGAGCTCCTGGACCTTGGAGTGGATTCGCACCAAGATACTCGAGGAGGACTTCAGGAGGCGCCAACTGAGGGGAGGTGAAGAGGGGAGCAGCAGCTACGCCATGCAAGGAGGAAAGAGGGGCAGAGGCAAGAAGTGGCAAGGGGCTGGGAGAGGAGCTTCTAAGGAGGAGGAGCCCTCCAACCAGCAAGGCGGTAGAGGAGCAGGATGTGGTGGAGGCCGAGGAGGCAGAGGGGGAGGAAGGGGACCCGGGAAAATGGAGGGCAAGTGCTGGTATTGTGAGAAAGTGGGTCATCCGTGGTTTAAATGCAGAACTAAACCCTCTTGGTGGACCCCCTCCAACAGGTCACAAGATGGGAGCGGCGCCGGAGCGGTTGCCGATGATGAACCGGCTGAACACGAAGAAAGGGAAGCCGGGCAATTCTTCCACGTTGAAGAGCCGGGAGAGGACGCTGTGGCCGCACACGCTGGAGCTGCCCTGCATCCGCTCAACACGTGGATCTTGGACACGGGGGCAGCATGGACCATGACTCCAAGGGCTGACCTCCTTGACAAAGTGGGGACTGCACCGATTGCGGAGGTGAAGTCGGCATCCGGGCACGCTCTCAAGGTGACGGGGGCGGGACGTGCTCAATTCAAGGGAGCCGATGGCAAACCAGTGGTGCTAAGTGATGTGCTTCTAGTCCCTGATCTCAAAGCTAACCTTATCTCCCTCAGGAAACTAGGAAAGTGCGGGGTCAACACCACCACCGATGGTGCCAAGACATACACGGGGCAGCTGGGACAGCGGGTGTTGTGGGACCTTCACGAGAGCCGTGACATCTGCAAGTCTATGTGGCAGCTGCCGGTTGTGCCATGGAGCAAGGAGGGAGGAACTCAGGGGGAGTGCAATGCTGTAGCTGCAGAGGAGCTGAAGGTTTCGGCAAAGGGTGGAGAGACTGACTGGATGACAGCTCACCGCCGCCTCGGGCATATTGCTATGCCCGTACTGCAGCAACTGCACAAGGAGGAAGGGGTTAAGGGACTGAAGCTGACAGGTGCAGCAACAACCCACAAGTGTGAAACTTGCTTGCTAAGCAAGTTTACTCGGTTCCCGTTCCATGCAACCGAGGGTGGCGGTAAGAAACTGCTGGAACTGGTGCACATGGATGTGGTGTGGCCGCTACCGGTTGTGGGGGAGCGTGGTGAGAAGTACTTTCTCACCATAGTGGATGATTGGAGCCGAGTTACCTGGGCATACCCCATCAAGAAGAAGGACCATGTGCCGTCCACCATACGCGATGAATGGCTGCCATTCGTGGAGAAACAGTCCAGGCAAAAGGTGAAGCGGATCAGGACTGATAGGGGTGGGGAGTTCCTTGGGGAGGAGTTGACTGCATGGCTGAAGAAGCAGGGCATCATTCGAGAACTCACCACCTCTTACACTCCACAGTCCAACGGCATAGCATAACGGGCAAACCGCACGGTGTTAGAAACGGCACGGGCACTTCTCATCGAATCGGGGTTAGGGAACCCAAGGTGGCCACATGCTGTGAGCCACGCCACGGTGGTTAAGAACAGGGTGTTCACCAACGTCGGTGGTGAGTCATGGGTCCCCATGGAGAGGTGGCTTGGGAGGAAGCCGCCTATTGACATGTTGCGTGTGTTTGGGTGCATGGCTGTGGCTCACATCCTCAAGGCACATCGCAACAAGTTGGGTGCAACGGCTGTGTGGTGTGTGCATTTGGGGTTGGCAGCTGAAAGCAAGGGGTGGCTGCTGTGGGAGACGAGCAAGGGAGTCATGTTCGACAGTAGAGATGTCAAGTTTATGGAAGATATCACCTATGGGAGCTGGTCCAAGCAGCCAAAGGAGCAGATCGTGCAGCAATTGCAGCAGGCAACCATGGGGTTTGAGGTTGAGGAGGAGTGGGTTGTGGAGGAGACCGCAACACCACACGAGGAGGAGGGTGCAGCAGAGCTTCCCGTGGTCAAGGGCGTGGAGCCAACGGGTGCACCTGAAGAACCTCACCCCATAACACGTGTGAAACCCCCCACCCTTCCCTCAAGAAGGACCCAAACCAAATCCCTTCCCACAAGCCGTGGTCTCTCACCCATGATCGAGAGGCAGATGCGAGCAACCGCATTGAAGCAGAGGGATTACGGAGGAACAAGGGGAGAGCAACAGCAACTTGATGCACTGCTGGTGCTGGAGAGCAGCCGTGATTCTGATGAGGAAGGAGAGGAGGAGGTATACTATTTCATGGCACTCGCACCAACTCAGCCACTGACCATGGATGAAGCCCTTAAGGGACCAGACCGGGACAAGTGGCTGGCATCAAGAGATGTTGAATATAACAGCCAAATGGAGAATGGGACATGGGAGCTGGTGCCACTGCCGGAGGGGAAGAAAGCCATAAGCTGTGGCTGGATTCCAAGGATTAAAACTGACAACAAAGGAGCCGTGTCAGTTTATAAGAGCAGGCTGGTGGCAAGGGGTTATCAACATAAAGAAAGGGAGGACTTCAAGGAGACCTTTGCTGCAACTGCCAAGTCACCAACATTGTGTGTTCTCCTCGCCGGTGCAGCTGTGTGTGGGTGGGTGATAGTGCAGATGGACATCACCACAGCCTTCCTCTATGGACTGATAGATGTGGGGGTGTTCATGTCGCAGCCGCCAGGTTATGAGGATGGCACCGGGCGTGCGTGCAAGCTGAAGAAGGCCATCTATGGCCTCAAACAAGCACCACGCTGCTGGTACAAGAAGCTGTCTTCGGTTCTAGAGGAGATAGGGTTCAGGGCGAGTGCCTGTGACGAGGGCCTTTTCCTCATGGGGGAGAAGGAAAGCCTCGTCATGTTCCTGGTGTACGTGGACGACATCCTCCTGTTTAGGAGCAGCAAGCAGGAGGTGATGAAGGTGCAGCAGAAACTGATGCAAAACTTCAAGTGCAAGACCCTGGGGGAGGCGAACTACTACCTGGGAATGCACATCGAGAGGGATGTCAGCAATGGATGGGTGAAACTGCACCAGGAGAAGTACATCAATGACATGGGGAGCAAGTATGAGATAGAGGTCGGAAGGAAGATCACCACACCTCTTCCATGTGGATTTAGACTCATCAAAGCTAGTGAGAACGAAGGAGTGGATCAGCGGGAGCAGGCTCGTTTTCAGTCCATGGTGGGGAGCTTGCTCTATGCAGCAGTACACACCAGGCCGGACATCTCCTTTGCTGTGAGGCAGCTGGCCAGGGTGGTGCAAAATCCCACCGAGGAGCAGGTGGATGCAGCAGACCGTATCATCCAGTATCTGAACTCCTACCCCACCGTTGGAGTTCAATACTCAGCCGTGGCTCAAATGAAGCAGAAGGGAGCAGAGGTTCTCAAGGAGAAGGGGGAGCAGCTCGGGGAGAGGGAGCTATTCCTCACGGGGTTTGCTGATGCAACATGGGCATCTGAAACGGAGGACATGTCCTCAGTGGGAGGATATGTGTGTGTGATTGGTGGTGGGCCCGTGAGCTGGAGGTCAAAGAAACAGGTGGAAACGGCGGGTTCATCAGCTGAAGCATAATACATGTCTTTGTACCATGCAGCCAAGGAGCTGATTTGGCTGAGGAAGCTGCTGGAGGAGATAGGGCACGAGCAGAAGACTGCCACACCGCTGTTTTGTGACAACTCCAGTGCCATTGCAATGTCCAAGAATGCTGTGCTGCATGGGCTCACTAAGCATATGCAGATCAAATGGCATTGGCTGCGCAAGGAGGTGCAGAGGGGATCCATCCAGCCCCTCTATGTGAAAACGCAGCAGCAGCCGGCAGATTTTCTCACGAAGCGGCTTGCTGAAGAACCCCACTGGCGCTGTGCTAAGTTGTGCGGCATGAGCCTTAACTAGGCTCACGCAAAGGGAGTGCAAGCAGGCGACTGCTTGAGGGGGAGTTTGTTGGGTGCAAAATACTGTTCTTGCACTGCAACCAGCCGCCTGCATGATGTTACGCATTTTGTGTGTATTCTGTGTGCATTCGTTTTCTCATTTTGTTTCATGTGTTGTTGCTGTGGGATCATGTTCGGTCATGACGGATCATGACGAGTCATGTTCGTTCATGTCGGTTCATGTTCGTTCATGTCGGCTCATGTACGCTCATGTTTGTTTTCATCAACGAACATGTGCGCTCATGAAAGTTCTGTGTTTCATGAGTGTTCTGTATTTCATGAATGTCGAGTCGTTTTCATGAGTGCTGTTGTGAGTGTCGAGTGTGTTTGGTGTGGGGCTCGATTGTTTGACCAGCCCCGTTGACCATTTCGCGCTGGTCAACTAAAAAGTGCGCGAAGTCAGGACCCGCGCGTGGGGTCCTGACATGCGCGTGTGGCCGTGCAGGGCCCGCGCGTGTGTCGCAACTGTTTCGATCGTGCACTGTACGCACGATCGCTACAGAACGAAGCGACATGATCGCCTCGTCACGTGCAGGACAACGCACGATCGCGTCAGCGAGTGTTTTGTCCTGCACGACCGAGAAATATCTCGGTCGTGATGAGGGGCATGTGGGGCACGTGGGGCACTCGAGATTCTACAGTTGACTAACGGGATTTCGCGCTGACTTGGCATGTAGGAAAATTCGCCAGAAAGTCGCGCTGCTTTGCGTCATTATTTCAACAGTGATACAAAACGGTAACGCCTGTTTTGTAACTGGAAAACGGGAAACCCACACGAGTGTTCATGATTTGTACATGTGCGATCATGAATGTTCATGAGGGGAGTCAGCAAGAGAATTTGGCAGCAGTGCAGTGGAAGACAGTTATTTTACAGTGGCAAATCAAGCCAAATTCAAGAGCAGTTAAACAACCGTTTTCAATGACAGCAAGGCGAAGACCTGGACGACAGTTAGACAACTGTCTTGTGTGTTTCCTTTGTGTGCCTAGGACCTCTTATATATGTCTGCTTGTATTTGCTTTTGAATCAACAATGTTTTTATGATTACAAGCGTGGATTCTACTACTACGTATTGACGAGAGTAGATACACAACGAACTGCTGCCGAAACTCTGCTCAACCAGAACGCTCACTCTACAAGCTAAGCTTGGCATAACTACTCACTTGGTTCTCAAGTGATGTTAAGTGTTGCCTAGTTTATGTTTGTGGCTCTGAGTTAATCGCTTCCGCATAGTACTAAGAATTAACAGTATCCGCCAAGTGAGGATTTGACTCCTCTGTAGCTCCTCTCTTTATACCTTGCAGCTCATCCTTGGAACTTTCATCGTCCTTCTTCCTGCTGAGAGCCTCTGCTTCACTCAATTGTGGTGATGGCACAGCTTCGCACACCTTCACCCTCGCACTAGCCTTACTCCCCCTGAGTGTAACCCTCCTCTTAACTTTGGATTTCTCCAACTTCAAGCGGGACGCGATGACCTTCAACTGCTCAACCAGCTGCATTCCTATCTGCTTCAACTCACTCACTGCCGCTGCACTAATTTGCGATGTCTCCCCCTCAACGATGCACCCCGTTTCAGCCAGTCCTGTACTGACGCCACTCCATGATATGGCAGGCACCCGCCACAACTCATTATCAAGGCCCCATTCTTCGCGCAGCTCCCAAAGCACTCTGCTCCCGAATCTTCCCTTAAAGCGTCCAGCTTTGCTCTCGGTGTTCACCCCAGCAAGAGCCAGCTTCCTTAGCGAGATCAAGCTAGCTGTCATCTCCGGGACGAACAACACCTTTTCAATTACGATTGGTTTCCCGTCAGCTCTACAGAATGCAGCTCGTCCTGCACCCATCACCCTCATTGCATGTCCGGATCCTGACTTGACTTCCAAAATGGGTGCTGTATCGATGCGTTCCAGCAGTTCCGCACATGGAGTCACCGACCACGCGGCTCCAGTATCTAAGACCCAAGTGTGTCGTCCAGATCCGTATTGTGCTCCTTTCACACATGCTGTTGATTCTGCCGCTACATGGAAGAACTGCCCTGCTGCCCTTCCTTCATGTTGATTCGTTTCCCTTGCACGCTCCGCTACCATGTTCACGCCATGCTTCTCGCCTTCTTTTCCATCTTCGTTCAAGTAGCTTGGGTCCCACCAATCTGGTCGTTCGTGGCAATGCATCCACGTATGTCCCGGCTTCTGACAATACCAACACCTTCCCCGAAAACCGCCAAAGCCTGCCCTGTAGCCACCTCGTCCTGCAGCTTCACTGTTCCATTGGTCATCATTGCTCGTGTTGTCTCTGCTTCCGCTGAACCTGTCACGTCCGCTCCATGACGTTTCCTCATCAGACTCTCGTTGCCTGGCCATGTTGCCATAGCGCTTGTCACCGTTCATGCTCTTGAACCTGTTGCGCCTGTTCTTCCAACTGCTTCCCTGCATGCCGAAGCCGCCATTGCCGTCATCCATATTGTTCATCTGACGCCTTCGAAAATCCTCCTCCAGAATCTTGCTCTTCACCCATTCAAGGGTCCACAGCCCCTGGTTTTGTGGGAGGCTTAACCCACTCGTAAACTGCAGCCATGATTCGGGCAGCAACGACAGCATTTTCAAACACTTAGCATGTTCGGGATACACTACACCGGCCATCGTTAGCTTCGCGTACGTGTCTCGCATCCTGTCAAGAACAGGCTGCAGCGACTCCCCTTCACCTACTCGCAACGAGGACAGCTCCCGTTCCAACATTAGTGTAGCTGTAATTGATGTTGGGGCGTGCAGGTCCTTGAGCACAGCCCACGCTTTCGGTCCACATTCCGCTTCCTCGAGCAGGTGCATGATGTGTGCCCGCTGATTCAACTCCAAGCTTTGTGAAAGTAGGTAGTACCCCACTGACGCTCGTTCGTCCCATTCTCCTTGTAATGCTGGATCCGTCGGCCTTTCTTCCTTGCCGTTCATCAACTTGAGGAGTCCCACTTGCCTGAAGTACAGCTGCATTTTCCACGCCCAGTCATCATATCCCGTGCCGTTAAACTTGTCAACCGAGAAGTTCTTCAAGACTTCCTTTAGCAGGGACCCCTGGCTGGTTCTCGCCATCCTTAGCGATGACACCCCCGTTGCTTGGCCTCCGCTGCTTTCTTGGCTTGAAGACCCTTCAGCTCCATTCTTGCCCATGGTGCTCTAACAGCAACGACGTAGTAACCCGAGCTCTGATACCACTTGTTAGTCTTAAACCGTTCTAAGCAAGCTACTAACAAGCTTTAGGTGGTACTAGAACTCTCTCCTCGGGGTCACCTCCGAGGGTCCTTGGGTGCCTGACCGAGGTCAGCCCCTATCCAAGGGTCCGAGTGTGTAGAGAGAGAGTCGTAGCAACAGCTAAAGTGTAGTAGCAATCGTCGCTTCCTTGGCGTTGTCAAGAGAATTGACTATAGCAGCGTACTTGCAGCAGGCACAGGAGAAATCCTTCACTCAAGTTATATTTTGGAACAACAAGAACAACATGTTTTATACTAAGCTAAATCTTTCTACTCCTACCTTGATCTAGATGTTTCAAATTCACACCTCGTAGTGCGAGCAGATTTTCAGGTTCCCTCCCAACCCCTTCGTGACCTGGCGGGCACTCGATGCGTCGTCGAAATATTTCGTCTTTCGCGCGCGAACATTGTTGACGGTGCCGATCCGATAATTTCGCTTCGCGCCAATCTCGAACGGTTGCGATGATGTCCGTTCAAAACCTGAACGATTCAAAATGTCGGTGGTGTGAAAAGGAGAACGGGGAAATGGATGAACTATGAATGAAGTGAGTACATATAGGAAACCCTAATTGGGTTGTACCCCCTATGGGATACCCCACTATAGCCTACACAACAGCATAAGCTATATAATGTTCTGACACACCCCCATAGGCAAAGTGGGGGAGAACAAGGGGTCACAAGACCAGTCACGCAAAGCACAGCAAGCTCAGGGTGGATCACAAAGTCACCACACAGTCCGAGCACAACGACAAGGCCACAAGGCCAGTTCACATGCAGGAGGACACATATATATATAGAGCTAGACAAGCAAGAGCAGGTATATATATGTGACAGTACAAGCAAGGTCAAGAGGAGAGCAAGTGAGGCAAGACAGGTACAAGACCCAACTGAGTGCAGAAGCGCTGATGGTCACAAGGCGCAAGTGCCTTGGTGAACACATCAGCAGTGTTGGCCTCAGAGGCCACGTACGCAAGTCGCAACTGACCACGCTGCTGCAGCTCACGAGCAAGAAAGTAACGGAGAGCAATGTGCTTCGTTCTGTGCTCCAAGCGCTGCTCTCGACACAAGGCCAGCATGGCCTTGTTGTCTACGTACAGCACTGGAGGAGAACGAGGCTGCTCTCCAAGGTCAGTCAGCAGGTAGGTGAGCCAGCGAAGCTCCTGTGCAGCCATGGCCCCGGCGTAGATCTCAGCCTCACAACTGGAGCCGAGAACAGAGGACGAGCGAGTAGCCCGCCACGAGACAGAGCCGGAACCAAGACTGAAGGTGTAACCCTGCGACGACCGCTGCGTAGCCTGGTCGTCAGCCCAAGAAGCGTCCGCGTGCCCAGTGTGGACCACTGGACTCCGCCCTCCAAGCACTAGCCCCATGCCCGACGTACTGCACAAGTAGCGCAACACCCTCTTCGCTGCAGCCATGTGCTCTGGTCGGTGTCTCCCAGGAGCAACATAGCGTGCAAGAATGCTAAGAGGGTATGCAAGGTCAGGTCGTGTGCAGGTCATCAGGTACATGAGGCAGCCAACAAGCTCTGGGTACGGGCCACTCGACTCTACGGACTCATCCGAAGGCAGAGCTGAGAGCGAGTGGCGAGTAGACAGAGGAGTGGCCTGAGGCGAGGAGTACGTGAAGCCGAAGCGTTGAAGGACCTGCTGCACCATGTGTGACTGAGTCAAGGTAATGGTGCGGCGTGCTCTGTCCCGAGTGATCTGCAAGCCAAGGTAGCTGTGCAGTTCACCCAGGTCTGTGCACGTGTGTCTCTTCTGCAGCTCGGACTTCACGTAGGCTAGTCCAGCAGTGTCAGCTGTGGCAAAGACCAAGTCGTCGACGTACACGAGGATGTAGAACGGCGGCAAAGAAGTGTCGGTGCGCAGAAACAACGACGGGTCAGCAGTAGAGGGAGCAAACCCAAGAGCCGCAAGCGTAGTCCTCAGTGTGTCGTGCCACTCACGCGGTGCCTGGCGGAGATCGTAGACTGGCCGTCGGAGGCTCCACTGGGTGCCAGGAGGGAAAGTCCCAGTGAAGCCAGGTGGACGGCGCAGCCAGATCTCCTCGTGCAGGCTACCCTGCAAGAAAGCCGTGCTGAAGTCAAGAGAGTGGAGCTCGTAGTCGCGCTGAGCGGCTATGTGCAGCAGCACCCGAAGAGTGGTCATCTTCGGGGTGGGAGAGAAGGTCTGAAAGTAGTCAACTCCCTGCCGCTGACTGAAGCCACGAGCGACGTACCGCGCCTTGAAGACAGGTGGAGAGCCCGGCGGCCGCTTCACCCTGAAGATCCACATGCCACTGACGATGTTCGCCCCAGGAGGGGGCACCGCGTCAACGTAGGTGCCTGTGGACTTCCAGGACGCCATCTCTGCATCCATAGCTGCCTGCCACTGAGAGGAGTAGGGACCCTCTACGGCCTCCGCGTAAGAGCGCGGAGTCGGGATGTCTAGTGCATCCGGGTCTCCCTCAGGGGCAAGTAGTACGGACGCGAGATGAGGTGAAGCAGCAGCCAGACACTGGAACTCCTCCTGCCTGTCCTCAAGGACGTCCGTGCCAAGAGCACACTCACCCCTGACGGACGGAGGACAGACAGACGCAGACTCAGCAACAAGACCGGCAGCGTAGTCTAGACGACAGCGAGCAGCAAAGTCGACGAGCTCAGCAGCAAGCGCAGACGCAGCAGTGGACTCAAAAGAGGGGTCAGTGACGACAGTAGCAAGGAGACGTGTGACAGTAGGACTAGCAGCACGAAGAGAGTCGGACTCTGGGTCGGTAAGTGCAGGAAGGGAGGACTCAGGAGGAGAAGGCAAAGGGGCACGCAGAGGAGCAGTGGACGGACGCAAAGACATCCGGTGCGTGCCAGGGACAGGAGGAGGACGCTGACGCGAACCGCGACCACTAGCGCGAGCAGCACGAACAGGCGACGCAGGACGAGACGCAGGCTCACGACGCTCAGCAAGACCTCCAGTGGGACCAGTGTAAGGAGAGGGAGCAGGAAGTGGGGAGGCGGGCTCTAACTGGGACTGTGACTGAACAGGCGGTGGACACGCTGCAGGAGGAGAAAGACCAAGAACCTGCTGTAGGAGTGGAACAAAGTACGGCCGAGGCCGCGCGGCGACTCCAGACACAGCAGGGACAGCACCCTCAGCAGCAGCACCAGCGCCAACAGCACCTCCAGCGGCAGGACCTCCAGCAGCACCAGCAGCACCCGCAGCAGGACCACCGCCAGGAAGGACAGCAGCAGTCTCAGCACCAACACCCGCAGCAGCTCCAGCTCCAGGCGGACCCGAGGGCCTAGCAGCTCCGGGACCAGCGGCACAAGTACCCTCAGCAGCCGAAGGAGCTCTAGCTCCAGCAGTACGTCTCTAGCGGCGAGCAAACCACTCGCGCAGCTCCTGTGGAGAGAGGGGCTCCCGCCGAGGCGAAGCACCCGGAGAACCGCCAGGTCCCGCACCGCCAGACGCCACAAGGGGAGGTCCAGTGGCCGCAGGCTCCGCAGCTCCAGGCTCAGCAGCTCCAGACGCAGCACCCCCTGGCTCAGCACCCCCAGTCGCAGCACCCCCAGGCTCAGCACCCCCAGACTCCGCACCCCCAGGCTCAGCACCCCCAGTCGCAGTACCCCCAGGCTCAGCACCCCCAGACTCAGCACCCCCAGGCTCAGCACCCCCAGGCTCAGCACCCACGCGCGTAGCACCCCCAGAGTCAGCACCCCCAGGCTCAGCACCCGCAGCAGGACCAGAGTCACCAGCAACCTCGACCGGCTCGACTGCGTCTACCTGGGACACACCTGAAGGGGCAGGACCCTGAGGGGGAAGGGGGTCTACCGGGGGGGGACCTGGCACAAGGAAGTGCGGTGGCGGGGGGAGGGAAGGAGTGCGGTAGGGGAAGAGGCGGTAGAAGGGGACTGACTCGTCGAACGTGACGTCCTGGGAGGACAGAACACGACGAGAGGAGGGGTGGTAGAACTGCCACCCTGGGGCGTCAGGGGGGAAGCCGAGGAAGACACAGGGAGCAGCACGAGGGGACAGCTTGTCCGCAGACAAGTCGCGGACAAACGCCCGAGATCCCCAGACACGGAACGCAGACGCATCGCCGACCTTCCCCGTCCACAGCAGAGCTGGGGAGGTCTCCGGCCGGGAGACCCTGGGGTGAAGGTTGATCTGATGCGCCGCGTACCGAACCGCAAACGGCCACAGAAAATGGGGGGCAGCCGCATGCATCATGGACGTACGAGCGACGTCCATGACCATGCCAATGCGGCGCTCAGCAATCCCATTTTGCTGTGGAGAGTCCGGAAGCGTAAAGGTCTGGCGGATGCCTCGTGCACGACAGTAGGCTCGCAGAAGGCCAGAGGAGAACTCTCCACCTCGGTCAGAGTGCAGACGCAGAACAGGAAAGTCCGAGCCGAAGCTCCTCCTGAGCTGGAGACGAGCTGCGCGGATCCAGTCGATCAACACCTCAGTGACATCACCCTTGCTGCGCAAGGGGAAGACTGTGGTGTAACGCGAGTAGTCGTCAACCACCAGCAGGAAGTAGCGCTCGTGACCCTGCCCACGGACGCGGGCCGGGCCCCACACGTCCATGTGAAGCGTCTGCAGAGGAGCCTCTGTCGGGGGAAACTGGGAGGAGTGAGGGGCAGCCCGGAGCCGCCCCTCGACACAGGGGACACAGGAAGGTCCGGGTCCCGAAGGAAGGGGAGGGAGAGACCGGGGAAGACCAGAGACAAGGACACGGGAAGCCATGCCCCGAAGACGAGGCAAGGAGGGGTGGCCAAGACGGTGGTGCCACAGGAGAGTCTCCTGAGACAGGCGGCGACACGAGCAGGGGGCAGACTCAGGACCAGACCTGGACGCAGCAGCAAACACCTGACCCGACGCAGCTACCTGGCCAGACGTGTTGGAATCACTGAACAGGAATGAATGAACTAGCAATGAAAAGAGTACAAGTACCTAACCCTAGAATTGTGTACCCCCTATAGGCTAACCCACTGTAGCCTAAACTAACACAACATATATAATGTTTGACACACCCCCATAGGCAAAGTGGGGGAGAACTAGGGGTCACAAGACCAGTCAAGGCAAAACAAGCTCAGGGTGGATCTCAAGGATACCACACAAATTCCGAGCACAAGCAAGTGGTCACAAGACCAGTTCACATGCAGGTTTATATATAGAGATCACAGTACAACAGACTCAAGAAGTAAGCAAGTGAGGTCCAGTAGGCACAAGGCCTAGAAGAGTGCAAAAGCGCTGATGGTCACAAGGCTGAAGCGCCTTGGTGAACACATCAGCAGTGTTGGCCTCAGAGGCCACGTAACGCAGGCGAAGCTGACCACGCTGCTGCAGCTCTCGAGCGAGGAAGTAACGCAGAGCAATGTGCTTCGTTCTGTGCTCCAGTCTGTGCTCCTCACACAAGGCAATGGCTGCCTTGTTGTCGACGTACAGCACTGGAGGAGAACGAGGCTGCTCTCCAAGGTCGGTCAGCAAGTAGGTGAGCCAGCGTAGCTCCTGGGCTGCCATGGCTGTGGCGTAGATCTCAGCCTCACAACTGGAGCTGAGAACAGAAGAAGAGCGAGTAGAACGCCAAGAAACAGAACCAGAGCCAAGACTGAAGGAGTAACCCTGAGACGACCGCTGAGTAGCCTGGTCGTCCGCCCAAGAAGCGTCTGAGTGCCCA
Organism: Closterium sp. Naga37s-1; assembly: GCA_947471745.1. Classification (NCBI taxonomy): domain Eukaryota; kingdom Viridiplantae; phylum Streptophyta; class Zygnematophyceae; order Desmidiales; family Closteriaceae; genus Closterium; species Closterium sp. Naga37s-1. Next base: position 1,341,520 of record CANJKZ010000064.1, read on the forward strand.
GTGAGAACAACTGGGACTCGCCCTCCAAGCACTAGCCCCATGCCCGACGTACTGCACAAGTAGCGCAACACCCTCTTAGCTGCATCCATGTGCTCCTTCCGGTGACGGCCGGGAGCGACATAGCGTGCAAGAATGCTGAGAGGGTATGCAAGGTCTGGTCGAGTGCAGGTCATCAGGTACATGAGGCAACCCACAAGCTCTGGATACGGGCCACTCGGCTCTACGGACTCATCCGAAGGCAGAGCTGAGAGCGAGTGACCGGTAGGCAGAGGAGTGGGCTGAGGCGAGGAGTACGTGAAGCGGAAGCGCTGAAGGACCTGCTGCACCATGTGTGACTGAGTCAAGGTGATGGTGCGGCGTGCTCTGTCCCGGGTGATCCGCAAGCCAAGATAGCTTGTCAGTTCACCCAGGTCTGTGCACGTGTGTCTCTTCTGCAGCTCCGACTTCACGTGGGCGAGTGCCACAGTGTCAGCAGTAGCAAAGACCAAGTCGTCGACGTACACAATGACGTAGAACGGCGGCAGTGAGGTGTCGGTGCGTAGAAACAGCGACGGGTCAGCAGTCGAAGGCGCGAACCCAAGAGCCGCAAGCGTAGTCCTCAGTGTGTCGTGCCACTCACGAGGCGCCTGGCGGAGACCGTAGACTGGCCGTCGGAGGCTCCACTGGGTACCAGGAGGGAACGACCCAGTGAAGCCAGGTGGACAGCGCAGCCAGATCTCCTCGTGCAGGCTGCCCTGCAGGAAAGTAGTGCTGAAGTCAAGCGAGTGGAGCTCGTAGTCACGCTGAGCGGCGACGTGCAGCAGAACCCGAAGAGTGGTCATCTTCGGGGTCGGGGAGAAGGTCTGGAAGAAGTCAACTCCCTCGCGCTGACTGAAGCCTCGTGCAACGTAACGCGCCTTGAAGACAGGCGGAGAACCCGGCGGCCGCTTCACCCTGAAAATCCACATGCCACTGACGATGTTCGCCCCAGGCGGGGGAACCTCGTCGACGTAGGTGCCTGTGGACTTCCAGGAAGCCATCTCTGTGTCCATGGCTGACTGCCACTGAGAGGAGTAGGGACCGGCCATCGCCTCTGCGTAAGAGCGTGGGGTCGGGATGTCTGGTGCATCCGGGTCTCCCTCAGGGGCAACAAGCATGGACACGAGATGGGGCAAAGCGGCAGCAAAGCACTGGAACTCCTCCTGCCTGTCCTCAAGGACGTCAGTGCCAAGAGCACACTCACCCCCGACGGACGGAGGACAGACAGACTCAGACTCAGCAACTAGGCTAGCAGCGTAGTCTAGACGACAGCGAGCAGCAAAGTCGACAAGCTCAGCAACTAAGGCAGACGCAGCAGCAGACTCAAAGGAAGGGTCAGTGACAACAGTGGCCAGGAGACGCGTGACAGCAGGACTGGTAGCACGAAGAGAGTCTGACCCAGGGTCAGGAAGAGCAGGAAGAGAGGAAGCAGGAGGAGACGGCAGTGGGACACGCTGTGGAGCAGTGGACGGACGAAGCGCCATCCGGTGAGTGCCTGGGACAGCAGGAAGACGCTGACGCTGGACTCGACGACTAGAGAGAGCAGTGCGGACAGGCGACCCAGGACGAGACTCAGGCGACGCAGGACGAGACGCAGGCTCACGCCGCTCAGTAAGACCTCCAGTCGGACCAGTGTAAGGAGCAGGACCAAGGAGAGAGGAGGCAGACGGTAACGCCGACTGCAGCTGGACAGGCTGAGGACACTCTAAGGAGGGAGGAGGAAAAGGAGGAGGAAGCTGACCAAGAACCTGCTGAAGGAGCGGAACAAAGTACGGCTGAGACCGAGCAGCGACACCAGAGCCAGCAGGGACACCCGCACCAGGGTCCGCAGCACCAGCAGCAGCTCCAGCGCCCACGTCCTCAGCACCAGCGGTAGCTCCAACGCCCGGGTCCTCAGCACCAGCAGGAGCTCCAACGCCTGGGTCCTCAGCACCAGCAGCAGCTCCAACGCCCGGGTCCTCAGCACCAGCAGCAGCTCCAACGCCCGGGTCCTCAGCACCAGCAGCAGCTCCAACGCCCGGGTCCTCAGCACCAGCAGCAGCTCCAACGCCCGGGTCCTCAGCACCAGCAGCAGCTCCAACAGCAGCGGGGTTCGTAACACGAGGCACGCCACTCCGAAGAGTGCAGCGCCGCTCGTACCACTCACGGATCCGCTCGCGGGAGGGGAGCTCCCGAACGGGAGAAGAAGTACTAGCACCAGTCCCAGTAGTACGTCCGGCTCGAGCGGTAACTCTCCGGAGGCTGCAGTACTCTAAGTACCACGCACGTAGCTGCTCCGAGGAGAGGGCTCCTCCAGGTGCAGGACTCCCAGACCTCGTACCTCCAGACGCAGAACCCCCAGACTCCGGACTCCGCAGCTCAGTACCACGAGGCTCCACACCCCCAAGCTCAGCACCCTCAAGCTCCACACCCCCAGGCTCCACACCCCCAGGCTCCACACCCCCAGGCTCCATACCCCCAGGCTCCACACCCCCAGGCTCCACACCCCCAGGCTCAGCACCCCCAGGCTCAGCACCCCCAGCAGGACGAGAGTCGACAGCTACCTCAACAGGCTCAACCGGGTCTACCTGAGACACACCTGAGGGAGCGGCACCCTGAGGGGGGAGGGGGTCTGCAACAGCAGCACCTGGCGAGAGGAAGAGAGGCGGGGGGGGGAGCGGGGCAGTGCGGTAGGGGAAGAGGCGGTAGTAGGGGACGGACTCGTCAAAAGTGACGTCCTGGGAGGGCAAGACTCGGCGCGAGGTGGCGTGGTAAAACTGCCAACCAGACGCGTCCGGGACAAAGCCGAGGAAGACGCAGGGAACAGCACGGGAGGAGAGCTTGTCCGCAGACGAATCGCGGACAAAAGCTCGAGACCCCCAGACCCGGAAACGCGACGCATCGCCAACCTCCCCCGTCCACAGTAGCGTGGGCGAGGTCTCCGGCAAGGAGACACGGGGCCAGAGGTTGAGTTGATGCGCAGCGTACCGGACCGCAAACGACCACAGAAAGTGGGGGGCAGCCGCATGGATCAAGGAGGTACGGGCAACCTCCATGACCAGGCCAATGCGGCGCTCCGCAACCCCATTCTGCTGTGGAGAAGCCGGAAGCGTGAACGACTGCTCAATGCCGTGCTCAGCACAGTAGGCTGCCAAGAGGTCGGAGGAGAACTCACCACCTCTGTCAGAGTGCAAGCGCAGGACAGGAAAGTCCGAGTGAAAACGCTCGCTGAGCTGGAGACGAGCTCGGCGGATCCAAGGGATCAAGACATCAGGGACCTCACCCTTGGTGCGCAAGGGGAAGACCGAGGTGTAGCGCGAGTAGTCGTCAACAACTATCAGGAAGTACCTCTCCTGACCCTGACCACGGACGCGGGCTGGGCCCCACACGTCCATGTGGAGTGTCTGCAAGGGAGCAGTCGTCGGGGGGAACGAGGAGGAGTGAGGAGCGGCGCGCTGCCGTCCCTCGACACAGGGGAGACAGGTAGGAGCAGGCGAGGGTGGGAGGGGAGGAAGGACCCTGGGCAGGCCAGAGACAAGGTACCTGGAGTGCATGGCACGAAGCCGCTGCACAGACGGGTGGCCAAGGCGGTGGTGCCAGAGGACAGTCTCGTGTGCCAAAGAGCGACACGAGCAGGGGGCGGACAGCTGACCTGACGCGGACGCGGACGCAGTCGCAGTAACCTGAGGGGACTCAGTAGTCAGTGTGTACAGGTCCGACCCCGGCTGCCGAGTGAAGGTAGCCAAGTGACGGCCCGTACGAGCACACGTGCAGTGTGTCACGCGCTCGTAGGCAGGGGTGAACTGGTGAACACCCCCGTCCTGGAGTGCACAGCCTGCCACCAAGTTCGTAGAGAACGAGGGGAGGTGGAGACCTGACAGTGTGCCCGACGGGACCGCAGGGCAGGGAAGGACAGTGGAAGAGGTCGCAATGACCGGACCCCCAGAGGGGTCAGCAAGGGAGACAGCAACTGGTCGAGCAAGCGGCTCAAGGGCAGTGCGGTCACGAAAGAAGCAGCGAGAAGCACCTGAGTCCAGTGTGAAGGTGTGCAGTGCGGCAGTCGACGCAGTACCAAGGGGGGGAGACACACGAGCACCTAGAGCAGCAGCCTCACCAGCACCTGGGGTAGCCGACACGGGAGTACCTGGAGCGGCAGACGCACTGGCCCTAATGCCCGGGTCGGGCGGCACACACAAGTACTCAGCACCCTCTCCACTAGTAGACATCACATACATGGCAGATAGAACAGCATCAAAGTCTAGAGCATAGATATCAATCCCCTTCTTCAGGAGATCAAGCCAGCGGGGCAGCTCAGTGGCCTGAGGGAACTGAACACGCCAAGCGTCGTCGAGACGAGAGAAGCAGCGCTGTGTGGCGTGCGGTCGTCCACACTGCTGACCAGTGCGGTCACCAGTGCGAATGACGTACGTGCAGCTAAGACCACCCCCACCCCCGTGCTGAGAGTACCACTCACGGACCTCCTGGGGCGAGAGAGTGTGCTGCTGGCCCTGGCCACCGCCAGCGCCTCCACGGCCACCACCACCGCTGCCACCTCCTCGACCACCCCAACCCCTGCCGCCGCCTCGTCCACCGCCACCCCAACCGCCGCCTCCACTCCTGCCACCTCCCCCGCCGCTGCCGCCACCACCCCCACCGCTACCACTCGCCCCTCCAGCCGAGCCACCACCCCCACTGCCTCCACCGCCCCCACCGCCGCCTCCCCCGCCGTCACCGCCACTACCCTTGCCCCCTTTGCCCTTGCCGCTGCGGCGTCCGCTCGAGGCAGACGCAGCGCCGACCTTCTCAGTACCAAGAAGGTCGACAGCAGCAGCAGAGGCGACAGAGGGAAGAAGGGGGGAAGGAGAACACCCCTCAAAGAACGGGGTACGGGGGTCGCCACGAGAGGCACCTACAGCGACTATGCTAGCCTCAGCTGCAAGTAGCTCCTTCTCGAGGAGGGCAATGGTGAGCTCAGTGGGGCAACGAGCTAGGAAGTGGTCCCTGACAGCACGCAGTGTGTCAGGGAGGCGGGTGACTAGGTGATAGAGAGTGAGCCAGAGTGGAGGGGGGTGCGTGGCAAGGAACTCAGCAGGCATGGCGGCACGGAAGCGGGCCTCACTAGTACGGAGGTGCGTGATGAGGTCAGCGACTGTGTGAAAGGAGGCCAGGTCGGGAAACAGGTAGGGGAGGGAGAGACGGCCTAGTGCGGCAGAGGCAGGTGAGGAGTAGCGAGCAACTACAGCTGTGTACAGTGCCGGTGCAGTCTTGTGCTGACCAAAGTGCTCGCGTTCGTCTATCGGCAGGGAGTTGCGAATGGCGAAGCGAGCGTGGGCATCACGAGTCTGCCACTGTGAGCGAGCAGTGCTGTCAGCAGTAGCAGCAGGGGCAGTGACAAGGCCTAGGGCGTGATCGTACAGTGAGATGTCATCCTTGGCTGTGAGCTGTAGGTAGAGGTGCAGGTCATCGAGCCAGGTGTCAAACTTCACAGGGCGGCCCTCAGCATCGAACACGAGAACCTGTGGGCTAGCCATAGGAACAGTAGAAATAGCAGCAGTCGCGGTAGGAGAAGCAGGTAGGACGAACCAGGTAGGGCAGGGCGGCGCGGCTCGGTTCAGGTCGGGTCGCGGCTCGGCTGGGTGGCGCGGCTCGGCTCGGGGCGCGCGGCTCGGCTCAGGTCACGGCGGGGACGGGCCGCCCGCTCTCCCTCTTGTGCTGCGGCGGGAACGGGCCGCCCGGGGCCTCTGGGTGGTGGGCATGGGTCGGCGAGGTAGGCACGGGGCCGGTTGGGGCCCTAGAGGGGCGAGCGCGGGGCCGATCGGGGCCTGAGCGGGGCTAGCGCGGGGCCAAACGGGGCCTTGACGGGGCTAGCAAGGGGCCGACGGGGCCTGAACGGGGCTAGCGCGGGGCCGACGGGGCCTGAAACGGGGCTGAAGGGGCCTGAAACGGGGCTAGCGCGGGCCCGATCGGGCCCTGAATGGGGCTAGCGCGGGGCCGACGGGGCCTGAGAGGGGCTAGCGCGGGGCCTACGGGGCCTGAGACGGGGCTAGCGCGGGCCGACGGGGCCTGAAACGGGGCTAGCGCGGGCCGACGGGGCCTGAGAGGGGCTAGCGCGGGGCCGACTGGGCCTGAAACGGGGCCGAAGGGGCCTGAAACGGGGCTAGCGCGGGCCCGATCGGGGCCTCAATGGGGCTAGCGCGGGGCCGACGGGGCCTGAGAGGGGCTAGCGCGGGGCCTACGGGGCCTGAGACGGGGCTAGCGCGGGCCGACGGGGCCTGAAACGGGGCTAGCGCGGGCCGACGGGGCCTGAGAGGGGCTAGCGCGGGGCCGACTGGGCCTGAAACGGGGCCGACGGGGCCTGAAGAGGGGCTAGCGTGGGGCCTGAACGGGGCCTTAAAGGGGCCGACGGGGCCTGAACGGGGCTAGCGCGGGGCCGTCAAGAGGGGCCTCTAGGGGCGTGACACGTCGAGGCGCCCTAGGGCACGGGTAGGTAGGTAGGTAGGTAGTTACGTAGTGGTGGGCCCTTAGAAAATTTCGGTCCTAGGAAGGACCTGCTCTATACCATGTTGGAATCACTGAACAGGAATGAATGAACTAGCAATGAAAAGAGTACAAGTACCTAACCCTAGAATTGTGTACCCCCTATAGGCTAACCCACTGTAGCCTAAACTAACACAACATATATAATGTTTGACAAGACGCAGGGACAGGAGGAGACTCAGTGGTCAGGGTGTAGAGACTCGACCCCGGCCGACGCGAAAACGTGGCCAGGTGACGGCCTGTGCGGGCGTCCGAGCAGTGGGTCACCCGCTGACTCGCAGGAGTAAACTGGTGAACCCCCGCATCCTGCAGGTCAGCACCACTCACCAAGTTCGTCGAGAACGAGGGGAGGTACAGACCAGACAAGGTGCCCGAGGGGGCAGCCGGACACGGGAGGACAGTGGAGAAGTGAGAGAGGACAGGACCCCCAGAGGGGTCAGCCAGGGAGACTGCAACCGGCCGGCCAAGCGGCGTGAGTGTGGTGCGGTCTCGAAAGAAGGAGCGAGAAGCCCCTGAGTCAAGGGTGAAGGTGAGGGAGGCCGAAGCCGACGCAGTACCTGAGAGCGCAGCCTCACCAGTACCTGAGAGTGCAGACGCACTGGCACCTAGAGCAGCAGCCGCAGAAGTACCTAGCGCAGCAGTACCAATGCCCGGGTCGGGCGGGAAACACCGGTAACAGTCACCCTCCTCACTAATAGTCACAGCATACATGGCAGCAAGGATAGCATCAAAGTCAAGATCAAAGATAGCTACGCCAGCCCTAGACAGCTCTCCCCAACGGGGAATCTCACTAGCCTCGGGGAACTGCTGACGCCAAGCGTCCGTCAGGCGGCCAAAGCAGCGCTGGGTGGGGTGGGCACCCCCACACTGCTCACCCGCGCGGTCGCCGGAACGAAGGACGTAGGTGCACGGACCAAAACCCCCACCCCGCTGACGCTGCGTGTACCACTCACGGAGCTGCTGGGGCGGGGGGATGTCCCGCGAACGCTGCTGCTGCTGCTGCTGCTGACGCTGGCCACCACCAGAGCCGCTACGCTGCGGGGCACCACCCCGACCAGCTCCACCCCCTCCGCCACCGCCGCCTCCACCTCCACCACCACCGCTGCCTCCGCTCCCACCGCTGCCGCCACCACCGCCTCCTCCTCCGCTGCTGCCACCGCCACCACCGCCCCCGCCACCACTCCCACCGCCACCCCCACTCCCTCCGCCGCCTCCACCGCCACCTCCACCGCCCCCGCCAGTTCCACCCGCGCCCTTGCCCCCCTTGCCCCTGCCAGGGCGGCGTCTCCCGCTAGGGGCAGACGCCGCGCAGACCGACTCAAGACCAAGCAGGTCGGCAGCAGCAGCAGAGGCAACAGAGGGCAGCAGGGGGGAAGGAGAACACCCCTCAAAGATGGGGGTGCGAGGGTCACCACGAGAGGCTCCTACAGCGACGATGCTCTTCTCCGCCGCCAGGAGGGACTTCTCGAGGAGGTCGACAGTGAGAGTGGTGGGACAGACTGAGAGGAAGTGGTCCCTGACTACGCGAAGGGAGTCAGGGAGGCGTGTGACTATGTAATAGAGAGTGATGTACATGGGGGGGGGGGGTCTTGGCGCAGAACTCAGCAGGAAGGGCGGCGCGGTAGCGAGTGTCACTAGTGCGGAGGTGCGTAATGAGGTCAGCGACAGTGGGAAAGGCAGCAAGGTCAGGAAAGAGGTACGGTAGCATGAGGCGGCTCAGGGCAGCAGTGGCAGGGGAAGAGTAGCGCGCAACTACAGCGTCGTACAAGGTCTGAGCACTCTTGTACTGACTAAAGTGCGCGCGCTCAGTGGTAGGCAGGTGGCGACGCACAGCAAGACGTGCAGCAGCATCGCGGGTGGCCCACTGAGAGCGAACAGTGGGGTCAGCATCAGCAGTAGGGGCAGGAGAGGCGCCAGAGGTGAGGTCAAAGAGGGAAAGACCGTCCGCCCTATCGCACTGTAAGAACAGCTGCAGGTCGTCGACCCAGACCTCAAAGTCAATGGCTCGACCCTCAGCGTCAAAAGCGAGGACACTAGGGGTAGCCATGACGACGACAGTGTAGTAGTGCAAGCAGTAGGGGGGGGGCACGCAGTAACAGTGGTGCTGTGCTCACCAGGCAGGGCAGGTCGGGCGGCTCGGCAGTAGGGCGGCCCGGCGGCTGGGCGGCTCGGCGGCTCGGCTGCTGGGCGGCTCGGCTCCCAGGCGGCTCGGCGGCAGGGCGGCTCGGCGGCAGGGCGGCTCGGCGGCTCGGCTCCCGGGCGGCTCGGCGGCAGGGCGGCTCGGCGGCAGGGCAGCTCGGCTCCCGGGCGGCTCGGCTGCTGGGCGGCTCGGCGGCAGGGCGGCTCGGCGGTCGTAGGCGGCGGGGCCGGTGAGGATAGGCGGCGGGGCCGGTGAGGATAGGCGGCGGGGCCGGTACCGTAGGCGGCGGGGCCACGAAGTGGGGCGGCGGGGCCGCGTAGGTGAGGGCGGCGGGGCCGCGAAGTGAGGGCGGCGGGGCCGCGACGTGAGGGCGGCGGGGCCGCGAAGGTGAGGGCGGCGGGGCCGCGTAGGCAAGGGCGGCGAGGCCGCGACGTGAGGGCGGCGGGGCCGCGACGTGAGGGCGGCGGGGCCGCGTAGGTGAGGGCGGCGGGGCCGCGTAGGCAAGGGCGGTGGGGCCGCGACGTGAGGGCGGCGGGGCCGCGACGTGAGGGCGGCGGGGCCGCGTAGGCAAGGGCGGCGAGGCCGCGACGTGAGGGCGGCGGGGCCGCGACGTGAGGGCGGCGGGGCCGCGTAGGTGAGGGCGGCGGGGCCGCGTAGGCAAGGGCGGTGGGGCCGCGACGTGAGGGCGGCGGGGCCGCGTAGGTGAGGGCGGCGGGGCCGCGTAGGCAAGGGCGGTGGGGCCGCGACGTGAGGGCGGCGGGGCCGCGACGTGAGGGCGGCGGGGCCGCGACTTAAGGGCGGCGGGGCCGCGTAGGTGAGGGCGGCGGGGCCGCGACGTGAGGGCGGCTGGGCCGCGACGTAAGGGCGGCGGGCTCGCGTAGGTAAGGGCGGCGCAACGGGCCGCTAGGGGCGACACGGAGGGTCGCTAAAAAAAAAAAGGAAAGCGCGCCTCGGGGCGAGCTTCGGTGGGCCCTAGAAACAGTCCCTAGGAGGGGACCTGCTCTGATTCCATGTGAAAAGGAGAACGGGGAAATGGATGAACTATGAATGAAGTGAGTACATATAGGAAACCCTAATTGGGTTGTACCCCCTATGGGATACCCCACTATAGCCTACACAACAGCATAAGCTATATAATGTTCTGACAGGTGGCGATCAGCATTGCATTCGATCGCTCAACTGCTGCTCACCACGTGCCCTCGTTCCGAACTTACTTTTGATCCGAACTGTCAGTGCTGCTGAAAAACGTGAGCAACCGCGAAATCTCGGTGATCTACCCACCTGCGCTAAAAAACGATTCGCGAGCATATGACGCTCGCTCTACTGAGCACGCTAATTAACCCGCTAATGAACACGCTAATTAACACGCTAACAAACACGCTGCACGAGCAAGGACCAATCTCGCTCCTCGAACAGCGGCAGCGCGAGCAGCTGCTCTCTCGAACTCATGAGCAACTGCCATTTCGAACGGCAGCCAATCAGAACCTCCAAAACAGCTCGCTCAAAACCAAAAGTCAGACTCGCTCCTTGAACACCACCAACCACTCCCATTGGTCAAGACCAGCCTATACTTCACCTCGGTTATACCAGACTCGCCGCTCCATTCAGCTGCAGTTACAGAACCTGAATCATAACCTTAAATCGGAAGATTGAATTACAGAAAAGGTATTTCTGTAATCAACAAAAATTGTGAAGAAATGAAATGGCCGAGCAAACGATCATTGCATTTCCATTTCGCTAGTATACATATTCATTGAGGGAATCAATGAATATATCGTACCCTAAGGTGAAAAAAAAAAATGCGTCACGACTCACAAATTCAAAGTCTATACTACCGCTTCCCCAGCCTAGCATGGGGGGGAAGTCAATAGTATACACGTTGAATTAGCAAGCTATGACATGAAACAATGCAATCTGCAAATTTCAAAGAAAGCTCTACACCGATCATTCCAGCTCAAAATGCTTCACTTTGATAGTGATACACCACTGAACCTTTTGTGACAATGATCAGCGAGAACCCCCTTTGAAGCAAGCAGACTGCATTACCGTCATACCCCGGATATACCCCCAGGTGGGGGTGTAATAAAACCTGGAAAAATGCTGGGTGGGCTTATAATGAGGCATTTTTTATAACCCCATGGAGGAAATTAATGACACTTAGAGAAATATGAATTTAAAACATAGAAATGTAGAGCTCATCCTTACGGTTTCAATCGAGACTACCACAAAAATGTTCGCTTCGAAATTCACTGAGAATGTGCCACCCTGGCAAAAATCTCTGCAATCGCGTGCTGAAACGTTGCAAACACGTGCGCGCCTGTGGCAATTTCGCCAGGTGGGCCAGGGAAGATTTTGCCAGGCACGCCAGCGACGGTTGTTCCTGGCGCGTTAGTGGCGAACTCACTAGAAAAACACAAATTGGAGTGAAAAATCATTGGGTGCGCTTATACGAAGATGACACAAATTTAGGGTGGGCTTATAATCGACAACCGGCTATAAGCCCAGTGGTACGATTATAAGCCCATGGGTGTATCATAGGCCTGGGGGTATATCCGGGGTATGACGGTACTAATGCAATGAAAAGCAGCATGTGACAAACATTAATAAAGCAAATATTGCAAACAATTAAACAAACACTATGCACATAAATAAAATCCCAATCCCAATGTACTAAGTTGTACGAGACGCTCCCCCCTATGGATTACGATATGTTATCAGAAAACGTGACAAACACAGAGGCAACACACACAGAGAAATTACAAGAAAAATTTTTATTGAAAAATGAAAAGAAAGATGTGGATTTTTGAACATTTTTTCAATTAACGGATTGCATGGTTGCAATCGAGAAACGTACAAATAAACGTAGGGGAAAGAGGAAGGTTAGTAGGAACGAAGAAAAAAATACTGAAAATTTTAATAAAAGAAAAGAAGGAAGGAAACAGAATGGAAGAGGAAAACAGTAGGGAAAAGAACAGGCGAAAGGAAAACGAGGGGATGAAGGAACGGAAGCGTGTCAGAACATTATATAGCTCATGCTGTTGTGTAGGCTATAGTGGGGTATCCCATAGGGGGTACAACCCAATTAGGGTTTCCTATATGTACTCACTTCATTCATAGTTCATTCATTCGCGTTCTCCTCTCCACATGGAATCAGAGCAGGTCCCCTCCTAGGGACTGTTTCTAGGGCCCACCGAAGCGCGCCCCGAGGCGCGCTTTCCTTTTTTTAGCGACCCTCCGTGTCGCCCCTAGCGGCCCGTTGCGCCGCCCTTACGTCGCGGCCCAGCCGCCCTCACGTCGCGGCCCCGCCGCCCTCACCTACGCGGCCCCGCCGCCCTTAAGTCGCGGCCCCGCCGCCCTCACGTCGCGGCCCCGCCGCCCTCACGTCGCGGCCCCGTCGCCCTTGCCTACGCGGCCCCGCCGCCCTCACGTCGCGACCCCGCCGCCCTCACGTCGCGGCCCCGCCGCCCTCACCTACGCGGCCCCGCCGCCCTTAAGTCGCGGCCCCGCCGCCCTCACGTCGCGGCCCCGCCGCCCTCACGTCGCGGCCCCACCGCCCTTGCCTACGCGGCCCCGCCGCCCTCACCTACGCGGCCCCGCCGCCCTCACGTCGCGGCCCCGCCGCCCTCACGTTGCGGCCTCGCCGCCCTTGCCTACGCGGCCCCGCCGCCCTCACCTTCGCGGCCCCGCCGCCCTCACGTCGCGGCCCCGCCGCCCTCACTTCGCGGCCCCGCCGCCCTCACCTACGCGGCCCCGCCGCCCCACTTCGCGGCCCCGCCGCCCCCTTCGCGGCCCCGCCGCCTACGGTACCGGCCCCGCCGCCTATCCTCACCGGCCCCGCCGCCTACGACCGCCGAGCCGCCCTGCCGCCGAGCCGCCCTGCCGCCCAGCAGCCGAGCCGCCGAGCCGCCCTGCCGCCGAGCCGCCCGGGAGCCGAGCCGCCGAGCCGCCCTGCCGCCGAGCCGCCCTGCCGCCGAGCCGCCCTGCCGCCGAGCCGCCCGGGAGCCGAGCCGCCCAGCAGCCGAGCCGCCGAGCCGCCCAGCCGCCGGGCCGCCCTACTGCCGAGCCGCCCGACCTGCCCTGCCTGGTGAGCACAGCACCACTGTTACTGCGTGCCCTTCCCCTACTGCTTGCACTACTACACTGTCGTCGTCATGGCTACCCCTAGTGTCCTCGCTTTTGACGCTGAGGGTCGAGCCATTGACTTTGAGGTCTGGGTCGACGACCTGCAGCTGTTCTTACAGTGCGATAGGGCGGACGGTCTTTCCCTCTTTGACCTCACCTCTGGCGCCTCTCCTGCCCCTGCTGCTGATGCTGACCCCACTGTTCGCTCTCAGTGGGCCACCCGCGATGCTGCTGCACGTCTTGCTGTGCGTCGCCACCTGCCTACCACTGAGCGCGCGCACTTTAGTCAGTACAAGAGTGCTCAGACCTTGTACGACGCTGTAGTTGCGCGCTACTCTTCCCCTGCCACTGCTGCCCTGAGCCGCCTCATGCTACCGTACCTCTTTCCTGACCTTGCTGCCTTTCCCACTGTCGCTGACCTCATTACGCACCTCCGCACTAGTGACACTCGCAACCGCGCTGCCCTTCCTGCTGAGTTCTGCGCCAAGAACCCCCCCCCCATGTACATCACTCTCTATTACATAGTCACACGCCTCCCTGACTCCCTTCGCGTAGTCAGGGACCACTTCCTCTCAGTCTGTCCCACCACTCTCACTGTCGACCTCCTCGAGAAGTCCCTCCTGGCGGCGGAGAAGAGCATCGTCGCTGTAGGAGCCTCTCGTGGTGACCCTCGCACCCCCATCTTTGAGGGGTGTTCTCCTTCCCCCCTGCTGCCCTCTGTTGCCTCTGCTGCTGCTGCCGACCTGCTTGGTCTTGAGTCGGTCTGCGCGGCGTCTGCCCCTAGCGGGAGACGCCGCCCTGGCAGGGGCAAGGGGGGCAAGGGCGCGGGTGGAACTGGCGGGGGCGGTGGAGGTGGCGGTGGAGGCGACGGAGGGAGTGGGGGTGGCGGTGGGAGTGGTGGCGGGGGCGGTGGTGGCGGTGGCAGCAGCGGAGGAGGAGGCGGTGGTGGCGGCAGCGGTGGGAGCGGAGGCAGCGGTGGTGGTGGAGGTGGAGGCGGCGGTGGCGGAGGGGGTGGAGCTGGTCGGGGTGGTGCCCCGCAGCGTAGCGGCTCTGGTGGTGGCCAGCGTCAGCAGCAGCAGCAGCAGCAGCGTTCGCGGGACATCCCCCCGCCCCAGCAGCTCCGTGAGTGGTACACGCAGCGTCAGCGGGGTGGGGGTTTTGGTCCGTGCACCTACGTCCTTCGTTCCGGCGACCGCGCGGGTGAGCAGTGTGGGGGTGCCCACCCCACCCAGCGCTGCTTTGGCCGCCTGACGGACGCTTGGCGTCAGCAGTTCCCCGAGGCTAGTGAGATTCCCCGTTGGGGAGAGCTGTCTAGGGCTGGCGTAGCTATCTTTGATCTTGACTTTGATGCTATCCTTGCTGCCATGTATGCTGTGACTATTAGTGAGGAGGGTGACTGTTACCGGTGTTTCCCGCCCGACCCGGGCATTGGTACTGCTGCGCTAGGTACTTCTGCGGCTGCTGCTCTAGGTGCCAGTGCGTCTGCATTCTCAGGTACTGCGTCGGCTTCGGCCTCCCTCACCTTCACGCTTGACTCAGGGGCTTCTCGCTCCTTCTTTCGAGACCGCACCACACTCACGCCGCTTGGCCGGCCGGTTGCAGTCTCCCTGGCTGACCCCTCTGGGGGTCCTGTCCTCTCTCACTTCTCCACTGTCCTCCCGTGTCCGGCTGCCCCCTCGGGCACCTTGTCTGGTCTGTACCTCCCCTCGTTCTCGACGAACTTGGTGAGTGGTGCTGACCTGCAGGATGCGGGGGTTCACCAGTTTACTCCTGCGAGTCAGCGGGTGACCCACTGCTCGGACGCCCGCACAGGCCGACACCTGGCCACGTTTTCGCGTCGGCCGGGGTCGAGTCTCTACACCCTGACCACTGAGTCTCCTCCTGTCCCTGCGTCTGGCCAGGTAGCTGCGTCGGGTCAGGTGTTTGCTGCTGCGTCCAGGTCTGGTCCTGAGTCTGCCCCCTGCTCGTGTCGCCGCCTGTCTCAGGAGACTCTCCTGTGGCACCACCGTCTTGGCCACCCCTCCTTGCCTCGTCTTCGGGGCATGGCTTCCCGTGTCCTTGTCTCTGGTCTTCCCCGGTCTCTCCCTCCCCTTCCTTCGGGACCCGGACCTTCCTGTGTCCCCTGTGTCGAGGGGCGGCTCCGGGCTGCCCCTCACTCCTCCCAGTTTCCCCCGACAGAGGCTCCTCTGCAGACGCTTCACATGGACGTGTGGGGCCCGGCCCGCGTCCGTGGGCAGGGTCACGAGCGCTACTTCCTGCTGGTGGTTGACGACTACTCGCGTTACACCACAGTCTTCCCCTTGCGCAGCAAGGGTGATGTCACTGAGGTGTTGATCGACTGGATCCGCGCAGCTCGTCTCCAGCTCAGGAGGAGCTTCGGCTCGGACTTTCCTGTTCTGCGTCTGCACTCTGACCGAGGTGGAGAGTTCTCCTCTGGCCTTCTGCGAGCCTACTGTCGTGCACGAGGCATCCGCCAGACCTTTACGCTTCCGGACTCTCCACAGCAAAATGGGATTGCTGAGCGCCGCATTGGCATGGTCATGGACGTCGCTCGTACGTCCATGATGCATGCGGCTGCCCCCCATTTTCTGTGGCCGTTTGCGGTTCGGTACGCGGCGCATCAGATCAACCTTCACCCCAGGGTCTCCCGGCCGGAGACCTCCCCAGCTCTGCTGTGGACGGGGAAGGTCGGCGATGCGTCTGCGTTCCGTGTCTGGGGATCTCGGGCGTTTGTCCGCGACTTGTCTGCGGACAAGCTGTCCCCTCGTGCTGCTCCCTGTGTCTTCCTCGGCTTCCCCCCTGACGCCCCAGGGTGGCAGTTCTACCACCCCTCCTCTCGTCGTGTTCTGTCCTCCCAGGACGTCACGTTCGACGAGTCAGTCCCCTTCTACCGCCTCTTCCCCTACCGCACTCCTTCCCTCCCCCCGCCACCGCACTTCCTTGTGCCAGGTCCCCCCCCGGTAGACCCCCTTCCCCCTCAGGGTCCTGCCCCTTCAGGTGTGTCCCAGGTAGATGCAGTCGAGCCGGTCGAGGTTGCTGGTGACTCTGGTCCTGCTGCGGGTGCTGAGCCTGGGGGTGCTGACTCTGGGGGTGCTACGCGCGTGGGTGCTGAGCCTGGGGGTGCTGAGCCTGGGGGTGCTGAGTCTGGGGGTGCTGAGCCTGGGGGTACTGCGACTGGGGGTGCTGAGCCTGGGGGTGCGGAGTCTGGGGGTGCTGAGCCTGGGGGTGCTGCGAGTGGGGGTGCTGAGCCAGGGGGTGCTGCGTCTGGAGCTGCTGAGCCTGGAGCTGCGGAGCCTGCGGCCACTGGACCTCCCCTTGTGGCGTCTGGCGGTGCGGGACCTGGCGGTTCTCCGGGTGCTTCGCCTCGGCGGGAGCCCCTCTCTCCACAGGAGCTGCGCGAGTGGTTTGCTCCCCGCTGGAGACGTACTGCTGGAGCTGGAGCTCCTTCGGCTGCTGAGGGTACTTGTGCCGCTGGTCCCGGAGCTGCTGGGCCCTCGGGTCCGCCTGGTGCTGCTGGTGCTGCTGGTGCTGCTGGAGGTTCTGCCGCTGGAGGTGCTGTTGGCGCTGGTGCTGCTGCTGAGGGTGCTGTCCCTGCTGTGTCTGGAGTCGCCGCGCGGCCTCGGCCGTACTTCGTTCCGCTCCTACAGCAGGTTCTTGGTCTTTCTCCTCCTGCAGCGTGTCCACCGCCTGTTCAGTCACAGTCCCAGTTCGAGCCCGCCTCCCCACTTCCTGCTCCCTCTCCTTACACTGGTCCCACTGGAGGTCTTGCTGAGCGTCGTGAGCCTGCGTCTCGTCCTGCGTCGCCTGTTCGTGCTGCTCGCGCTAGTGGTCGCGGTTCGCGTCAGCGTCCTCCTCCTGTCCCTGGCACGCACCGGATGTCTTTGCGTCCGTCCACTGCTCCTCTGCGTGCCCCTTTGCCTTCTCCTCCTGAGTCCTCCCTTCCTGCACTTACCGACCCAGAGTCCGACTCTCTTCGTGCTGCTAGTCCTACTGTCACACGTCTCCTTGCTACTGTCGTCACTGACCCCTCTTTTGAGTCCACTGCTGCGTCTGCGCTTGTTGCTGAGCTCGTCGACTTTGCTGCTCGCTGTCGTCTAGACTACGCTGCCGGTCTTGTTGCTGAGTCTGCGTCTGTCTGTCCTCCGTCCGTCGGGGGTGAGTGTGCTCTTGGCACGGACGTCCTTGAGGACAGGCAGGAGGAGTTCCAGTGTCTGGCTGCTGCTTCACCTCATCTCGCGTCCGTACTACTTGCCCCTGAGGGAGACCCGGATGCACTAGACATCCCGACTCCGCGCTCTTACGCGGAGGCCGTAGAGGGTCCCTACTCCTCTCAGTGGCAGGCAGCTATGGATGCAGAGATGGCGTCCTGGAAGTCCACAGGCACCTACGTTGACGCGGTGCCCCCTCCTGGGGCGAACATCGTCAGTGGCATGTGGATCTTCAGGGTGAAGCGGCCGCCGGGCTCTCCACCTGTCTTCAAGGCGCGGTACGTCGCTCGTGGCTTCAGTCAGCGGCAGGGAGTTGACTACTTTCAGACCTTCTCTCCCACCCCGAAGATGACCACTCTTCGGGTGCTGCTGCACATAGCCGCTCAGCGCGACTACGAGCTCCACTCTCTTGACTTCAGCACTGCTTTCTTGCAGGGTAGCCTGCACGAGGAGATCTGGCTGCGCCGTCCACCTGGCTTCACTGGGACTTTCCCTCCTGGCACCCAGTGGAGCCTCCGACGGCCAGTCTACGGTCTCCGCCAGGCACCGCGTGAGTGGCACGACACACTGAGGACTACGCTTGCGGCTCTTGGGTTTGCTCCCTCTACTGCTGACCCGTCGTTGTTTCTGCGCACCGACACTTCTTTGCCGCCGTTCTACATCCTCGTGTACGTCGACGACTTGGTCTTTGCCACAGCTGACACTGCTGGACTAGCCTACGTGAAGTCCGAGCTGCAGAAGAGACACACGTGCACAGACCTGGGTGAACTGCGCAGCTACCTTGGCTTGCAGATCACTCGGGACAGAGCACGCCGCACCATTACCTTGACTCAGTCACACATGGTGCAGCAGGTCCTTCAGCGCTTCGGCTTCACGTACTCCTCGCCTCAGGCCACTCCTCTGTCTACTCGCCACTCGCTCTCAGCTCTGCCTTCGGATGAGTCCGTAGAGTCGAGTGGCCCGTACCCAGAGCTTGTTGGCTGCCTCATGTACCTGATGACCTGCACACGACCTGACCTTGCATACCCTCTTAGCATTCTTGCACGCTATGTTGCTCCTGGGAGACACCGACCAGAGCACATGGCTGCAGCGAAGAGGGTGTTGCGCTACTTGTGCAGTACGTCGGGCATGGGGCTAGTGCTTGGAGGGCGGAGTCCAGTGGTCCTCACTGGGCACGCGGACGCTTCTTGGGCTGACGACCAGGCTACGCAGCGGTCGTCGCAGGGTTACACCTTCAGTCTTGGTTCCGGCTCTGTCTCGTGGCGGGCTACTCGCTCGTCCTCTGTTCTCGGCTCCAGTTGTGAGGCTGAGATCTACGCCGGGGCCATGGCTGCACAGGAGCTTCGCTGGCTCACCTACCTGCTGACTGACCTTGGAGAGCAGCCTCGTTCTCCTCCAGTGCTGTACGTAGACAACAAGGCCATGCTGGCCTTGTGTCGAGAGCAGCGCTTGGAGCACAGAACGAAGCACATTGCTCTCCGTTACTTTCTTGCTCGTGAGCTGCAGCAGCGTGGTCAGTTGCGACTTGCGTACGTGGCCTCTGAGGCCAACACTGCTGATGTGTTCACCAAGGCACTTGCGCCTTGTGACCATCAGCGCTTCTGCACTCAGTTGGGTCTTGTACCTGTCTTGCCTCACTTGCTCTCCTCTTGACCTTGCTTGTACTGTCACATATATATACCTGCTCTTGCTTGTCTAGCTCTATATATATATGTGTCCTCCTGCATGTGAACTGGCCTTGTGGCCTTGTCGTTGTGCTCGGACTGTGTGGTGACTTTGTGATCCACCCTGAGCTTGCTGTGCTTTGCGTGACTGGTCTTGTGACCCCTTGTTCTCCCCCACTTTGCCTATGGGGGTGTGTCAGAACATTATATAGCTTATGCTGTTGTGTAGGCTATAGTGGGGTATCCCATAGGGGGTACAACCCAATTAGGGTTTCCTATATGTACTCACTTCATTCATAGTTCATTCATTCGCGTTCTCCTCTCCACAAAGCGAAGGCAGAGGGAAGGAACAGAATAAGCACAACATGAATGAAGGTAAGAGGAAAGGAAGAAAGAATCAAAAAGGAAAAAGAAAACAGGACGGAAAAGAATTGTTAATAAGGAAAACAAAGGGGTGAGGGAACGGAAGTGAGAGGAAGAGAGAATGCATTAAAGAAGCAAAACATGGATGAGGGAAACTAAAAAGTTCCTTGTAAAGAATGAAAACACTAAACGGAATAGCAACAACACGAATCAACGCATAATAAAAACAGAAGGAATGAAGTAAGGAACGGAAACCAGGGACATGTACAGCAAGAACAAGTAGCTAGACAAGTTACAAGAGTAAGAGGTGATGAAATAAAGAGATGGAAGAGGCAGAAAACACATCATCAAATCAACCACGTCCTAATCTGGTGCAACCCTTAAACCAACCTAACGGCAAGGAGGAATACACTAACGAAGGAAAAAACATGAAAAACAAAACTCACTGGAAATTCTGAATAAATGAAGGACTCAAACAAGGACATAAGAAATTAATCAGAAACAAGGAATGAAAGAGACGATCAAGACAGAAGATAGAGGGGAATAGTTCAAATTGAGCGGATAAGGGAGAGCGAGGCAGACGGACGACAGAGAGAAATGGAGGAGCAAGAGAGCTGGACAAAGGAGAGAGACTAACGTGGCGTCCTGAACTCTACATAATATAAAGAAAACGCAGGTGAACCTTTGATTCAAACATGCAAAATCGACCAATCACGAGGTGCTTAACATCTAGAGACCTTTTCCCCTAAACTAAAGAACGAAGTACTACTATAGTAAGTTCACGGCTTACCTAAGTAGCGCGAGTCGAGGGGGGTACTAAGTTGAGTTGAGGGAGGCACCAGCTAGAGCAGCCTGAAGACAACAGAGAACAAAAAGAAGATAAATTGCAGTTTTACAATTGCGTCGCAAAAGATAAAACGATATAGTAGAACTAACTGAATACTGAACGTGCTGTTCAGCATACGAAGTGGTTGACATGGGAATGGTCTCGAGGTCGATTCTTGGCGCCCCCGTTCTCTTGATGGAAATGTGGGTGGTGCTAAATTGTGTCAAATTCGTTTTTTTGGAGCAGAAATCATATGTACACTAAAGTTTCCTGTTGGTATATGTTACAAAGTAAGAAACGAGAATGACTAGAAACAGGACAGTACAGGGTTTGTATAGGCAAAACCTAACAATACTGTACCCCATAAGGAGTGCCCCACTACAGCCTACAATATAGTTCTGACACACCCCCATAGGCAAAGTGGGGGACAAGCAAGAGAACAAGACAAGGTCAAGCTCAGGGTGGATCACAACGTCACCACGCATTCTGAGCACAAGTACAAGGCCACAAGGCCAGTTCACATGCAGGGTGATAAATCAAGGTGAACAAGCAAGACACTGATCTCAACCTAGCAATGGTAAGCATGCAGGTGCAAGTATATATAGATCACAGTACAAGCAAAGTCAAGAGGTGAACAAGGCTGAAGTGCCTTGGTAAATATATCAGCAGTGTTGGCCCAAGTGGCCACATAAGCAAGACGAAGCTGACCACGCTGCTGACACTCTCGAGCAAGGAAGTAGCGCAGAGCAATGTGCTTCGTTCTGTGCTCCAGTCTGTGCTCATGACACAAGGCAAGCATGGCCTTGTTGTCGACGTACAGAACTGGAGGAGAACGAGGCGCCTCTCCCAAGTCGATCAGCAGGTAGGTGAGCCAGCGTAACTCCTGTGCAGCCATGGCCACAGTGTAGATCTCAGCCTCACAACTGGAGCTGAGAACAGAAGACGAGCAGGTAGACCGCCATGAAACAGAGCCGGAGCCAAGGCTGAAGGTGTAACCCTGTGACGACCGCTGCGTAGCCAAGTCGTCAACCCAAGAAGCGTCTGCGTGACCAGTGAGGACAACTCGAGCCCGTCCTCCAAGCACAAGCCCCATGCCCGACGTACTGCACAGGTAGCGCAACACCCTCTTAGCTGCATCCATGTGCTCTGGTCGGTGTCTCCCAGGAGCAACATAGCGTGCCAAGATGCTAAGAGGGTATGTCAGGTCAGGTCGAGTGCAGGTCATCAGGTACATGAGGCAGCCAACAAGCTCTGGGTACGGGCCACTCGGCTCTACGGACTCATCCGAAGGCAGAGCTGAGAGCGAGTGGCGAGTAGACAGAGGAGTGGCCTGAGGCGAGGAGTATGTAAAGTTGAAGCGCTGAAGGACCTGCTGCACCATGTGTGACTGAGTCAAGGTAATGGTGCGCCGTGCTCTGTCCCGGGTGATATGCAAGCCAAGATAGCTGTGCAGCTCACCCAGGTCTGTGCACGTGTGTCTCTTCTGCAGCTCCGACTTCACGTGGGCCAGTCCAGCAGTGTAAGCAGTAGCAAAGACCAAGTCGTCGACGTACACGAGGATGTAAAACGGCGGCAGAGTAGTGTCGGTGCGGAGAAACAGCGACGGGTCAGCAGTGGAAGGAGCAAACCCAAGAGCCGCAAGCGTAGTCCTCAGTGTGTCGTGCCACTCACGGGGCGCCTGGCGGAGACCGTAGACTGGCCGCCGGAGGCTCCACTAGGTACCAGGAGGAAACGACCCAGTGAAGCCAGGTGGACGGCGCAGCCAGATCTCCTCGTGCAGGCTGCCCTGTAGGAAGGCTGTGCTGAAGTCAAGAGAGTGAAGCTCGTAGTCACGCTGAGCAGCTACGTGCAGCAGTACCCGAAGAGTGGTCATCTTCGGGGTGGGAGAGAAGGTCTGAAAGTAGTCAACTCCCTGCCGCTGACTGAAGCCTCGAGCCACTTAACGTGCCTTGAAGACAGGCGGAGAGCCCGGCGGCCGCTTCACCCTGAAAATCCACATGCCATCAACAATGTCCGCCCCGGGTGGGGGAACCTCGTCGACGTAGGTGCCTGTGGACTTCCAAGACGCCATCTCTGCGTCCATGGTTGTCTGCCACTGAGAGGAGTAGGGACCCTCTATCGCCTCTGCATAAGAGCGCGGGGTCGGGATGTCTGATGCATCCGGGTCTCCCTCGGGGGCAAGCAGCATGGACACGAGTTGAGGTAAAGCAGCAGCAAAACACTGGAACTCCTCCTGCCTATCCTCATGGACGTCCGTGCTAAGAGCACACTCACCCCTGACGGACGGAGGAGACGTCGGCCCCTGCGGGTACTGGGCCCTGACAGGTCCTGGTGCTGGCACTACCTGCTGGAGTCCTGATCACTCTGCGTCCAGCTGCTACCGTCGACTCGACGACCTCTACCGTGAGCGTTTTGGTCCTCACGCTATTACACCGCACTGGCCATCGCGACTTCGCCAGCGCACTACTGCACTAGTTGAGTCTCACCTACCTGGTCTAGGACCGTTCCCGGCTGCACGAGTAGCGACCTGTGTTTCCAGTCTTGGTGCGTGTGTTGTTTCCAGTCCAAGCGCCTCTGAGGGTCTTTGTGTAGGAGCTGCAACTACCACTAGTCTAGCACTAGCCTTTGTAGCTGGTTCGGGTGCGACCCCACAGACTGCACAGCTTTCCTTCACCCTAGACTCTGGAGCGTCCAGTTGTTTCTTTCGCGACTGTACTGACCTCACACCACTGCGCACTCCAGTCACTGTCGCCTTGGCTGACCCCTCTGTGGGACGTGTAGTTGCTCGCAGCACCACCACTCTCCCGTGTCCAGCAGCTCCCTCACGTTTTCTTACAGGTTACTACACCCCCTCGTTCTCTAGGAACCTGGTGGGTGTCAGTCACCTCCACGACCTAGGTGTAGTCACTAATTTCTCAGTCGACGAGCCTGTTGCCTCCTGCACAGTCGGTACCACTGGGGCCCCTCCGGCCACTTTTCACAGGGAGACGGGCTTTGGTCTGTACTCACTACACACTGGGTCCCACCGCACTGGGTCAGGACAGGTCAGGTCAGGTCAGGTAGCTTCTGTGTCGTGCGACTGTCGCTCCCTCACCCACCCGTCTGTCCTCTGGCACCACCGTCTAGGTCACTCGTCATTCCCACGTCTCAGTAGGATGGCACGTTACCATCTGGTCTCAGGTCTCCCAGAGTTGCTTGCCCCGCTTCCTCGCTCGCCTGCGCCGCTGTGCACTCCTTGCGTCGAGGGTCGGCAGCGCGCTGCCCCTTACTCCTCCTCGTTCCCCCCCACCACGGCTCCCTTCCAGACCCTACACTTGGACGTCTGGGGCCCCTCCCCGGTCCTTGGACCACGTCAAGAGCGCTACTTCCTGATTGTGGTGGACGACTACTCCCGCTACACCACAGTTTTCCCTTTGCGACGGAAGGCCGACGTGCCTACCGTCCTCGAGCCGTGGCTACTAGCGTGGGGTGGTGCCCAGGGCCTGTGTGGGCTTCGCCTACACTCGGACCGTGGTGGTGAGTTTTCTTCCACTCGTTTGGAGACGTTCTGTCAGGGTCGGGGAGTCATTCAGTCGTACACGCTACCAGCCTCGCCGCAACAGAACGGGGTAGCCGAGCGTCGCATCGGCCTGGTCATGGAGGTTGCCCGGACCTCCATGTGCCATGCCGGTGCCCCTCAGTTCTTGTGGCCTCAGGCGGTCCGCTACGCCGCGCACCAGCTGAACCTGTGGCCCAGTGACGCACGGCCACGGGTGACGCCGATCTCTCTCTGGTCAGGTTTACAGGGTGTAGCAGCTGACTTCCGCGTCTGGGGTTGTCTGGCTCACGTTCGCGCCCCTGGCGCGAACAAGTTGTCTCCGCGCACTCGTGCCTGCGCCTTTCTTGGCTTCCCTTTGGACGCCTCCGGCTGGGTGTTCTACGACCCGGTCACCTGCGGGTTCTTCGCTTCTCAGGACGTCACGTTCGACGAGTCTGTCTGTTACTACAGGAGTCGCCCCCACCGAGGTACTGAGGTCTTTTCCCCCCCGCTGTTCCTCACCCTTGAGCCTCCCCCAGTCGCCCCGGTAGCCCCCCCCCCTTCGCGTCCTGCCCCGTCAGGTGTGTCGCACGTCACTCCGCAGTCGTCCCCCCCGCAGCGTCCAGTCCCTGTCGTGTCTGGGGGTGCGGGAGGTGCAGTTGCGGAGGGTGAGGGTACTGGGGCTGCAGGAGCTGGTGGTGTCGGCTCTGGGGGTGCAGGGGTTGTGGGCGTGGAGGTCACTCCTGTGGAGGACACGGCAGCCTCGAGTCGGCGGCCTCGCCCCGCCTCACCCCCTGGCTCCCCGTCCGTCCCGCAGTTTCCTCCTCGTTCTTCTCTGCCGCCGGTTGCTGCGGAGGCTGGGGGTGTTCCTGCGGGAGGTACTGGAGGCCCCGGGGGTGTCGGTGGTGGAGGTGCTGGTTCTGGGGGTGCTGGAGCTGGAGGCACTGGCACTGTGGCGCCTACACCGCGCACTGTACGTTTCCTGACCCGTGAGCAGCGTCTCCTTCGGTTGGAGAGGGAGGAGCGTGAGCGGTTTGAGAGGGCACAGAAGTAGCAGCAGCAGCAGCAGCAGCAGGAGAGAGTAGAGGGGGAGTCACAGCCGCAGCAGAGAGAGGGTAGAGGAGGAGTCACGGCCGCACCAGGAGAGGGTAGAGCAGGAGTCCCGCCCATAGCAGCAGGTGCAGTTACAGACACAGCAGGAGAGGGTAGAGCAGGAGTCCCACCCGCAGCAACAGGTGTAGTTACAGACCCAGCAGGAGAGCGTAGAGGAGGATTCATGGCCGCAGCAGGAGAGGGTAGCGCAGGAGTCCAAGTCGCAGCAGCGGGTGTCGCTACAGTCGCAGCAGGAGAGGGCAGCGGCGGAGCCACAGGAGCAGCAGCAGGGGCCGGTACCGTCGCAGCAGACGCCAGAGGAGGCGGAGCAGTAGCGACTGCGACTACACGACCTCCCCGACCCAGCACCTGCACGCTTTGTTCGTGGTCCCCTACCGTCCCCGCCTGTTCCCCCTGTTGAGTCCCTTTCCTCGTCCCAGTGGACTCGTCGTTCTCCCCTCAGTCGTGCTGTGTCCCCAGAGCGTCGTCGGTCCCGTGACCATGCAGACGGTCCGTTCCACCTTGTTCTTCGCTCGCGTGTTCCACCTCCTCCTGTCCTTCCACAGCCCCCTGAGTCGTCCCTCACTGTGCTTCACGACCCATTGTCCGACTACCTCCGTGCCTCCCGTCATGTCGTCTCCCATGTTTTGTCCGCGTTGGTCACTCACCCGACTGCACCTCTGTCGTCTGTCTCAGCTCTTGTTACCACTTTCGCTGGCTTTGCCTCTTCCCACCGCCTTGACTACGCCGCTCACGTGGTGAGTGGCCCTGCTCGTTCTCCGTTCTCTGGGGGTGCTCCTGTCTTTCCCCTGGAGGTCCTCGAGGACGGGCAGCTCGAGCTTGGTTTCCTTGCGGCCGCTGTTCCTCATCTCTGCGCCATGCTACTTTCCCCTGAGGGGGATCCAGACGCCCTTGACATCCCGATCCCTCGCACTCACGCCGAGGCGGTCTTGGGACCCTGGGCTTCGTACTGGATAGCAGCTGAGGAGGCAGAGATGGCATCTTATAGGTCCACAGGCACTTACGTCGACGCAGTCCCACCACCTGGGACGAACGTCGTCAGTGGCCGATGGCTCTACAAGGTGAAGCGGCCGCCTGGATCACCACCTGTGTTCAAGGCGCGCTATGTGGCAAGAGGCTTCAGACAGCGAGAGGGGGTGGACTTCTTCCAGACCTTCGCTCCCACGCCGAAGATGAGTACCCTTCGGGTGTTGCTGCATATTGCAGCCCAGCGCGACTACGAGTTGCACTCATTGGACTTTTCCACCGCGTTCCTTCAGGGGAGCCTACACGAGCAGATCTGGTTGCGTCGCCCGCCTGGCTTCACTGGCTCTTTCCCACCTGGGACCCAGTGGCAGCTGCATCGACCAGTCTACGGCCTGCGTCAGGCTCCACGTGAGTGGCACGACACACTTCGCTCGACCCTTGCAGCTCTTGACTTCTTTCCGTCGTCTGCTGACCCGTCACTGTTCGTTCGCCGTGGCTCGACCCCGTTCTTTGTCCTGGTCTACGTCGACGACCTGGTGTTCGCCACTCCCGACCGACGCGCGCTGGCCTCCGTGAAGGAGGAACTGCTGAGGAGACACACTTGCACTGACCTTGGTGAGCTGCAGCACTACCTTGGCCTGCAGATCACCAGGGACAGGGCAGCTCGCACCATTACGCTGACTCAGTCGCATATGGTCGAGCAGATCCTCAAGCGGTTTCACTTCCCGTTCTCCAAGGTACAGCTCACCCCTCTTGGTGTGGATCATGGGCTCACGGCTCCACCTTCGGACGAGCCATTTGAGTCCAGCGGTCCATATCCTGAGCTGGTGGGTTGTCTCATGTACCTGATGACCTGCACTCGCCCAGACCTAGCTTACCCTCTTAGCGTCCTTGCGCGCCTTGTTGCGCCTGGGAGACTCCGACCTTCCCACTGGTACGCGGCTAAGAGGGTGGCGAAGTATGTGGCGAGTACATCAGGCATGGGACTTGTCCTTGGATGGAAGCAGCCAGTTACACTTACAGGTTACTCGGACTCGTCGCGGGCCGACGACGCGGAGACGTGTCGGTCTACACAGGGGTACTCCTTTAGCCTCGGGGCAGGTGCTGTTTCGTGGCGGTCGACTCGAGCGTCGTCTGTCGCCGGTTCTAGCTGTGAGGCCGAGGTGTACGCTGCGGCCATGGCCGCTCAGGAGCTTCGCTGGCTGTCTTTCCTTCTCACCGACCTTGGTGAGCGGCCTCGCTCTCCCCCAGTCTTGTTCGCCGACAACAGGTCTGCTGTCCTGTTGTGTGAGGAGCCCCGACTGGTTGGGAAGGCGAAACACATCCAGCTTCGTTACTTCCTTCTGCGTGAGTTGCAGCAGCGTGGCCAGGCCCGCGTGGTCCGTGTGGTCTCTTGAGGCCAACACTGCAGATATCTTCACCAAGGCGTTGCCGCCTTGTGACCACCAGCGTTTCTGCACCCAGCTTGGCCTTGTGCCTGCCCGTCCTCACTTGCTTACGTAGAGATGCCTTGTCCTGCATGTCTTGTACTCTTGCATCTATATATATTTGCTATATACCTGCATGTGGACTGGCCTTGTGGCCCCTTGCTTGCTTTCGGAGTGTGTGGTGACTTTGAGCTCCACCCTGAGATTTGTCTTGTTCTTGTGGACTGGTCTTGTGACCGCTGCTTGCTCTTGTTGTTTCTACAGGACTACCGTCACCTAGACTATGGGGGTGTGT
Organism: Closterium sp. Naga37s-1; assembly: GCA_947471745.1. NCBI lineage: Eukaryota > Viridiplantae > Streptophyta > Zygnematophyceae > Desmidiales > Closteriaceae > Closterium > Closterium sp. Naga37s-1. Next base: position 1,368,695 of record CANJKZ010000064.1, read on the forward strand.
CAAACTATATTTCTATAGCTTGTGTAGTTCTAGTCTAGGTGTTCTCCCTTATGTTATTTTTTACTTGCACTAGGGTTAGGTTTTGCATATATCTTGTTTGTACTTTCTGTTTTTTTATTCAATTTTACATTGTGACAGGACAGACAGACTCAGACTCAGCAACAAGACTAGCGGCGTAGTCTAGACGACAGTGAGCAGCAAAGTCGACAAGCTCAGCAACTAAGGCACACGCAGCAGTGGACTCAAAGGAAGGGTCAGTGACAACAGTGGCCAGGAGACGCGTGACAGTAGGACTAGCAGCACGAAGGGAGTCAGACTCCGGGTCAGCAAGGGCAGGAAGAGAGGACGCAGGAGGAGACGGCAGAGGGACATGCTGCGGAGCAGTGGAAGGACGCAGAGCCATCTGGTGCGTGCCAAGGACAGGAGGAGGACGCTGGCGCGAACCACGACAACTAGTGCGAGCAGCACGAACAGGCGACGCAGGACGAGACTCAGGCTCACGTCGCTCCGTAAGACCTCCGGTCGGACCAGTGTAAGGAGAAGGAGCAGGCAGTGGGGAGGCGGGCTGTAACTGTGACTGCGACTGGACTGGCGGTGGACACTCTAAGGAAGGAGCAGGACCAGTAGAAGGCGGGAGACCAAGAACCTGCTCAAGGAGCGGGACGAAGTACGGCCGCGGCCGCGCAGCGCCTCCAGAACCAGCAGGGACAGCACCAGCACCCCCAGCGTCAGCTCCAACTCCAGCAGCACCACCAGCTCCACCAGCACCTCCAGTAGCTCCAGTAGCGCCAACTCCAGCACCCCCAGGAGCACCGGCTCCAGCAGCACCTCCAGCGCCAGCACCTCCAGTAGCTCCAGCTCCTGCAGGACCACCAGAAGCCTCAGCAGCTCTAGTAGCGCCAGCTCCAGTACCTCCAGCAGCACCTTCTCCAGCAGCACCGCCAGCTCTAGCCCCTCCAGCAGCTCCAGCTCTAGCAGCACCACCAGGCTTAGCAGCTCCAGTACCTCCAGTACGAGCACCTCAGGGACTAGTGGCTCCAGAACCCCCAGCAGCTCCAGCAGCAGCAGGACCTCCAGCGCCCGTAGCACCACCAGCTCCAGCAGCACGGCTCCAGCGCCGAGCAAACCACTCGCGCAGCTGCTGTGGAGAGAGTGGCTCCCGCCGGGACGAAGCACCCGAAGAACCTCCAGGCTCAGCACCTCCAGACTCCACACGCGCAGGCTCAGCACCCTCAGGCTCCGCACCCCCAGACTCAGCAACCCCAGGCTCAGCACCCCCAGGCTCAGCACCCCCAGGCTCAGCACCCCCAGGCTCAGCACGCTCAGGCTCAGCACCCCCAGCAGCACCAGAGTCAACAGCTACCTCGACAGGCTCGACTGCGTCTACCTGGGACACACCTGAGGGGGCAGGACCCTGAGGGGGGAGGGGGTCTACCGGAGGAGGACCTGGCGCGAGGAAGAGCGGCGGGGGGGGGGGAGGGGGGCAGTGCGGTAGGGGAAGAGACGGTAGTAAGGAACCGACTCGTCAAACGTGACGTCCTGAGAGGACAGAACACGGCGCGAGGTGGGGTGGTAAAACTGCCAACCAGGCGCGTCAGAGGGGAAGCCAAGGAAGACGCAGGGAACAGCACGGGAGGACAGCTTGTCCGCAGACAAGTCGCGGACGAAAGCTCGAGATCCCCAGACACGGAACGCAGACGCATCGCCAACCTTCCCCGTCCACCGCAGAGTAGGTGTGGTCTCCGGCATGGAGACCCGGGGCTGGAGGTTGAGCTGATGCGCCGCGTACTGAACCGCGAACGGCCACAGAAAATGGGGAGCAGCCGCATGGATCATGGACGTACGAGCGACGTCCATGACCATGCCAATGCGGCGCTCAGCAATCCCATTTTGCTGCGGAGAGGCCGGAAGCGTGAACGTCTGGCGGATGCCCTCCGCACGACAGAAGGCTCGCAGAAGGTCGGAGGAAAACTCTCCATCTCTGTCGGAGTGCAGACGCAGAACAGGAAGGTCCGAGCCGAAACTCTCGCTGAGCTGACGATGGGCAGCGCGGATCCAGTCGATCAGAACCTCGGTGACCTCACCCTTGCGGCGCAAGGGGAAGACCGTGGTGTAACGCGAGTAGTCATTAACGACCAGCAGAAAGTAGCGCTCGTGACCCTGTCCACGGACGCGGGCTGGGCCCCACACGTCCATGTGAAGAGTCTGCAGGGGAGCCTCCGTCGGAGGGAACTCGGAGGAGTGAGGAGCGGCGCGCTGCCGCCCCTCGACGCAAGGAACGCAGGTAGGGGCAGGCCCCGGGGGAAGGGGAGGGAGAGACCGGGGAAGACCAGTGACAAGGACACGGGAGGCCATGCCTCGGAGACGAGGCAGGGAGGGGTGACCAAGGCGGTGGTGCCAGAGGAGAGTCTGGTGAGATAGGAGGCGACACGAGCAGGGGGCAGACTCAGGACCAGACCGGGACGCTGCAGCAAACACCTGACCCGACACGGCCACCTGACCAGACTCAGCAACCGGAGGAGACACGGTAGTCAGGGTGTACAGGCTCGACCCAGGCTGACGGGTGAACGTGGCCAGGTGCCGGCCCGTCCGAGTACACGAACAGTGGGTCACCCGCTGACCTCCAGGAGTGAACTGGTCAACCCACGCGTCCTGAAGGTCAGCTCCACTCACCAAGTTCGTGGAGAACGAGGGGAGGTGGAGGCCAAACAGAGAGCCAGACGGGACCGCCGGACATGGCAGAACCGTGGAGGAGTGTGCAAGGAGCGGACCCCCAGAGGGGTCAGCCAGAGAGACTGCCACTGGCCGACTGAGCGGCGAGAGTGTGGTGCAGTCGCAAAAGAAGGGTGAAAGGCTGCAGCAGGCGCAGTACCAGAGAGAGCAGACTCACCAGCACCTGGGGCAGCAGACTCACTAGCGCCTAGAGCAGCAGCCTCACCGGCACCTGGAGCAGGAGACGCACCAGCACCTAGAGCAGCAGCCTCTATACCTGGGTCAGGCGGCACACACAGGTAACAGGCACCCTCAGCACTAGTAGGCAATGCATAAATGGCAGTGAGGATAGCATCATAGTCAAGAGCAAAGATATCTACCCTCTGCCTAAGCAGCTCCAGCCAGGAGGGGAGCTCAGCGTCGTCGCCAAAATCTGTACGCCAGGCGTCGCTCATACAGGAGAAGCAGTGGGACTCTGTGTGACCAACCGTCCCGCAAGGCTGACCAGCCCGAGCACCTGTGCGAATGACGTACGGGCAGCGAGCAGTACTCCGTGACCCTCTACTCTGAGCGTACCACTCACGAAGCTGCTGGGGCGAAAGGATCTCGCGCGGACGCCACTGCAGCTGCACCTGGCCACTACAAGAAGCTCCCGAACGACCCGCTCCAGGGCTACTCCCAACACGGCCACCCCTACAACCCCAACTAGCGTACCACTCACGAAGATGCTGGGGCGAAAGGATCTCGCGCGGACGCCGCTGCAGCTGCACCTGGCCACTACAAGAAGCTCCCGAACGACCCGCTCCAGGGCGACTCCCACCACGGCCACCCCTACAACCACAAATGCGTACCACTCACGAAGTTGCTGGGGCGTGAGGGACTCACGCGGACGTCGCTGGAGCTGCATCTGGCCACCGCCAGTAGCAGCAGGAGTGGCAGTGCAGCAGCAGTAGCAGTGACAGCTGGAACAGCAGTAGCAGCAGAGCAGAGCAGCGCGGCTCAGTAGGGCAGGGCGGCGCGGCTTGGCCGATCGGCGCGGCTCGGCTGGCAGGCAGGCGCGGCACGCGCGGCAGCACGCTGGTAAGGCATGCACGCGGGCAGTGCGGGTAGGGCAGGTGCTCACCAGAGGCGGGTAGGGCAGATGCCACCGGCGGCGGTGGGCAGGCGCCAACGGGCATGGGTAGGGCAGGTCCGTCGCTCGACGGGTGGCTGCAGGCGCTCGATGGGCGGCTGCAGCGGGGCCGCGACGGCGGCTACGGCGGGGTCGCGACGGCGGCCGCAGGCACGACGGCGGCTACGGCTGGGCAGGGCCGCGACAGCGGCTACAGCGGGGTCGCGACGGCGGCTGCAGACGCGACGGCGGCAGGGCAGGGCAGGGCGGCCGCCCCAAGGGCGGGCGCGGGGTGGGGAAGGGCGCGGGCGGGCCGCAGATGAGGCAGGGCGCGGCCGCCCAGGGGGCGCCGCGACGAGCAGGGACGGCGCCCAGGGGGCGCCGCGACGAGCAGGGACGGCGCCCAGGGGGCGCCGCGACGAGCAGGGGCGACGCCGCGCGGGTCCCGCAGGGGCGTCGCGACGAGCAGGAGCGGCGCCGCGCGGGTCCCGCACGGGCGTCGCGACGAGCAGGGGCGACGCCGCGCGGGTCCCGCAGGGGCGTCGCGACGAGCAGGAGCGGCGCCGCGCGGGTCCCGCAGGGGCGTCGCGACGAGCAGGGGCGACGCCCGGGTCCCGCAGGGGCGTCGCGACGAACAGGAGCGGTGCCGCGCGGGTCCCGCAAGGGCGTCGCGACGAGCAGGGGCGACGCCCGGGTCCAGCAGGGGCGTCGCGGGGTCCAGGGGCGGCGTCACGGGGTCCAGGGGCGGCGTCGCGGGGTCCAGGGCCAGCGCCGCGGGGTCCAGGGGCGGCGTCGCGGGGTCCAGGGGCAGCGCCGCGGGGTCCAGGGGCAGCGCCGCGGGGTCCATGGGCGGCTTCGCGGGTGCAGGGCAGGCCCGCGCGCGGCCGGCAGGGCAGGGCGATGGGCAGGCGCTCGAGGGCGCGGGATGTTGATGGATGAGCCTTAGGGCGTGTTCCTGTGGCCATGTTGCACCGCACTGAAACTCAGCTAAAGATTGACTACGGTACTGTTAGGAATAGAAGTGTTGGTTCATTGATGTGGGTTGGGGTACATATAACAATGTGAAAATGAACGAGGAATGAAAAGACTAAGGGAAAGTTGGGTACAAGTACAAACCCTAGAAAGCTGTACCCCATATGTGCTACCCCACTATAGCCTACAGCAGCTAAGTCATATAAATCTGACACACCCCCATAGGCAAAGTGGGGGAGGACAAGGGGTCACAAGACCAGTCAAGCAAAGCAAAGCAAGCTCAGGGTGGATCACAACGTCACCACACATTCCGAGCACAAGTTCAAGGCCCTAAGGCCAGTTCACATGCAGGATTACATATATATATAAGGCTAAACAAGCAAGAGCAGGTGTATATATATATGTAACAGTACAAACAAGGTCAAGGGGTGAGCAAGTGAGGCAAGGTAGGCACAAGACCCAGCTGAGTACAGAAGCGCTGATGATCACAAGGCGCAAGTGCCTTGGTGAAGATATCAGCAGTGTTGGCCTGAGAGGCCACGTACGCAAGGCGTAGCTGACCACGCTGCTATAGCTCACGAGCAAGGAAGTAGCGAAGAGCAATGTGCTTCGTTCTGTGCTCCAGTCTCTGCTCCCGACACAAGGCCAGCATGGCCTTGTTGTCTATGTACAGCACTGGAGGAGAACGAGGCGGCTCTCCGAGGTCAGTCAGCAGGTAGGTGAGCCAGCGAAGCTCCTGTGCAGCCATGGCCCCTGCGTAGATCTCAGCCTCACAACTGGAGCCGAGAACAGAAGACGAGCGGGTAGCCCGCCACGAGACAGAGCCGGAACCAAGGCTGAAGGTGTAACCCTGTGACGACCGCTGCGTAGCCTGGTCGTCAGCCCAAGAAGCGTCTGCGTGCCCAGTGAGGACCACTGGAATCTGCCCTCCAAGCACAAGCCCCATGCCCGACGTACTGCACAAGTAGCGCAACACCCTCTTCGCTGCAGCCATGTGCTCCGGTCTGTGTCTCCCAGGAGCAACATAGCGTGCGAGAATGCTAAGAGGGTATGCAAGGTCAGGTCGAGTGCAGGTCATCAGGTACATGAGGCAGCCAACAAGCTCTGGGTACGGGCCACTCGACTCTACGGACTCATCCGAAGGCAGAGCTGAGAGCGAGTGGCGAGTAGGCAGAGGAGTGGCCTGAGGCGAGGAGTACGTGAAGCCGAAGCGCTGAAGGACCTGCTGCACCATGTGTGACTGAGTCAGGGTAATGGTGCGGCGTGCTCTGTCCCGGGTGATCTGCAAGCCAAGGTAGCTGCGCAGTTCACCCAGGTCTGTGCACGTGTGTCTCTTCTGCAGCTCGGACTTCACGTGGGCGAGTCCAGCAGTGTCAGCTGTGGCAAAGACCAAGTCGTCGACGTACACGAGGATGTAGAACGGCGGCAAAGAAGTGTCGGTGCGCAGAAACAGCGACGGGTCGGCAATAGAGGGAGCAAACCCAAGAGCCGCAAGCGTAGTCCTCAGTGTGTCGTGCCACTCACGCGGTGCCTCGCGGAGACCGTAGACTGGCCGCCGGAGGCTCCACTGGGTGCCAGGAGGAAAAGTCCCAGTGAAGCCAAGTGGGCGGCGCAGCCAAATCTCCTCGTGCAGGCTGCCCTGCAAGAAAGCAGTGCTGAAGTCAAGAGAGTGTAGCTCGTAGTCACGGTGAGCAGCTATGTGCAGCAGTACCCGAAGAGTGGTCATCTTCGGGGTGGGAGAGAAGGTCTGAAAGTAGTCAACTCCCTGCCGCTGACTGAAGCCACGAGCCACGTAACGCGCCTTGAAGACAGGCGGAGAACCCGGCGGCCGCTTCACCCGGAAAATCCACATGCCACTGACGATGTTCGCCCCAGGCGGGGGAACCTCGTCAACGTAGGTGCCTGTGGACTTCCAGGAAGCCATCTCTGCGTCCATAGCTGCCTGCCACTGAGAGGAGTAGGGACCCTCTATCGCCTCCGCGTAAGAGCGCGGAGTCGGGATGTCAAGTGCATCCGGGTCTCCCTCAGGGGTAAGCAGTACGGACACGAGATGAGGTGAAGCAGCAGCCAAACACTGGAACTCCTCCTGTCTGTCCTCAAGGACGTCCGTGCCAAGGGCACACTCACCCCCGACGGACGGAGGACAGACAGACTCAGACGCAGCAACAAGACTAGCAGCGTAGTCTAGACGACAGCGAGCAGCAAAGTCGACGAGCTCAACAACTAGGGCAGACGCAGCAGTGGACTCAAAGGAAGGGTCAGTGACAACAGTAGTAAGGAGACGCGTGACAGTCGGACTGGCAGCACGAAGGGAGTCCGACTCCGGGTCAGAAAGAGCAGGAAGAGAGGACTCAGGAGGAGAAGGCAAAGGGGCACGCAGAGGAGCAGTGGACGGACGGAGAGACATCCGGTGCGTGCCGGGCACAGGGGGAGGACGCTGACGCGAACCACGACCACTAGGGCGAGCAGCACGGACAGGCGACGCAGGACGAGACGCAGGCTCACGACGCTCAGCAAGACCTCCAGTAGGACCAGTGTAGGGAGAAGGAGCAGGCAGTGGGGAGGCCGGCTGTAACTGTAACTGTGACGGGACAGGCTGTGGACACTCTAAGGGAGGAGGAGGACCAGTAGAAGGCGGGAGACCAAGAACCTGCTCAAGAAGCGGAACGAAGTACGGCCGAGGCCGCGCAGCGACTCCAGACACAGCAGGGACAGCACCAATACCCCCAGTGGTAGCACCAGCGCCAGCAGCACCTCCAGCTCCAGTACCCCCAGCAGCACCAGTAGCACCCCCAGCAGGACCGCCTCCAGTACCGCCAGCAGTACCCTCAGCGCCAACACCCTCAGCAGCTCCAGCTCCAGTAGTACCCGCAGGCCCAGCAGCTCCAGTACTCCCAGTACGAGCACCTCCGGGACCCGTGGCACCAGCACCCTCAGCAGCCGAAGAACCTCCAGCTCCAGCAGCACGCCTCCAGCGCCGGGCAAACCACTCACGCACCTCCTGTGGAGAGAGTGGCTCCCGTCGAGACGGAGCACCCAGAGAACCTCCAGGCCCAGCACCGCCAGACGCCACACGAGCAGGCCCAGCTCCCTCAGGCTCCGCACCCCCAGGCTCAGCACCTCCAGGCGTAGCACCCCCAGGCTCAGCACCCCCAGTCGTAGCACCCCCAGGCTCAGCACCCCCAGACTCAGCACCCCCAGGCTCAGCACCCCCAGTCGTAGCACCCTCAGGCTCAGCACCCCCAGGCTCAGCACCCCCAGGCGTAGCACCCACACGCTCAGCACCCCCAGAGTCAGCACCCCCAGCAGCACCAGAGTCACCAGCGACCTCCACAGGCTCGACTGCGTCTACCTGGGACACACCTGAAGGGGCAGGACCCTGAGGGGGAAGGGGGTCTACCGGGGGGGGACCTGGCACAAGGAAGAGCGGAGGCGGGGGGAGGGACGGAGTGCGGTAGGGGAAGAGACGGTAGTAGGGGACCGACTCATCAAACGTGACGTCCTGGGAGGACAAGACACGGCGAGAGGTGGGGTGGTAGAACTGCCACCCTGGCGCGTCAGGGGGGAAGCCAAGGAAGACGCAGGGAGCAGCACGAGGGGACAGCTTGTCCGCAGACAAGTCGCGGACAAACGCCCGAGATCCCCAGACACGGAACGCAGACGCATCGCCAACCTTCCCCGTCCACAGCAAAGCTGGGGAGGTCTCCGGCATGGAGACCCTGGGCTGAAGGTTGATCTGATGCGCCGCGTACCGAACCGCAAACGGCCACAGAAAATGGGGGGCAGCCGCATGCATCATGGACGTACGGGCGACGTCCATGACCATGCCAATGCGGCGCTCAGCAATCCCATTTTGCTGTGGAGAGTCCGGAAGCGTGAAGGTCTGGCGGATGCCTCGTGCACGACAGTAGGCTCGCAGAAGGCCAGAGGAGAACTCTCCGCCTCTGTCAGAGTGCAGACGCAGAACAGGAAAGTCCGAGCCGAAACTCTCTCTGAGCTGGAGACGAGCTGCGCGGATCCAGTCGATCAACACCTCCGTGACATCACCCTTGCTGCGCAAGGGGAAGACTGTGGTGTAACGCGAGTAGTCGTCAACCACCAGCAGGAAGTAGCGCTCGTGACCCTGTCCACGGACGCGGGCCGGGCCCCACACGTCCATGTGAAGCGTCTGCAGCGGGGCCTCTGTCGGAGGAAACTGGGAGGAGTGAGGGGCAGCACGCTGCCGCCCCTCGACACAGGGGACGCAGGTAGGGGCAGGCCCCGGAGGAAGGGGAGGGAGGGAGCGGGGAAGACCAGAGACAAGGACACGGGAGGCCATGCCTCGGAGACGAGGCAGGGAGGGGTGACCAAGGCGGTGGTGCCAGAGGAGAGTCTCGTGAGACAGGAGGCGACATGAGCAGGGGGCAGACTCAGGACCAGACCTGGACGCTGCAGCAAACACCTGACCCGACGCAGCTGCCTGACCAGACGCAGTGACTGGAGGAGACTCAGTGGTCAGTGTGTACAGGCTCGACCCCGGCCGACGTGTAAACGTGGCCAAGTGTCGGCCCGTCCGAGCGTCCGTGCAGTGGGTCACACGCTGGCTCGCAGGAGTGAACTGGTGAACCCCCGCATCCTGTAGGTCAGCACCACTCACCAAGTTCGTAGAGAACGAGGGGAGGTAAAGACCAGACAGGGTGCCAGAGGGGGCCGCCGGACACGGGAGGACAGTGGAGAAGTGAGCAAGGACAGGACCCCCAGAGGGGTCTGCCAGAGAGATTGCAACTGGCCGACCAAGCGGCGTGAGTGTGGTGCGGTCTCGAAAGAAGGAGCGAGAAGCCCCCGAGTCAAGAGTGAAGGTGTGGGAGGCCGGAGCCGACGCAGTACCTGAGAGAGCAGACTCACCAGCACCTGAGGAAGCAGACGCACTGGCACCTAGAGCAGCAGCCTCGCTAGCACCTAGAGCAGCAGCCTCACCAGTACCTAGAGCAGCAGTCCCAATGCCCGGGTCGGGCGGAAAACACCAGTAACAGTCACCCTCATCACTAATAGTCACAGCATACATGGCAGCAAGAATAGCATCAAAGTCAAGGTCAAAGATAGCTACTCCCGCCCTAGACAGCTCACCCCAGCGAGGGATCTCAGTGGCCTCAGGGAACTGGTGACGCCAAGCGTCCGTCAGGCGGCCAAAGCAGCGCTGGGTGGAGTGCGCACCTCCGCACGGCTCACCCGCGCGGTCGCCGGTGCGTAGGACGTAGGTGCACGGACCAGTACCCCCACCCCGCTGGCGTGCAGCGTACCACTCACGAAGCTGCTGAGGGGGGGGGATCTCACGAGTGCGCTGCTGCTGCTGCTGCTGGCGCTGACCACCACCGGAGCCGACCCTCTGCGCAGCGCCACCCCGACCAGCTCCACCTCCTCCGCCGCCGCCTCCTCCACCGCCGCCACCTCCGCCACCTCCGCTCCCACCGCCACCGCCGCCGCCGCCTCCGCCTCCACTGCCGCCACCGACGCCCCCACCCCTGCCACCACCCCCACCGCCACCCCCACCCCCTCCGCCGCCTCCACCACCGCCTCCACCGCCCCCGCTAGCTCCTCCAGCGCCCCTGCCCCCCTTGCCCTTGCCAGTGCGGCGTCTCCCGCTAGGGGCAGACGCCGCACCGACCGACTCAAGACCAACGAGGTCGGCCGCAGCAGCAGAGGCAACAGAGGGCAAGAGAGGAGAGGGGGAGCACCCCTCAAAGACAGGGGCACGAGGGTCACCACGAGAGGCTCCTACAGCGACTATGCTCTTCTCTGCTGCTAGGAGGCGCTCCTCGAGGAGATCAACGGTGAGGGTGGTGGGGCAAACAGAGAGAAAGTGGTCCCTGACCGGGCGAAGGGTGTCAGGGAGCCGGGTGACTACGTAGTAGAGGGTGATGTACATAGGGGGGGGGTTCTTGGCGCAGAACTCAGGAGGAAGGGCAGCGCGGTAGCGAGTGTCACTAGTGCGCAGGTGCGTAATGAGGTCAGCGACTGTGGGAAAAGCGGCGAGGTCAGGGAAGAGGTACGGCAGGATGAGGCGGCTAAGTGCAGAAGTGGCAGGGGAAGAGTAGCGTGCAACTACAGCGTCGTACAAGGTCTTAGCACTCTTGTACTGACTAAAGTGTGCACGCTCAGCGGTAGGCAAGTGGCGGCGCACAGCAAGACGGGCAGCAGCGTCGCGTGTGGCCCACTGTGAGCGAACAGTGGCGTCAGCATCAGCAGCAGGGGCAGAAGAGGCACCAGAAGTGAGGTCAAAGAGAGAGAGACCGTCTGCCCTGTCGCACTGTAGGAAAAGCTGCAGGTCATCTACCCAGACGTCAAAGTCAATGGCCCGACCCTCAGCGTCAAAAGCGAGGACACTGGGGGTAGCCATGACAGCAGTAGACTAGCAGCTGGAGCAGTAGGGTAAGGGCAGCGCAGTGGTAGAGGTGCCGCTCTTACCGGACAGGGTGGCTCGGGCGGCTCGGCAGCTCGGCGGCTCGGCAGCAACTGCAGCTCGGCGGCTCGGCGACTCGGCGGCTCGGGCGGCTCGGGCGGCTCGGCGGCACGGCGGCTCGGCAGCAACTGGAGCTCGGCGGCTCGGCGACTCGGCGGCTCGGGCGGCTCAGGTGGCTCGGCGGCTCGGGCGGCTCGGGTGGCTCGGGCGGCTCGGCAAGCAGCGGCGGCTCGGTAGATCGGCGGCTCAGCGGCGCCGGCGGCTCGGTGGTGACGGCGGGGCCGCGTGGGGACGGCGGCGGGGCCGGGTGGGGCGGCGACGAGGCCGCTGAGGGCGGCGGCGGGGCCACGAAGGGTGGCGACCGGCGCCTTAAGGGTGGGGCCGCGGGGTCGCAAGGGTGGGGCGACGGGGCCAGCAGAGGCGGCGCCGGGGCCGGGAAGGGCGGCGCCGGGGCCGGGAAGGGCGGCGCCGGGGCCGGGAAGGGTGGCGCCGGGGCCGCAAGGGTAGGCGACGGGGCCGCGAGGGCGGCGTGGAGGGGTCGCGAGGGCGGCTCGAGGAGGCCACGAGGGCGGCGCGAAAGGGCCGCGAGGGCGGCGCGACGCGACGGGACCGCGAGGGCGGCGCGACGGGGTCGCAAGGGCGACGCGACGGGGCCGCTAGGGAGGCGCGACGCGACGGGGCCGCTGAGGCGGCGCGACGGGGTCGTAAGGGCGGCGCGACGGGGCCGTGAGAGGGGAGCGCGACTCGGGCAGAGGCTGAGCGCGCTCCGGGCAGGAAAAAAAAAGTTGGTGGGCCCTAGGAACAGTTCCCACAGGGGAACCTGCTCTATACCATGTGATAATGAACGAGGAATGAAAAGACTAAGGGAAAGTTGGGTACAAGTACAAACCCTAGAAAGCTGTACCCCATATGTGCTACCCCACTATAGCCTACAGCAGCTAAGTCATATAAATCTGACAAACAAACCCTAACATCTGTACCCCCTAAGACAAACCTCACTACAGGCTACAACATTTGACACACCCCCATAGCCTAAGTGAGGGGTGTCAAGCAAAACCAAAAGTGTACGGTCACAAGACCAGCCACAAAGAAACAAAGCTCAGGGTGGATCACAACGTCACCACACACTCTGAGCACAAGCAACAGGGGCCACAAGGCCAGTTCGAGAGTTCACAAGTGTGTACAGCAAGAGTACAAGCAAAGCAAACAGTAGACTCAAGCCTATACACGACTAGAAACAGTGTCAACAAGGCCTAACTGCACACAACACCTCTGGTGGTCACAAGGCGGAAGCGCCTTGGTGAAGATGTCTGTAGTGTTGGCCTCGGACTCCACAAACTCGAAGCGAGCATGTCCACGTCTCTGCAACTCTCGCAGAAGAAAGTACCTGACGTTAATGTGCTTCACTCTGCTCTCCAGTCGCGGCTCTTGACAAAGGAGAATCGACGCCTTGTTGTCAGTGAACAAGGTCGGTGCAGAGCTCGGCCTCTCACCAAGGTCGGCGAGCAAGAAGGTCAACCAACGCAGCTCCTGTGTCGCCATGGCACCGGCGTAGATCTCAGCCTCAGCTGTAGAGGTCGAGACCGAAGAGGAGCGCGTGGACCGCCACGAAACAGCTCCAGAATCCAAGCTGAAACAGTACCCCTGAGTAGACCTATGAGTCTCAGCGTAAGAAGATTCACAGTGACCAGTAAGTACGACAGGCTGCTGCCCTCCAAGAACTAGCCCCATGCCTGATGTCGTCGCTAGGTACTTTGCCACCCTCACAGCTGCCGTCCAGTGAACAGGACGGTGTCTCCCTGGCGCAACAAAGCGAGCAAGGATGCTGAGAGGGAATGCGAGGTCCGGGCGAGTGCAAGTCATCAGGTACATGAGGCAGCCCACCAGCTCTGCGTAGGGACCACTAGACTCAAACGGCTCGTCAGGAAAGGGTCCAGTAAGTCTGTGGTCAACAGCAAGAGGTGTGCGCTGTACTGTGGAGTGCTGAAGCTCGAACCGCTGAAGGACCTGCTGCACCATGTGTGACTGTGAGAGTGTAATGGTGCGAGCAGCTCTGTCCGTGGTGATCTGCAGGCCAAGGTAGTGGCGCAGCTCACCAAGGTCAGTGCACGTGTGTCAAGGCAACCCTGTCAGCAGTGGCGAAAACCAGGTCGTCGACGTAGACCAAAACAAAGAACGGTGTGGAGCCACGACGAACGAACAGCGACGGGTCGGTAGAAGTCGGCTGGAACCCAAGGCCAGAGAGGGTAGAGCGAAGAGTGGCGTGCCACTCACGAGGAGCCTGACGAAGACCGTAGACAGGTCGCCTCAGCCTCCACTAGGTCCCAGGAGGGAAAGTGCTAGTGAAAGCAGAGGGACGACGCAGCCAGACCTCCTCGTGAAGGCTACCCTGAAGGAAAGCAGTGGAGAAGTTGAGAGAGTGTAACTCGTAGTCTCTCTGTGCTGCTACGTGCAGTAACACCCGAAGAGTGGTCATCTTCGGGGTAGGCGCGAAGGTCTGAAAGAAGTCAACTCCCTCAAGCTGACTAAAACCTCTAGCCACGTAGCGTGCCTTGAAGACCGGAGGAGATCCCGGTGGCCGCTTCACCCTGTAGATCCACATGCCATCGACTACGTTCGCCCCAGGGGGGGGAACCTCGTCGACGTAGGTGCCTGTGGATCTGTAGGAGGCCATCTCTGCGTCCATGGCAGCTCTCCACTGAGAGGCCCAAGGCCCTGACACTGCCTCAGCGTAAGTGCGAGGAGTCAGTATATCAAGGGCGTCGGGGTCTCCCTCAGGGGCGAGCAGCATGGCACAGAGATGTGGGGAAGCGGCTGCTAGGAACTCTAGCTCAAACTGCCTGTCCTCTAGGGCGTCACAGCCAAGGGCAGACTCACCCCCGACGGCCAGAGGACTAGTATGAGGAGCAGCCACAAGACCGGTGGCGTAGTCAAGGCGGCGAGTGGAGGCAAACGCAGTGACTGCGGTAGTAAGGGCGGCGACAGAGGAGACAGAGGCACGAGGGTCGGTAACAAGAGAGGCGAGAACACGAGAGAGAACAGGACGGTACGTGCGGTAGTAGTCAGTGACAGGAGTAGAGAGAGAAGCAGTGAAGGCCGACTCAGGAGGAGACGGAAGGAGAGACGGAGAAGAACGAGGCGGATTAGAATGAAAGAGGGCAGTACGAAGGTCAGTAACGAAAACAGGAGACGAGGGATGAGCACGAGGGGAGCGACGAGAGGCCCAAGTCTGAGAAGGAGGAGGGGACAACGGAGGCTGAGAACAAGGGAAAACAGCCGGGGAGGGGTCAGGAGGAGGAAGCGGAGGACCCGAGACGGGAGGAGAGGGGGAGGAGGAAGGAGAGCGAGAGGGGAGACCGAGGGCCCGAAGACCAGAGACAGGAGGAGGAGGCGGCGGCTGCTGCTGCTGCTGCTACGGCGGCTGCTGCTGCTCCTCCTGCTGCTGCAGCAGCTCCAGCAGCTGCGCCTCCTGCTGCTACAGCGGCTCCAGCTGCGGCTGCTGCAGCTGCTCCTCCTGCTGCTGCTGCTCCTCCAGCCGCTGCAACTCTCTCTCCTCTCTCTCGAACTCCAGCTGCTCCTCACGGGCACGGCGAACACGAGCCTGGTGCCGGGTCGGGTAGGGGTGGGGGGGAGGAGTAGTGTCGGGGGCTGCGGCAGCCCCGGGACCGCCCTCCAAAGCACCTGGCGCACCACCCCCAGAGTCAGCACCACCAACAGCAACACGACCAGGCTCACCAGGACCCGATGAAGGTGCACCCGCACCCCCAGACGTAGCACCCCCAAAGTCAGCAGGACCAACACCAGCTCCCGGAAGACAAGAGTCTCCTGCAACCACGGGCTCAGCTCCAACTCCAGCACCCCCAGAGCTAGCACCTGTAGGGCCCTCTCCACGAGCACTGGCTCCCGCAGGGTCTGCAGTAGGCTGCGAGGAGGACTGCGGGGAAGGAGGCTGCACCTGAGGGGCTACCGAGGGGGGAGGGGTAGCCTGGGACACACCTGACGGGGCGGGACCAGGGGGGGGAGGCTGTACCGGGGGAGCAGGAGGGGGAGCGGAAGTCAGGAAGAGAGGGGGAGGAGGAACCGGGAGACCTCGACTGGGGTACCTGACGTAGTAGGGGGTAGACTCCTTAAAACGGACGTCACGGGAGTCAAAGAACCGGTGAGAGGGAGGGTGGTAAAAGGTGAAGTCAGATGAGTCCTCAGGGAAACCAAGGAAGACACAGGGAACGGCGCGAGGTGAGAGCTTGTCCACGGAAGTGTCGCGGACAAGAGCCAAGCAACCCCAGACACGAAACCTCGACGCAACACCAGGGGACCCGGTCCAAAGACTGGTCGGTGAAGCCTCTGGCCGAGAGACACGTGGCCAGAGGTTCAGCTGGTGAGCGGCGTACCTAACCGCGTAGGGCCACAGAAAATGGGGGGCACGGGCGTGAGTCAAGGAGGTGCGGGGGATCTCCATGACCAAGCCTATGCGGCGCTCAGCAACCCCATTCTGCTGTGGGGACTCTGGAAGCGTCCAGGACTGACTAATGCCCTACTCGCGACAGAATCCAGCGAGAATGCCGGAGCGAAACTCACCCCCACGGTCAGAGTGAAGTCAGCTGACACAACGACCACGAGTGCCCTCAAAGGTAAGCAACCACCTGATCAGCGTAGAAGTCACCTCAGACTTCTTCGCCAGGGGGGACATTGTGGTAAGCGGGAGTAGTCGTCAACGACCACCAGAAAGAAATGCTCGCGCTCAGGGCCAAGGCGAGGGGCGGGGCCCCAGACGTCCAAGTGGAGCGTCTCAAAAGGCTCGGTGGCCGGACAAAGGGAGGAGGAGTGAGGGGTGGCGCGCAGCCGACCCTCGACGCAGGGACCGCACGGCGGTGCAAGCGAAGGTGGCAGCGATGGCAAGTCACGCGGGAGGCCTAAGACAAGACCCTGACGAGACATAGCGCGCAGACGAGGGAGGGACGGGTGCCCCGTCCGGTGGTGCCACAGAACGGTGGGGTGTGCAAGCGACCGGCAGGAGCACGACGCAGCAACTGGACCAGACACGGGAACCTGACTAGACACAACTACCTGGGGGGGCGCAGCAACCTGGTGAGACGCAGGGACCAGACTGGGGGAAGTAACTGGGGCCGGGGGCAGGAGTCGCTGCTGCTGCTGCTGCTGCCGCTGCTGCTGCTGCTGCCGCCGCTGCTGCTGCTGCTGCCGCTGCTGCTGCTGCTGCTGCTGCTGCTGCTGCTGCTGCTGCTGCTGCTGCCGCTGCTGCCGCTGCTGCCGCTGCTGCTGCTGCTGCCCACCAGGGCCAGTGTGAAGTGTGTAGAGACCAGAGCCCGGCTCGGCAGTAAAGTTGGCAAGAGGCGAGTAAGTGCCGCCGTCAACACAAACCGCCGTCTCACCAGAGGGCTCAATCCACACACCCACGTGCTGACTCACAAGAGGCCTCACGCCCACCAAGTTCCTCGAGAACGAGGGGACGTTGAAGCCAGTCAGAGACCCAGAGGGAACAGCAGGGCAGGGAAGAGTAGTAGTGTAGCGAGCAGTGACTGGTCCCAAGGTGGGATCAGCCAGGGCCACAGAGACTGGCGCAGGAAGTGGAGTAAGTGTCGTGTGGTCGCGAAAGAAGCAGTGCGAAGCCCCAGAGTCCAAAGTGAAAGACAGCGAAGCGTCCTCCGAAGTAGCGCCTGGACTAGTGTCTACACAAGTGCCTACACTAGCAACAGGCAACTTAGCAAGACTAGCACCTAAGCTAACAACACTCGAGTAAACAGAGTCAGAAGCACTAGAGTCAACAACAGCATACATAGCATGAGGAGTTCCTAAGAGATCAAGCAACTGAGAAGCAGACATGCCCCAAAGAGCGGAGCCGTACGTCTGAACAAGAGGAAACCAGTCAAAGGCAGGGCCGCCCACGCCGAAGGCCAAGCGAACGGTGTCAGTGAGCTGAGCAAAACACTGACCAGGAGGGTGGGTGCGGCCACAAGGCTGGCCTCGGCAGCTGCGGTCACGTCAGTAGTGGCAGTGGCTAGCGAGGCAGTAAAAGTGGGCAGCTGAGGGACAGTGCACCCGTGAAACAAGGGAGGGGGCACAACACCAGAGGCGGAGGCTACGGAGCGGAGGTTGCTCTCGACGTCCTTGAGCGCAGACTCAAGGACCTCGATAGTGAGCTCACTAGGGTGCTTCAGAAGAAGCGTGTCACGAACCGAGGCAAGGCGGTCAGAGAGGCTAGTGGCAATGAAGTAGATAGTGATCGCTATGGAAGGGGGAAGCAGTGCAAGCTGTGCGTCAGTGCAAGCAGCGCGGTAGCTAGAATCGAGCGAGCGGAGGTGAGCAATCAAGTCAGCAGAGCGCTCAAACGAGGCGAGGTCAGGGAACAAGAACGGTAGGAAGAGGCGGCCAAGAGAGACAGTGGTGGGAGTAGCGTAGCGGGCCTTGATCGCAGTCAGGAACTCACTAGCAGTGCGAACCTGGGTGAAGTGGGCCTCCTCAGACTCAAGGAGGAGGCTGCTAAGAGCGATGCAGGCCGCAGCGTCACGCGACTTCCACGCCGTCAGGTCAGCACGCTGGCGGGTAAAGCGGTCTCTGGCGGCGTCGTCAGGGGCAGGGCCTAAAGGCGTAGGGTCGTCGGGCGCAGGAAGGTCACCAGTAGCGTGCGCCCAGAGGGACTCGCCCGCCTGGACCTGACTCTCTAAAAGGCGACGCGCGCGTAGGAGCCAGACCGGAAACTCGAGCGGTCTACCGCCAGCGTCAAAGCGAAGAACCCTAGGGGTCGCCATAGCGTAAGCGGAAACGACAAGTCCGGCTGCGGGCGGCACTGGTAGGGCGGCTAGGGCAAGACCGTGGCAGGTGCAAAACGCAGGCGTGACAGGTGCAAGGGGTGGTCCCGCGGTGGACTGAACGAGTAGGCACAGCAGTGTGAAGGGAGGGCCTAACGAGGAGGCGCGGCGGCTGAAAGGGAGGGCCCGTGGCGGCTATAAGGGAGGGTCCGCGGCGGGCAGTACGGGCAGGCGCGGCGGCAGGACGAGCAAGCCCGCGGCGGGCCTAACTAGGAGGCGCGACGGCGGGCAGGAGGGGTAGGCGCGGCGGCAGGACAAGCGGGCCCACGGCGGGCCTGACGCGTAGGCGCGGCGGCGGCGCGAATAGGCACGGCGGCGGGACGAGCAGGCCCGCGGCGGGCCGAACGGGCAGGCGCGGCGGCAGACGCGGCGCGCGAATGGGCGTGTAGGGCAGCGGGGGGAGGGCGCGTCGCGACGAGCAGCGGGGGAGGGCACGACGGGACAGGAAGTGGGGGAAAACGCGACTCGACGGACGCGACGGGGGGAGCGCGTCGCGACGAGCAGCGGGGGGAGGGCGCGACGCGACGGGGGGCAGGGGAAGGCGCGACGCGACAGGCAGCGGGGGGAAGGCACGTGTTGACGAGAAAGCGCGACTCGACGGGCAGCAGGGGGGGAAAACGCGACGCGTCGGGCAGCGGGGGGGGGGGGGGGGGGGGGGAGGGGGGGGGGGGGGAGGGCGCTACGCCACGGGGAAAGTAAGTCGGCGGAACGGGCGGTAACGAACGAACGGGACTAGATCGGGCCGGCGCTAGGCTCGGGCAAGACGGGCGCAACTAGTACGACAGTGTGAGACAGGCTCGGGCGAGACGAACGAGAACGGGAAGAGCGGGATCCCACAGGATCCTAACCTAGGTGATACCATGTCAAGAATAGAAGTGTTGGTTCATTGATGTGGGTTGGGGTACATATAACAAACTCTAACATCTGTACCCCCTAAGACAAACCTCACTACAGGCTACAACATTTGTGTCAGAACACGCTCTTAACTCTTGACTTAGTAACTTAGGGTTTACCTAGGAAGCGTGAGTGTCGAGAGTGAGCATGGCAAGAGAATTGGGCAAAGAGGGGATTCACTAAGGAATGTTTACAAGATATAGGATAGGGGAGAGGATAGGGTACACCACCAGCAGTTGAACCTAATAACTAACTAATACACTAGCAAGCTGTAGGCAGTTAGGATATGCAATATAATTCAACACACCCCCGTAACTGCCTACGGCTATAGCTAGTGGTGTCTGGCACCAGGTCGCCTGGAGAGCGGTTGCTGTAGCTGGGATAGGCACAGAAACAGCGGTGGCTGAGCGGCAGCACCTGTGAACGCCAGAACGGAGGAGGGCGCGGAGAGCGCGGAGGAGGGCTGGGATAGCCGGAGGGCGAAGGATGCTGGTCGCTCGCCATCTACGAGCAAACACAACTGTTGGTGAGGAGGAGGAAGCTGGTGGTGGTGCACAGGAGGAGAGCAGAGGAGATGCGGCTGCAGAGGAGAGAGGAGGAGGAGATGCGGCTATAGGAGAGGAGACTGGAGGAGGAGATGCGGCAGAAGGAGAGGAGAGGAGAGAGGAGGAGATGCGGCTGGAGGAGAAGAGGAGAGGAGAGGAGAGGAGAGGAGAAGAGGAGGAGGAGAGGATAGGAGAGGAGAGGAGAGGAGAGGAGGTGGCTGGCGCGGCAGAAGCTTTCCCGCCACCCCCTCATCCCCCTCCCCCCCATGCGCTGGCGCTGGCGGAAGTGCTGGTGCTGGGCGCTGGCGTCGCGCTGGCGCTGGCGCCCGCCGTTGGCGCTTGCGCTAGCGCCCGCCGTCGGTGCTGGCGTCCGCGCTGGCGCTTGCGACCGCCGTTGGCGTTGGCGGTGGCGCCCGCCGTTGGCGCTGGCGGTGGCGCCCGCCGTTGGCGTTGGCGCTGGCGCCCGCCGTTGGCGCTTGCGCTGGCGCCCGCCGTCGCCTCGCTGGCACGCTCGCCACTGGCAGAGCGCGACGGGGCAGGCGAAAGGGGGCAGCGCGACGGGTGCTGCAAAAGCAGCGGAGTTCGAGCCAGCAGCGGATTTCGCGCTACTAGCAGTAGCAGCCATGCCAGCAGCACAATAATTCGCCATGGCAGATCGCGGGTTTGGTGGGCCCATGAAAACGAGGTCCTAGGAGGGACCACTCTCTGATATCATGTCAGAACACGCTCTTAACTCTTGACTTAGTAACTTAGGGTTTACCTAGGAAGCGTGAGTGTCGAGAGTGAGCATGGCAAGAGAATTGGGCAAAGAGGGGATTCACTAAGGAATGTTTACAAGATATAGGATAGGGGAGAGGATAGGGTACACCACCAGCAGTTGAACCTAATAACTAACTAATACACTAGCAAGCTGTAGGCAGCTAGGATATGCAATATAATTCAACAATTTGACACCGCCGTATTTATCGACGATGCTGGGACGGTCGAGCAAGTTCATGGTTTCAACATGATACGTACGGTATTTGGTTTCACATATGGGAATCTCATTTGAGAGTGCTTTTATTCACTATTTGAGGCATCTGTTTGAGCACAGTTCCAAACATTCAAACGTGTGCTCCAAAAAGTGTGTAAAATATCACGCCTCAAAATATATCCCCAAAATGTGAAACCAAATATAAAGGGTTGCTACGCAACCCAAAAAGCTCCGCAACCCTAAGACGATTTCGTCGCCCCTTGTTTTAGCTATAAATAAGTTTGTTTACATCTTTTCACCCAATCTTCACTCCTCTTAGCTCCTTGGAAATCACTTTCGACCCCCTTAGCTTCCACCCTCAACAAAGCGCCTCCCAGTCCTGTTGGAGTTGCCCAGTTGCGCTTGTTCATGTATAATTGTGTGAAGTATACGGCACGGCATGGGTCACCACGAGTGGTGTGGTTTTTCTGGGATTGGATCACGCAGGGCTGGGCTGAATGCCGACTTGATGGTTCCAGAGAGAGAGAGAAGAGAGAGAGAGAGAGAGAGAGAGAGAGAGAGAGAGAGAGAGAGAGAGAGAGAGAGAGAGAGAGAGAGAGAGAGAGAGAGAGAGAGAGAGAGAGAGAGAGAGAGAGAGAGAGAGGAGAGAGAGGAGCGAGAGAGAGAGAGAGAGAGAGACGAGAGAGAGAGAGAGAGAGAGAGAGAGAGAGAGAGAGAGAGAGAGAGAGACGAGAGAGAGAGAGAGAGAGAGAGAGAGAGAGAGAGAGAGAGAGAGAGAGAGAGAGAGAGAGAGAGAGAGAGAGAGAGAGAGAGAGAGAGAGAGGAGAGAGAGAGAGAGAGAGAGAGAGAGAGAGAGAGAGAGAGAGAGAGAGAGAGAGAGAGAGAGAGAGAGAGAGAGAGAGAGAGAGGAGAGAGAGAGAAGAGAGAGAGAGAGAGAGAGAGAGAGAGAGAGAGAGAGAGAGAGAGAGAGAGAGAGAGAGAGAGAGAGAGAGAGAGAGAGAGAGAGAGAGAGAGAGAGAGAGAGAGAGAGAGAGAGAGAGAGAGAGAGAGAGAGATGAGAGAGAGAGAGAGAGAGAGAGAGAGAGAGAGAGAGAGAGAGAGAGAGAGAGAGAGAGAGAGAGAGAGAGAGAGAGAGAGAGAGAGAGAGAGAGAGAGAGTTTTCAGGCAACGCGGAGAGGAATAATGGCGGGCAGGAGGGGTGGCCGAGATAAAGCCATTCCGTTACAGACACTGCACGTCGACTTGTTCCCGCCCTAGTCTGCATTCTCGCTACGACCTTCTTCTCCTGCTCTGCTCTGCTGTGCTCCCTGCTCCGTCCCCTCAATCCCTCCTTTCCTTCCGTCAACGAGCAGGCCAGACAAGGCGGAATACTACCCCTCGTTCACGACGGTGGCATCCTTGTTAACATATCGTGAACCAACCGCAGCACCATCTCGAAATTGAAATAATACCGCTGCACCGGATTCCTGCTGGTAATCATTCGCTCTGAGAATCCCCCCAAAAAGCCCCACATTCGCTACCAAGAGTTCAATCCGCATCCAGCTCTTTCTTCGCGCCTTGATAGTGTATAACTGAGAAGTACGCTGCGCGCATCGCGAAAGCCGCGTGGCAGAGATAACGGGACGAATTTTAGCTCCGGCGCAACGCACGGCAGATTCTCCACGTGCCGTTTTGGCCGTCCGTCCGACTGCTACGTGTTCGTAGATTTAGAATTCTGACACGCAGGCAAATTTTCAAAAACGTCCGTCAAGCTTATTGCCTGCTGCTCGTTGCTCCTGTCGGCCTCAACCGGACGCCTAAAGCCACCAGCCATGGCGGTGCATCGCGGCTTCCGTCGCGGTCTCTTGGCGCTCGTCGCGGCGCTCGCATGCTGCTGCCTGCCGTGCACGTCGCTCGCACAGCCCATCGCGGACTCGCAAGGTGCGTTGGTCGCTCTCGTCATACTCCACTGTTCACAATCAAACCCTCCAATCGAGACATCACCACCTCAGCCGGCTTGCAGGGTGGGGATGCGGCTTGCACGCCGGCCTGCCTGTCAGTCAGTCAGCCTGTCAGTCAGCCTGTCAGCCAGCCAGCTGGCCAGTTGTTTGTGAACGGGTCTGCACATGAGGGGGTGTTACGATGAGCATCACTGCTGACTCAAGATTAGCAAGACTCATTCTTCCGCGTCCTTACTTGCTTTTTGCAAACACGCCCTGTCCTGCGGCTCTCCTCCCTTCCCCCCACGCCCACCACCAACCTTCACCATGCTGCACCAGCAGTCTACGCACAGCCCAACCCCTTCTCAGCCTTTCCCCGTCGTTTTCACGGTTGCTGTTGCTGGCTGTTCGGCAGGTGTTGTGTTAAAAGAGCTGCAGTCGTTATGGAAGAAAAACTTCTCGGGCTGGCAGGCGGGGAGCGACTGCCAGCAAGCGCAAGGCCTCACATGCGACTCAGACGGCATGATCACCTCCATGTGCGTCCGCGCGCCCTGCTGTGCCGTATCTGCCGTTCTTTTCTGCACTGCACCGTGCCTTGCCGTGCCATACGCACTGCTAGCTGCAATCAATGTTCGCTTGAAATTTATCTTGCATGCGTCTGGGGCCTGATTCAATCTGAGCGCACTCACAGCCGCTCTGTCACTCTCACCTCAGGCCCTGCAATTCCCACTTGTGATTGCTGTAATTGCAAGGATCTGTTTCTCTCTTGCCTTCACTCGACTTCATTCATTCCTACCAAGGGTCAGACCTACGAATGACCGCCTGGAGCCCCGGTTGCTCTCTGCAGCGAGGTTGACCCAGACCAGACGGCCATTCGTGAGTCTGACCCTTCCCGCATTACGCAAACAAAAACTCCCGTCCCACCCGCAAAAGCGCACTTCCTCACAGACTCCCACTTCTCCTCGCATCTCAACTGGCCCCACACCCCCGCCCTCCAACCGAACCGCCCATGCCCATCCCTCCTGTGCGCAGGCGCGTCAACACGTCTGCAGTGGTGAACTGGGAACCCGCCTCCGTCACTCGGCTGTCGCGCCTCACCCAGCTGTACGCCCCTGGGGCACACCGGGGTAGACAGGGGTTGTTAGTTACATGTGCGCTGCGCTCTCATATGGCAGTCGAACGTAACGTGCTTAACGGAAATGTGTGGGATGTGTGTGTGTGCGTGTGTGTGTGTGTGTGTGTGTGTGTGTGTGTGTGTGTGTGTGTGTGTGTGTGGTGGGGAGGGAGGGGGGGGAGGATGTCTGTGTGTGGGTGTGCGTGTGACGGTGTGCGTGTGCGTGCGTGTGGAAAGGGGCTGGCATGCTACGTAGATTCTGAGAATGCGCGTTGTGCTTTTCCTCCCCATCGATACCTGGTGTGTAGTCCAGTCTAGGATAATCAACGTTAAGGGTAGTCTGGTTCGAGTGGATTCAGAATGTGCGTGCTCCTCCCTGTGCCCAGCTATTGCTCTTCTGTCTCTTATCCCTCATTTGTATCACCATCACCATCACCATCACCATCACCATCACCATCACCATCACCACCCCTCTCGTCCTTCCCTGCTCTCCGCATGTGCCATGCCACACACAGGGAGTTTTCACAAGTACCCCAATTTCCATGGGGGTCCCTCTACAACATGACGTGGCTCAAATCCCTGTGAGTCCCCATGGGGTTCCCCCCTAGAGCTGGGAATTCCTGATTGCTGGCTGCAGCCTGTCGTGTCTCATGGGATCTTTTGAAACATGAAGGCAGCACGAATGAAGCTCGATTTGCTGATTCTCCTGCTGCGTTTTTTTCCAGGGCGGTGGACTGCTTGCCACACACGCATTACGGCATCCCCGATGGGATGGCGAACTTTACTCAGCTCACCAGGCTGTAAGCACGTCAGGTCATGCTTCATTTCATGTGCTTGTTTGTTGTGTCTCATTGCACATGACATGATGAGCATTGTGAGTGACACCCACGTCAGAAGAATAACACAGGAAGCATGGCACGATACGGATTAACATTGCAATGGCACAATAAATGCCTGGTATGGAATGGAATGGCGTGGCGTTGCGTGACATTGCATGACACGTTGCCTCATGTTCTGTTCGTCTGTGTGAAACGTGTCTTCTCCTGTTGCGCAATGTGCTGCTGCATGACCCACAGGAGAATCAGCGACTGTGGTTTTGTTAATGAGCTTGGCAAGTTGACTCGGCTCTCCAACCTTTCGGAACTGTGAGCCCCACACCAGTTCCCCACACAACCGTTTCCCACACCCGCTCTTCCTGATCCCGTTCCCCTCGCTCATATCCCTAAGCCCGTTTTCTCCTGAGTCTTAGAAGCTTGCAGCAACAGTCCTCATAACTCCGTGCATGCAATGCACCTGCATCTGTGTGCTCGTCGTATCTATCTGCTCCCCTTAACTCGTATCCTCCTTCCGCTCTCCCCGTCACTGCTTCCTTCCCTGCACTCCTCCCTTTCTCGCCCCCCCGTCGGTGGTTCCTTGCACCCCCTGAATTCCTTCTAAAACTACACCAACGTACCTGCTTTTGCTTGTTCACATTGGTGTAGTTTTTGAGACCTTTCAAGAACACCACTCACTGCCTGCTTCTGCTTGTGTACTCATCACCACTCACTGCCTGCTTCCGCTTGTGTACTCATCACCACTCATCACCACTCATCACCACTCATCACCACTCATCATCCCTGACATGACAATCCCGGCGCCCTTTGCCTGTGCAGAGAGGTTCCATTCAACCGCATATCGTCCATTATGGATGTCACCAACAGCAACTTCCCCACACTCGCGAAACTGTGCGCCATTCTCCTGTCATGTGCCGCCGTGCCTGCCCTGCTGCTGTATCTTCGTGTTAAAAGTGTTGTTTTGAGAAGTCTCAAAACTAAACTGTGCGCCATTCTCCTGTCATGTGCCGTGCCCTGCCTGCCCTGCTGCTGCATCTTCGTGTGGCAAATGAGGAGGATTTATGCATTTGATCGCTATGCTTCTTGAGTCGACTCAAAAGTCAGATCTTCGTCGTGTGGCAAATGAGGAAGAGCTATGCATTTGAGCGCTATGGAATCCCTTTGAGCGTTGTCTCAGTCATTGCCAGTGTCTCATTTGCAAATGAGTTCCACTCAAGCACGCTGAGTATCTTCATTCAAAAGGCTTGCTGCTGCCTGCCATAGTCATCATCACCATCGTCATCACCACCATCGTCATCACCACCATGTGAATCCACGTCATTCCATTGCCCACGTTCGCAAGTCGCATCGCAATGTCGCATCCCCAATCACTGCCATGATTTGCCTGTGCGTCCCTTCAAAAGCCTTTCCAATTCCAACCCATCCCACCCATCCCACACACACATGCTGCACGGCACGGCCCGGCAGGAATCTGAGCTCCAACCCACTCGAGCCCGACAGCCTCATGCACCTGTCTCGTCTCTCCGGCCTCACCACTCTGTCAGTCCACTCCATTCCGTTCCGCTGCATCATTCAATGCAAGGCAATTTGATTCAAGTGTGTAACAGGCAGTGCTTCCAACAATTCCAAATGAAGCGGGGAGAAGAATGAAGCGGACATGAGGCTGAGGCAGGCACTCCGCTTCATTCTTCTCTCCGCTGCCATGCCTCTCTGAAGGTCACTCCACCTTTACCATGCCCCCACTTGTTTGCCTGCCTATCTGCCTCTATCCATCAGCATCTGCCATGTGCTGCTCCTTGTGCCTGCATCATCATGCCCACGATACCTGCTTCTTGTGTGGTCGTGCGTGCGTGCGTGCATGCGCGTGCCTGCGTGTGCATCCTTGTTGCATGTGTGTAAAATCTTGCATCATCAATCGACAGGGATCTCTCGTTCATTATGTTGGAGGGAGACCAAGTGCTGCCCAACATCACCCTGCCCACCTTGCAATTCTTGTACGTGCCGCGATTTCTGAGAAGCGATTTTTCTTTGCTGTGCTGCGCATGTTAACAAGTAAGTGCCATTGCACCTGTCCCTGTTTCTTCGAACGCAGATCAGATCAGCACACGCAGGTACGAACGATTCTCTCCTTGTGAAGC
The DNA here is from genome assembly GCA_947471745.1 of Closterium sp. Naga37s-1. NCBI lineage: Eukaryota > Viridiplantae > Streptophyta > Zygnematophyceae > Desmidiales > Closteriaceae > Closterium > Closterium sp. Naga37s-1. Next base: position 1,395,172 of record CANJKZ010000064.1, read on the forward strand.
TTCTCCTGCTCCTGCTGCTGTTTGCATTCGTGGAATCGGAACAAATCTCCTCATATTTCCATTCCAAGTCTCTCTCACTCATGCTCCGTGCCCCACTCTCGTTCTCCATGCCTCCCCCTCATGCCATGCATGTGCCATCAGAAATCTTTCCTATAACGGGCTGAGAGGCAGTCTACCTGAATCTCTCACAACCATGACCAACCTGGTCAGCCTGTGAGTTTCCTCACAGCAGATGCTATAATCCAATTCCATCCACCGTTTCCCACTAGACATGCATTCTGACTTTCACAATGGCATACATGTGCATGTTCTGCGCACTCATATTGTGACTTCATTTTGCTGCCGCGCTTCCCCTGCATACCCACCGATGATGCGATGGGCGGTGATAATGTCTATTCCATGGCCCCTCCACCTCCACCACACTCTCATGTTCTTGCACGCTGATACCCTTGTCATACTAGCGAGTGCTTTTTGAGAATTCTCAAAAAACACTCTCTGATGTTCTTGCACGCTGATACCCTTGTCATAGTAGCCAAAGCAAGCTACTTCAATCCAGTCTTTTGAGTCCACTCGACTCAAGAGTCACCACCTCGTTACAATGGCACATGATACGACACAGCCCCTCTGATGTTCTTGCACGCTGATACCCCTGCCGTACGGTAGTAGCCTTGGCAAGCTGCTCTCATACAGCTGACTTTCGAGTCGACTCAAGAGGTAGTAGCCATGGCCAACTGCTCCCATCCAGTGTTTCCAAATCTTTTCATTCATTCCCGACGACTTCTTCTTTCCTCGCTCGTTAATATCATCTGTCTTGCCTTTGCATGAGTGCAGAAACGTCGCTTCCAACTACATGGAAGGAACCATCCCCCCAGCCCTTGGAAAGCTAGACAAGCTCTCAACCCTGTAAGTGATAATCAAACAAACGTGCACTATTCTAATCTCTAGCTGAGTGGCAGCTAGCTAACGGGTACATACACTGAAGAGGGCAGCCAAGGTTGGCTATGCACAAAGCGGTCCAATCCAATGGGCCAAACCAAACCAAACCAAACCAAACCAAACCACTTGGACTTCCAGTAAGACAGGAAGGAAGGGGTCATTTCACCCTCAATATGCCGTAAATGGAAAGAAGCTGGAAGGGAGGGAAAGAGGGTGGGATCCTCTCTGCCACGGTCGTTTGAGCCTGTATGTGTCCTCCCCTCCATGTGCAAGGCCTTGCAATGGAGGGCCAAGCGGAGCAGAGGAGAGCAGGTAGAGGAGAGCAGGTAGAGGTGAGGGAAGGGATGAGGCTCAAAGCATCTCCCTTCATGATCGTGATCCCCCTTTTTCCTTCGCCCCCTCCTGATTGGCATTCTCAGAGACACCAACAGCAGCGGTCTCACGTGCCCTGACAACTACAGCAGCTGCGGTGTGCCTCAGGATCCATCCTCTGGCTTCTGCCGCACCTGCCCTGACTTCTGCACCACATGTGAGCCCCGCCTCTCTTCCCTCCCTGTGTTTTTATCCAAGCACTTAGCTGCTTTTCTGTGCACCGAGCTGCTTTTCTGTGCTCCGAGCTGCTTTGCTGCGCCTTGGATTCAAATCAATCATTTGTCAGCTGATTGAACATGCTGGGTTGGAGTCCGCTGCTCCGTGTGCAGGTGACAAGCGCAAGCCACAATCTAGGTGGGCTATCGCAGCAATCGTGGCTGGTGTTCTTCTCACTGTGGCGCTTGCTGTACTGATCTACTTCTACTGCTTCAACAAACGTGCGTTCCGTCCCACCTCACACTGCCCTGCCCTTACATGGCTGGCACAGCACCGACGAGCCATGTGCATACCCTGTGATTGTTCTGGAGCAGTTATGGGTCACTTGATTGCGTCTGTGACTGTCGTTCCACCTCCATTCACCTCCTTCCTTGCTGCTCATTGCGCCGCCACTTTCTCGCCTCACCTCTTTGCCCTTGTGAGAATTCTCAAGAGTTTTCTCTGCAGCCTTGGTGGGCACCAATGGGGTCGCTCGGATGGATTTCCTTTCCAGTAGTCCTCTCTTCGTCACAAGGATGTGCACATCTTTCGTCGTCATCAGTGGGGAAAGGGTGCTCGTTGTTCAATCATCCACCATTCTCCTAGAATCACATCCCGTTGCCTCCCTATTCCACTCGTCGCATTCGTTGCCTCCCCGTTCTCTCGCGTCTGCTCTGCTCCTCCCTGCAGCGCTGGTGAGCAGCAAGGTGGCAGCGCAGGTGTGTCAGGAGTATTCACTGGCGGCGGTGGCGAAGGCAACCAACGGATGGTCCGAAGCCAACTTGCTGGGGGCAGGGGCCTATGGTGATGTGTACCGCACTGTCTCTCCCACCGATGGGGCCACGCCGTGGGCTGTGAAGCGAGCCAAGGTCATCACCAACGACTTTGACATCGAGGTGCGTGCGTGTGATGTGATGTTATGAGATGTGATGTGATGTGATGTGATGTGATGTGGTGTGATGTCATAGCACGATGTGTTGTATGGTGGCTTGAGGTGTAAACCCCTATGTTGTAGTAATGTTTTTTACTCAAGGAAGAAAGAATAAAAACACATGCAAGGCTAGTGGCACAGGTGACAAGATTTGTACATATTTTTTCTCTCTCTCCCTTATGCAGTATCCTTAATCCCCCATAAATCTCAACCAATTTGAGATCAGTGCAAGCACCTTTCTGCGCTTTCTGTTCGAACCCCCTCTTTCGTTTGAAACCCCGTCTTTCCAGTTTCATTCCCTTTGACAACCCAATGTGTTAGAATTATATTGTGTATCATGCCAACACTTGTGACTGTACGCAAATTGTGGTGTACAGTTGGGTTGGGGCTACACCCAACATTGGGTGTAGCCTTGCAAGTTGGGGTGCCAATCCAACCCAAATTGTGGTGGAGCCCCCAATTGCACCAATTGGTTCCAACACTTCGGGAATGTTGCCAACCCAACCCAATGAGCCATTGGTTGGCAACACTTCTCCAAATGTTGCCAACCCAGCGCGATGGACCATTGGTTGACAACACTCCCCAAATGTTGCCAACCCAACCCAATGGGCCATTGGTTGGCAACACTTCCCCAAGTATTGCCAACTTAACCCAATAGGTCATAGGTTGGCCCACTTCACCAAGCTCCACCTCCCTCCCTTTCCCTTCCCAAACTATGTATGCTCTCTTGTTTCCTAATGAAAGACATTCATTCCAATTATTTTCACACAATGTGGTCAACATTTGATAAGTTCCACACATTTTGTGTGCTGTGGTGTGGTGTATGTGCTGTAGCGTTGGATGCTGTACTGTAGCGTTGGATGCTGTACTGTAGCGTTGGATGCTGTACTGTAGCGTTGGATGCTGTACTGTAGCGTTGCATGCTGTACTGTAGCGTTGGATGCTGTACTGTAGCGTTGGATGCTGTACTGTAGAATCTACTTGCGTGGCATGGCCATGGCCATCCAATCGTGTCACATTTGCTTCCGGGCATGCCCAATGACTGTTCCTTTTGCACAACCTCTCACATATCGCGCTGTGCTTCACCGTCTCTTCTGCCAAGTGCGTGTGTGTCACATAACCAGCCATCCTGGTAGGCGGTAGCAGTGTCAGAAAGATCATTGAACTCTGTTCTGTTGCTCCCACCGTCATGCCTGGCCGGTGTGTGTGTGTGATGGTCGCGAAGGGCAGTGTCAGATATATCATTGTAGCGTGTGTTCTATTGGCCCCACCGCCATGCCTGGCAGGTGTGTGAGATGGCAACGAAGCACCACCCCAACCTCGTGCGACTGCTGGGATTTTCCATTGGGATTACCGACAGGAAGAAGGTCGAGCAAATTCTCATCTACGAGTTCATGCCCAACGGGGACCTCTCGCGCTGGATCGGGAAAGGTGTGCATTCTTAATAACAGTGCACGTACGCTGCTTCTGGGCTGAAGTTGTTTTGGGAAGTGTTCATTTACGAGAGTTATGTTCCAGTTCCGGGTCCCCCGCCTAGCTGTCCATGCAGGTATGCCTCTTCATACAAGCCTCCTTGCCTGCTTTGCCTGCTTCTCATGGTCCCCCCTCTCTACCGTTCCCGTCCTCTCTGCCCGTCATTCCTATGCGCTGGCCCCTGCAGAGGCAGCGACCCCGCTGAGCTTTGAGCAGCGGGTGGGCGTGCTGGTGGGGGCGGCACGCGGCTTTGAGTATCTCCACAGCTTCAGGCAAGTGGGGCTCGACCAAACCATGCAGGCAAGTTGACTTCTGAGTCGACTCAAATGCCGCCAACATCCTGCTGGATCAAACCATGCGGGCAAGTGCTGCAGGCATGCAGGCAAGTGCTGCAGGGCTGTTGCTCACATGTTCATGCAATGCCTTGCAGCTTCTTGACCCGCCCGCAGCAAGTCAGGTTGCGTCATTATCACAGCTTCCCACTTCCTTACGCCACATGCTCTCTACGAACAGCCAAGGACACATGCGCCTATTGCACATTTGCACATGGGAAGTAACGCCGAGTCCATGGCTATATTAGTAGCATCAATTTGATCACCGAGTCTCTGGTAAAGCCTAAGCTCAATGCTTAGGACTGGTGAGTCCTTTGGTAAGCAACAAACTTTACGATAAGGGCCGAGGGCGTAGTACGGGACCTAACATGTGGCACCAACTGATTGGTAGTTATCATATGTAAGGTTTAGCACCACCAGGTGTTTAGTGAGCAGCAAATCAATTGCTGCTCACTGAGTCCCCACCAATACCACTGGTTAGCATTGCAACAATTGGAAGCATCAAACCTCAGTACGCATTGAGTTTGTGATAAGAACCAAACTTAGTGTTCAGTATGGAGAAATTATTCTGAATTATGATGCCTGTGAATCCTAATTAAGTATCTAACCTTACGTTACACTTGGCTCCGTAAGTATTAAGGCTAATGTTCAGCACTGAGCTGTCAAAAAGCACAAATTTTTAACATGTCACACTGGGTTCATGTCAATGTAGCGTTTTAACATGTCACACTGAGCTCCTTCGTCTGCACTACATGTTCCTACTTGGATTTTCTATCAGCCCATTCCTGCCCACATTTGCTGTCCTTACTTTCTCCACATCATTTGCTTGTCATGTATTGCATGCCATGTGTGTGTGCGAGCTAAGATACCGAATCCCTAAATATTTCACTATCCATCCATCCCTGTTCATGTCCTTTGTCGTTTATGCATGAGATCAGGCGAAGATTTCAGACTTTGGGCTTGTGAGGAAGGGCGAGGGCACGGCAGTGCAGAGTACACGAGTGGTGGGAACACCAGGCTATGTGGATCCCTCTTATGCCGCGTCCAATAAGGCCACCACTGCCACTGATGTCTACAGGTGAGCAATGAACCTTTCTTGTCCTTCTGGTGGTTTGCTTCTGCTGTTGGGCGGCTCTCATGCTGTCTTCACCTCTCCCCTCATCTCCTCACCACTCCTCTTGTCACCCGTCCACGGGGTGTCGTGGTGTGCAGCTTTGGCATTCTCATGCTTGAGCTCATGACGAGCCGTCACATCAGCACCAATTCAACCGCCGATCCCTCCGATGAAGAGGCGGGTCAGCAGCTGCACATCCTTCCCTGGGTACGTCCGTGGGCATGGAAAGGGTGCCGGCAGTAGCCGTGTTTCCGCTCTTTATTCGTTCTCTCGCGCGCATCCACGACTTTGCCGCATACACCAGCGTCTGTGTCTCAATCTCTGTCCATCTTTATCCCCAACCAGGTCCAGCAGCAGCTGGCTCAATCCGGCAGCAACAGGGCGGTGGTGGCAGGCCTCAAGGACGCGCGCATGGAGGCGCGGGATGAGTTGGTGTTGACGGTGGTGCAGCTGGCACTGCGATGCACCACCAAGCAGAGCGCCATGCGGCCGGCCATGGGGGTGATTGCAGCCGAGCTGGAGGCCGTGCTGGTGGCGCTGGGCGGCGGTGCACGCAGCAACTCCGCCGCCCGGCAGGTGGACCAGCAGGTGGAGACGCAGAGGATGTCAGGTTCTGATGTGGATGCAGAGATTGCGCGCCTCGATGCGCTGTGTCAAGGCAACTGAACTGACAGTATGCAGCTTCATAACACCAATTTTTGGCAGTTCACATGTGTGTGAGGCCGTTATTGTTTCGTTTTTTAAGGGATCGTGTTGTCGTCCGGGTCGAACTTTGCCAAAATTCGAACTTTCAGAAAGGTTTTACACAGTAGGATACAGTTGAGTAACGTCTCGCCACGGTTCAAAGCGGTTAGAGTTTGAACTTCGATATATAGATATGTTTGTCAGAACACGCTCTTAACTCTTGACTTAGTAACTTAGGGTTTACCTAGGAAGCGTGAGTGTCGAGAGTGAGCATGGCAAGAGAATTGGGCAAAGAGGGGATTCACTAAGGAATGTTTACAAGATATAGGATAGGGGAGAGGATAGGGTACACCACCAGCAGTTGAACCTAATAACTAACTAATACACTAGCAAGCTGTAGGCAGTTAGGATATGCAATATAATTCAACACACCCCCGTAACTGCCTACGGCTATAGCTAGTGGTGTCTGGCACCAGGTCGCCTGGAGAGCGGTTGCTGTAGCTGGGATAGGCACAGAAACAGCGGTGGCTGAGCGGCAGCACCTGTGAACGCCAGAACGGAGGAGGGCGCGGAGAGCGCGGAGGAGGGCTGGGATAGCCGGAGGGCGAAGGATGCTGGTCGCTCGCCATCTACGAGCAAACACAACTGTTGGTGAGGAGGAGGAAGCTGGTGGTGGTGCACAGGAGGAGAGCAGAGGAGATGCGGCTGGAGAGGAGAGAGGAGGAGGAGATGCGGCTATAGGAGAGGAGACTGGAGGAGGAGATGCGGCAGAAGGAGAGGAGAGGAGAGAGGAGGAGATGCGGCTGGAGGAGAAGAGGAGAGGAGAGGAGAGGAGAGGAGAAGAGGAGGAGGAGAGGAGAGGAGAGGAGAGGAGAGGAGGTGGCTGGCGCGGCAGAAGCTTTCCCGCCACCCCCTCATCCCCCTCCCCCCCATGCGCTGGCGCTGGCGGAAGTGCTGGCGCTGGGCGCTGGCGTCGCGCTGGCGCTGGCGCCCGCCGTCGGCGCTGGCGTCCGCGCTGGCGCTTGCGACCGCCGTTGGTGCTGGCGGTGGCGCCCGCCGTTGGCGCTGGCGCTGGCGCCCGCCGTTGGCGCTTGCGCTGGCGCCCGCCGTCGCCTCGCTGGCACGCTCGCCACTGGCAGAGCGCGACGGGGCAGGCGAAAGGGGGCAGCGCGACGGGTGCTGCAAAAGCAGCGGAGTTCGAGCCAGCAGCGGATTTCGCGCTACTAGCAGTAGCAGCCATGCCAGCAGCACAATAAGTCGCCATGGCAGATCGCGGGTTTGGTGGGCCCATGAAAACGAGGTCCTAGGAGGGACCACTCTCTGATATCATGTCAGAACACGCTCTTAACTCTTGACTTAGTAACTTAGGGTTTACCTAGGAAGCGTGAGTGTCGAGAGTGAGCATGGCAAGAGAATTGGGCAAAGAGGGGATTCACTAAGGAATGTTTACAAGATATAGGATAGGGGAGAGGATAGGGTACACCACCAGCAGTTGAACCTAATAACTAACTAATACACTAGCAAGCTGTAGGCAGTTAGGATATGCAATATAATTCAACAATGTTCCCCTATGCTTTCGCTCACATTTGTACTCGTTTGCCAACTTAGTGCAATCCTAGCTAGTTATCTACATTGTTCTCTACCTCGCTGCCAGCATCGCAAAAGCTAGCTCGCACGCACCGCACTAGTGTTTGCTTGTTTCGCTATAAATGTTAGATCGCTCACATTTTTTATAGTTTGCCAACTTAGTGCAATCCTCAGTTCTTCTCTACATTGCACACGTAACAGTAATATATGATTGACCTTGACCAACCCCTCCTAGCCAACCATATCGGTAAGCTCGAATCATATAATTGTGGGACACGGCACGGCACAGCACATGACTAGTGTTTGTTTTTTCGGACCCAAGTAGTGCTGGGCCGTGCCGTGCGGACTACATGCTTCCAGAGAGAAAACTTTTGCTGGTTTCAGGCGACGGGGAGAGGCATAATGGCCGCAGGTGCAGTGGGCGAGATGAGAATGTTATCCCGTCATGGACCCGACACCTTGCCTTGTTCCCGACGTAGTCCGCATTCTCGCCACGATAATTTTGTGCTGCTCTGCTCTGTGCTGCTCCCTGCTCCGTCCCCTCCCTGTCTCCGTGAACGAGCACGCCCGGCAAGGCGGAATACCACCCCGTGCCCTTCTGGTCGAAATAGTGCGTATCAACCGCAGCACCATCTCGGAACCGATATTAGATCGCCGCAACGGATTCCTGTTGGCTCGGATTCCTGGTGGCTCGGATTCCTGTTGGCTCAGATTCCTGTTGGCTCGGATTCTTGTTGGCTCGGATTCCTGTTGGCTCGGATTCCTGTTGGCTCGGATTCCTGTTGGCTCGGATTCCTGTTGGCTCGGATTCCTGTTAGCTCGGATTCTTGTTGGCTCGGATTCCTGTTGGCTCGGATTCCTGTTGGCTCGGATTCCTGTTGGCTCGGATTCCTGTTGGTATTCTCACGTGACTCCAGAAGGCCTACGAACGCAGGGGTTCGTTCTGAAAATCCTCCAAATAGCCCCGCATACGCCACCAGGAGTTCAACGCGCATCCAGGTCTCCCCTTCGCGCCTTGATAGTAATGACGGACAAGTAAGCTCCGCGCATCGCGGAGGCTGCGTGGCAAAGATAACGGGACGAATTCAGCTCGGCGCAACGCGCGGCACTGAAGCTGCCGGCTATGGCGGTGCTTCGCGGTCCCCGTCGGTGTCTCGTGGCGCTCGTTGCGGCGATCACATGCTGCTGCCTGCCGTGCACGTCGCTCGCACAGCCCATCGCGGACTCTCAAGGTGCGTTGGTCGCAAGGTGCGCCGGTCACTCTTTTCATACCCCGCTGTGAACACCCCAGCCGGCTTGCATGGTGGGATCATCATGACGCACTGACGCTTGTGGCGAGAACAGCCAGCCAGGCAGCCAGCCAGCCACCCGGCTGGCGAGGCCAGGCGGCTGTGAAAAGCTCTGCGTGTGAGGTGTAACAAACAATGGGCATCATTGTTAATTAAATATCAACAAATTTCATTCTTGTACGTCCGTGCTTGCTTGCTTCTTGAGCACAAGTCCTGCGGCATGTCTCCCTTCCCCACGCGGCACGCCCACCACCTGCCTACCTACACCGCCGTGACCTATCGGTTTACGCACACAGTCAACGCTCCCTCACAGCCGTGCCCCATCCCGTTTGCACGGTTGCTGTTGCTCGCTGTGCGGCAGGTGATGTGCTGCAGGAGTTGCAGACGTCGTGGAGCACAAACTTCACGGGCTGGCAGGCGGGGAGCGACTGCACACAAGCGCAAGGCCTCACATGCGATACAAGCGGCATGATCACCTCCATGTGCGCCCGCGCCCTGCTGTGCTGTGTTGTGTCCTATCTTGCCATTCTTGCTCCGCGCAACACTGCAGTGTTGTGTTGTGCCATTCGTGTATCCTTCATTGCTAGCTGCAATCATTATTAGCCTCTCCAGCTGTCCCCTCCCCTCCACCACATGTTTGCTCAAACTAAACGCTGCTTGCATGTTTTCCAGCCCCGATTCAGCCTGAGCACACTCACTCACTCACTTACTCACTCACAGCCGCTCTGTTGTCCTCCTCCTCAGGCCCTGCAAGTCTTGCTTCTTGTAATCGCGAGGTCCTGTTTCTTCCTTGTCTTCACCTGACTTCATTCATTCAGAGCTCCTATTGCTCTGCAGCGACGCCCACCCAGACGCGCATTTATGGATGTGGCCCATGCTGCAGAAACACAAACACCCCTTCCACCCACCCACCCACCCACCCACCTACCCACCCACCCACCCACCCACGAAAACGCTCTCCTCCACAAACTCCTCTCCCCCCCTTCCCTCCCCCCCCCTCCCCCCCCCCTCTGAAAGGTCATCCTCACTTAGACGCCCATCACCCCTACAACGCCCATCCCATCCCATCCCATCCCATCCCATCCCATCCCATCCCATCCCATCCCATCCCATCCCTCCTGTGGTCTACTTCTCCCTCCTGTGCGCAGGAGCTTCAACACGTTGAAAGTGGTGTTCTTCTCCCCCACCTCCGTCACCCAGCTGTCGCGCCTCACCCAACTGTACGCCCTTGCGGTACACACAGGTATAAGCTAGTGTGGGTAAGGGTAGTCTGGTTCGGTGTGGTTGACTTTTGAGTCAACTCACCCATTTGTACGCTCATGCGGTACACGCAGGTTGACTTTTGAGTCGACTCAAAAGTCAACTTGGTAGTCTGGTTCGGTGTGGTTGACTTTTGAGTCAACTCACCCATTTGTACGGTCATGCGGTACACGCAGGTAGTATAAGCTAGCGTGGGTTGGGGGTAGTCTGGTTCGGTGTGGTTCGAGTGGAATCAGTACCTGCGTGCGGTCCTCCCTCCCTGTGTGTTTCATTGAACTGAACCCAGCTATTGCGCGTCTGTTTCTTATTCTGCTGCTCTCGTTGCAAGATATCGAAGCGTTAACACTATACCACACGATCTGCAGTGATTGATAGCCACCACCATCACCATCACCATCACCATCACCATCACCATCACCATCACCATCACCATCACCATAACCATCGCCATCGCCATCGCCATCGCCATCGCCATCGCCATCGCCATCACCATCACCATCACCATCACCATCCCCATCACACCTCTCTTCCTTCCCTGTCGTTCCCCGCACCGCATGTGACACACACACACAGGGAGTTTTCACAAGTGGACCACATCCCATGGGGGTCCCTCTACAACATCACCTGGCTCAAGTCCCTGTGAGTCCCCACCTAGAACTGGGAAGTCCCATTTGCTGGCTACAGCCTGTCTATGTATGGTGAGACCTCTTGAAGCATGCCTGCAACACGAATGAAGGTCGATATGCTGATTTGCTTGCCTGGTGCATTTTTCTGTTCTGCAGGGCAGTGGACTGCTTGCCATACATGACCGACAGCATTCCCGATGGGGTGGCAAACCTCACCCAGCTCACTAGGCTGTAAGCACGTGCTTGCTTGTGTCATTACGATTTTTGACGCGCCTACAAAATCCTCACTAGGCTGTAAGCACGTGCTTGTGTCTGTCTCATTGCGCATGATGAGCGTTGGGAGACCCATTTCAGAAAGAATACTGTTCGTATGGCATGACACGTAATAACATTGCAATGGCACAGCTATGCCTGGTATGGAATGGCATTGCATTGCATGGCATTGCATGGCATTGCATGACATTGCATGACATTGCATGACATTGCATGACATTGCATGACATGTTGCCTCATGCGCTGTTCTTCTATGTGAAATGCCCATTCTGTTGTTCTTCATGACCCACAGGAGAATCAGCGACTGTGGTTTTGAAAATCAGCTCAGCAAGTTAACTCGCCTCTCCAATCTTTCCGAACTGTGAGCTCAACACCCGATCCCCTCACCCGTATCCCTAAGCCCGTACCCTCCTCAGCCTTAGATCCTCACAGCAAGAGTCATCATAACCCCGTGCATGCACCTGCATCAAATGCTCCCCTTCGCTGCCCGCCCTTCCGCTTTTCCCTGTCACTGCTTCCTCCCCTGCGCTCCTCCCTTTCGCGGCTCCCCACGATTCTTTTCTTGCACACTAGCATCACTGCTTCCGCGTGTGTACTCATTTCGGACAAATCCCGGCACACTTACCCTGTGCTGCAGAGAGGTGCCATCAAACGGAATACCGTCCATATGGGATATCAGCAGCAGCAACTTCCCCACACTCGTGAAATTGTGCGTTATTCACCTTTGTGCCCTGCCCTGCTGTATCTTGGTGTGGTGAATATGAATGAACCATGTTTTCGAGGTTTACGGAATTTAGTTGAGCTGTTTTTCAATCATTGCCAGTGGTGGCACATCATAGCCACAGCTCAAATGATTTTCATTCAAAAGAACTGAGTGTTCATCATCACTCACAAGGCTTTCTGCTGCCATAGGGATCATCATCATCCTCGTTGTCGTCGTCGTCGTCGTCGTCGTCGTCGTCGTCGTCGTCGTCGTCGTCGTCGTCGTCACCATCACCTTGTGATTCCACGTCATTCCATTGCCCACGTTCGCGAGTCGCATCCCCCAATCGCCGCCTTTCTTCGCCCCTGCATCCTTTCAAAAGCCTTTCAAGCATCCCACCCATCCCACACACACACACACGTGCTGCATGGCACGGCAAGAATCTGAGCTCTTTTGAGGCGCCTCAAAAATCTCCTTCCCCCGTCCATCCGTGCACGGCACGGCAGGAATCTGAGCTCCAACCCCCTCGAGCCCTACAACCTCGAGTACCTGACTCGTCTCTCCGGCCTCACCACTCTGTCAGTCCCCTCCATTCCATTCCATTCCACTCCACTCCATTCCATTCCATTCCATTCCATTCCATTCCATTCCATTCCATTCCATTCCACTCCACTCCACTCCACTCCACTCCACTCCACTCCACTCCATTCCACTCCACTCCACTCCACTCCACTCCACTCCACTCCACTCCACTCCACTCCACTCCGTTCCATTCCACTCCACTCCACTCCACTCCACTCCACTCCACTCCACTCCACTCCACTCCACTCCACTCCACTCCACTTCCACTCCACTCCACTCCACTCCACTCCACTCCACTCCACTCCACTCCACTCCACTCCACTCCACTCCACTCCACTCCATTCCATTCCATTCCATTCCATTCCATTCCATTCCTTTCCGCTGCATCATTCCTTGCCCTAGGCGCGCACATCATGCATGAAAAGGACTGCCTCCTTTGTCGATGCACTTGGACATAGCATCAATTCAAGTCTACTCGATTTCAAGTGTGTAACTGGCAATGCTTCCAACCAATCCAGGCACTCCGCTTCATTCTTCTCCTCACTGCCATGCTTCTCTGAAGGTCACTCCATTACCATGCCCCCACTTGTTTGCCTGCCTAGCTGCCTCTATCCATCAGCCTCTGCCATGTGCTGCTCCTTGTGCCTGCATCAACATGCCCACGATACCTCCTTCTTGTGCGTGCATGCATGTGCGTGCGCGTGCCTGTCTGTGCATGCTTGTTGCACGTGTGTAACGGCTGTGGCATGAACCAACAGGGATCTCTCATCCAACCAGTTGGAGGGAGACCCAAGTGCTGCCCAACGTCACCATGCCCACCTTGCAATTCCTGTACGTGCCGCGGTTTTTGAGAAGCAGTCTTCTTTGCTGTGCTGCGCATGTTAACGACCAAGTGCAATTGCACCTGCCATTGCACCTGCCCCCGTTCTTTGTACGCAGATCAGCACATGCAGGTGCGAATATTTCTCCTACCCTTGTGAAGCTTCTCCTGCTCCTGCTGCTCTTTGCATTCGTGGAATCGGAACGAATCTCCACATATTTCCATTCCATGCCCCCCTCTCATGCTCCATGCCCCCCTCTCTCATGTTCCATGTCTCCCTCGCATGCCATGCGTGTGCCATCAGGAATCTTTCCAACAACGGGCTGAGAGGCAGTCTTCCTGAATCCCTCACAACCATGACCAACCTGGTTCAGCCTGTGAGTTCTCTCACAGCATATGTAATAACTCAATTCCATCCACCGTTTCCCTTTAGACATTCATCTGACTTTCACAATGCATACATTTGCATGTTCTGTGCAGTCATATAGGGTGATAATTTCTGTTTCATGGGCCTCTCCACCACAATTGGTGTCTCTGATGTTCTTGCACGCTGATACCCTTGTCATACCACAATTATCATCTGTCCTGCCTTTGCATGAGTGCAGAAACGTCGCTTCCAACTATATGGAAGGAACCATCCCCCCAGCCCTTGGAAAGCTGGACAAGCTGTCAACCCTGTACGTAATCATTAAAGAAACGTGCACTATTCTCTAGTCAAGTGGCAGGTAGCTAACGGAACGGTACATACACTGAACGAAAAGGACAGCCAAGGATGGCTATGCACAAAGCGGCCCAACGGGCCAAACCAAACCAGGTAGAGGAGAGCAGGTAGAGGAGAGGGATGGGATGAGGCTCACAGCATCTCCCTTTACGATTGTGATTCCCCCTTTCTCCTTCGCCCCGTCCTTGGCTTGGCATTCCCAGAGACACCAACACCAGCGGTCTCACGTGCCCTGACAGCTACAGCAGCTGCGGTGTGCCTCAGGATACATCCTCTGGCTACTGCCGCACCTGCCCTGACTTCTGCACCACATGTGAGCCCTACTCGAGAGAGGAAACGAGGTGGATCAGGGGGGGGTGTTGTTCCATTTAAAGCCCGCAGCCCAAGTTGTTCAACCTTAGTAAGGTTGACCGCTGGGCTGTGGGGGCGGGTATCACAAAAGTTGACGGAAGTTGTGAGCGAGGGTTGTTACTCTTTCGCCCAACCCTCGCAACACTTTCTAAGGGGGGGACTTCGTGTTTGGGTGCCGAAGTCCTCAAGTTGCAACGGTTTCCAAGTTTCCGAAGCCCACTCATCAAGATTAGTAACCTTGACCCGCGCGGTCCGCAACTTGGGCCGCGGGCTTGTAAGCATCGAGTTGCTTCTTTCATTTTCAATGACTTGTCCAGTAAAAGATGTCAGAGTTCTCGCTTCTGTTGGCAGGTGACAAGCGCAAGCCGCTTCCTTGGTGGGCTATCGCGGCAATCGTGGCTGGTGCTGTCGTCACTGTCGCGCTTGCTGCACTGCTCTGCCTCTACTGCTTCGACAAGCGTGCGTCCTGCCTCACTCACACTGCCGTTGCTTGCCTGGCAAAGCACCAACGAGTCATGTGGCTGCCCTCGTCTCGTACTGAATCTCTTGGTTGGATTGTCATTATGATTGTCGTTCCACCTCCATTCACCTCCTCCCTTGCCCGCTCCCTGCTCCCTGTCTCACCCGTTTCTCTTTCTCTCTCCCTTGCAACCTTTTATGAGCTGTGCATCGCAGCCATTCCAGGAGCACCAGTGTGCGCACTTGATCAGTTGGATACACCACTCTTTTCACCTTGCAAAGGGGTGCTCGTTGAAACATCTATAATTTTCTTGTTAATCACGTCCCTTTGGCTCCCAATTGCTCCCGCGTTCTGCTCCTCCCTGCAGCGCTGATGAGCAGCAAGGCGGCATCGCAGGATGTGTCAGGGAGTATTCCCTGCAGGCGGTGGCAAAAGCAACCAACGGGTGGTCGGAGGCCAACCTGCTGGGCGCCGGGGGCCTTCGGTGACGTGTATCGCGGCCTCTCGCCCACCAATGGAACAACCCAGTGGGCCGTGAAGCGAGCCTAAGGTCATCACCAACGACTTCGACACCGAGGTGCGTGCGTACTATGTGATGTTATGAGATGTGACCTGACGTGACGTGAAGTGGCGTGACGTGACGTGAAGTGGCGTGACGTGACGTGGCGTGATGTGACGTGATGTGGCGTGATGCGGTGTGGTGCGGTGTGATGTGGTGTCATGTGGTGTGATGTGATGACACAATGTGTCGTATGGTGGCCTGAGGTGTAAACCTCTGTGCTGTAGTATCATTCTCTACTCAAAAGAGAAATATAAGAACGCCTGCAAGGCTAGGGGCACAGATAAGAAAAAAAAAAAAAAAAAAAAAAACCTCTTTTGCAATATCCTTAATCCCCCATAAGTCCCACTATAACCAATCTGAGATCAGTGCAAGCACCTCCTTGGGCTTTCTGTTCGAACCCCTCTTTCGTTTGAGACCCCGTCTTTCCTGTTTCACCCCCCTTGGCACCCCAATGTGGTCAGCAGCGTTTTGATAAGCTCCACATTGGGTTGTCAATGCGCATTCGAAGCTGTGGTGTGGTGCGTGTGCTGTAGCACTTGAAGCTGTGCTGTAGAATCTAGTCTAGATTTTTGGCATGGCCGTGGCCCATCCAGTCGTGTTTACATTTGCTCCCAAGTGTGCCCAATGACTGTTCCTTTTGCACAACCTCTCGCATATCACGCTGTGCCTTCACCGTTTTCTTCTGCCGCGTGTGCGTGTGTCACATAACCAGCCATCCTGGTAAGTAAGCAGCAGTGTCAGAAAGATCATTGAACTATGTTCTACTAACTCTGTTCTACTAACTCTGTGTCTACTAACTCTGTTCTACTAACTCTGTTCTACTAACTCTGTTCCTACTAACTCTGTTCTACCAACTCTGTTCTACTAACTCTGTTCTACTAACTCTGTCTCTACTAACTCTGTTCTACTAACCTCTGTTCTACTAGCCCTGTTCTACTAACCCTGTTCTACTAACTCTGTTCTACTAACTCTGTTCTACTAACCCTGTTCTACTAACTCTGTCTACTAACTCTGTTCTACTAACTCTGATCTACTAACTCTGATCTACTAACTCTGTTCTACTAACTCTGTTCTACTAACCCTGTTCTACTAACTCTGTTCTGCTAACTCTGTTCTACTAACTCTGTTCTACTAACTCTTTTCTACTAACTCTGATCGACTAACTCTGTTCTACTAACTCTGATCTACTAACTCTGTTCTACTAACTCTGTTCTACTAACCCTGTTCTACTAACTCTGTTCTGCTAACTCTGTTCTTCTAACTCTGTTCTACTGAACCCACCGTCATGCCGGGCCTGTGTGTGTGTGTGTGATGGTCGCAAAGGGCAGTGTCAGATATATCATTGTATTGTGTGATCTATTGGGCCCACCGCCATGCCTGGCAGGTGTGTGAGATGGCAACGAAGCACCACCCCAACCTGGTGCGCCTGCTGGGCTTCTCCCTTGGGATTACCGACAAGAAGAAGGTCGAGCAAATCCTCATCTATGAGCTCATGCCCAACGGGGACCTCTCGCGATGGATCGGGAAAGGTGTGCATTTTAACAGTGCACGTACGGTGCTTTGCGAAGTGTTCATTTACTTGTTACGAGAGTTATGTTCGAGTTCCGGGTCCCCGCCTAGTTGGCCATGCATGTATGCCTCTTCATACAAGCCTCCTTTCCTGATTTGCTTGCTTCTCATGGTCTCCCCTCTCTACCACTCCGTTCCCGTCCTCTCTGCCCGTCATTCCTATGCGCTGGGCCGTGCAGAGGCTTGGCAGGCTGCACGTCGCGAGCTTTGAGCAGCGGGTGGGTGTGCTGGTGGGGGCGGCACGCGGCTTTGAGTATCTCCACAGCTTCGGCATCGTTGCACCGCGACAAATCAGCCCGCCACCATCACTGCTTGATCAGAACATGCAGGCAAGTAGGCTGCGTTATTACCACAGCTT